>CM042252.1:38344961-38944961 GCA_023566225.1 Romanogobio albipinnatus | reverse complement strand
TTAATAGTAAATAGAGAATCTTTTGGTGGTACAAACTACAAATCAGCCACTGTGCAGACAAAAAGTGCATGGCAATGAATTGTTGACACTCTAAAAATGTGCAAAATAGACACATCCACCCCAATTTTTGGCAAACGTGTGAAATAAAATCAATTCAGCCACAATGCAGTAAAAAACACAGCAAGGAAGAGGTTACACAAGAGTACAACAGACACACCCACTCAAACACACAAGCAGAGACACACAACACACTATTGTGCACACACAAATGAACTGGTGTGGCTGTATGGTAAAATTGAGCCAAAAGACTCAAATAATAGGTTGAAATCAGATCAGACCCATGCTGTGATAAAGCATACCTGTTCAGTTTTGTTACATTTTTATTGAATTTTGATGTTATGTGTAACAATGTCCTCCTCTGTGTTCAGTTTTGACTGTAGTAAAATTCATGCAAAAACTAACACTTAAAAAAAAGTGTAAACTTAACTCTAAAAACACTAGAGAATTTAAAAGCCACTTTATATAGAATTATATTGGAATCTATCGGTTACACCATGGCATTACATACGTTTTTTTAAATAATTTTTTTTACTCCCACCAGATGACACTAATCTACTTCACAAATTGGATTTAAATGCCCTGGGTAGGGCTGAAACGATTCATTGAGTTACTCGATTTACTCGATTACAAATATTCCTTGAGGCAAAAACTCTGCCTCGAAGCCTTGTTAAATTCCGGAAGCACACCATAGCGCGTGATACATTTTGAATTTAGTTGGCGCGATGGCGGAGAGTAAATATGTCCATAAACGGCAGAGAATGTCTAAAGTTTGGGATCATTACATTCTTAAAAAAGAAGAGAACAAGGTGCAATGTGTCTACTGCAAAGTAGACCTGGCATTCCACAGCAGTGCGACGTCAATGATTCAGCATCTGAACCGAAAACATCCACTCCATGCCGTTTCGCCAAGCGTCGCTGAACCGGTGTAGAAATCTACATAAAACGGATATTTACTTTGATGTCAGGGCTACATTACAGCATGAAACCTGTTGTGCATATTAATAAATTAAATTGCTTTTCCTCTTTTTCTCCCTCTCAACACACATTTTTTTAAATTCGATTAATCGATCGATTAAGTGCTAGATTAATCTATTACAAAAAGAATCGATAGCTGCAGCCCTAGCCCTGGGCCATATCATACACCCGGCATACATTAGCTTGAATAGCAAATGCACTCGTGCCCATCTGTTCGCCTATGGGCGTGCTGGTCTGAAAACGAGGTGTGTTCAGGCACATTGTTGACGCATTGCTATTTAGAGGCAACTGAAAACGGCTGCACCAGTGACAACAAAAACCTGGTAAATTCAATAGCGCAGTATTTTTGTGTTATTTAAAGGGGTGGTTGATCAGCTTTTTTCGAAGGCTTGATTGTGTTTATGGGGTGCACTGTAACATGGGTTCATGCTTTTTTATTTGTCACATATATTACCTTTTATTCTACACTGTTGTGTTCCTTCTCGTAAAAAGGGTCTGTTGAGTTCCTGGTTCTATGAAGCCCCTCCCTCAGAAATACGCAATAGGCTCCGATTGGTTAGCTGGCCCAGTGAGTTGTGATTCGCTAACTGCCTAGTGCACGTTGTCCGGAAACATCACGCCCCTTATCATTATGGTTAGTTGCATATGCTCAGGTGTACTGTAATAAACAATGGCATCAATATTGCCTTATCAATTTGAACCTGAATCAGACCCAGACAATATTAGTGAAGAGGATCGATCAGAACCTGTGCAAGAGCAGCTGTTACAGGACGTTTCAGAATGGTTATTTTTATTTGTAGTTGTCTCATACTTTGTAGATGCGCTGTTATTTGTAAATGCTACTAATGTTAGCTTTTGATATACGGTTTTAGCCTTATTAAAGCTTTAGTACAGCAGAATACATGATTGCCTTGTAGCCTTTTTTCATATAATCGTTCTAACAAATGATACTACAGTTCTCGAAGGGATTATTTGATCTATAGTGATTGCTACTGACTATATAGCACTGTTAGTTTTGTCTATAACAAGTGTAGCCAAATATCTGTCGCCAGACCATTTCGAAGACTAATCATGGATTTATAACAGTGGCCATATCAAACACAGAACCATGTTTAGCGTGCCTGTATTTACACTGATCAGCTAAACACCAACAATCAAAGTTCGCTAGTGGGATTAAAAAGAAGCTTTTAGGCGTTTGTCGGATAAATTTGAATTAGCAATTAGGTAACTGGCTAGCGGAGCCAAACTGCGTTTCCCTTTGTTTACGTCCTTGCTACAGCATAAAAATAACAATAGAAACTATTCATGGAAAACACATCAACAAAGAATAAAACATACTTACATGGTTGTGGCCCATAAACAACAGCTTCTGCTTTTAAAGTGGGAACTACTGTCCTCTGTAAAATGTGCAGCACAGAGAACTATATTTGGATTATAATGTTCAGGAAGGCTCAGCGTTTCGACGGCATGGCAACAACACAACTAACTCAACATGGCCTTTGTTGCATGTTCCTGGGGGCGGGGTTTATGTAAATGTTAGGGTTAGTGATGTCACTAACCCACGAGAAGTTTGCTGTAGTCCCTACCGGCCATTTCTTTTAATGAAAATATCTCCCTTTGCTTTAAACTTGGAGCATCGTAACTTTGCAGATGTGGTTTATGCTCAAACAGCAACATTACACACTAACTAAAGTTTAAAAAAGTGAAATCATAATCAACCATCTCTTTAAAGCAGTGGTCGGGAACCTATGGCTCGCGAGCCACACCTGGCTCTTTGACAAAAATAATGTGGCTCAGGTCTCTCACCCTTTACCAACAAATGATCGATAGAAAAAAAATGAGACACATCAACAGAGATCCGCTCTCTGCAGAAAAAAGCAGCCAATTACAATTCCCTTGTTGTACAGCCTACCGTTAATGAAACGTAAGATAATAGTTAATATTCAAGTTGTACCGGCCGCGCGTGTTCAGTGCTGTTCGCGAGTGTCACGAGTCGCGACAGCAATCAATACCCACTTACGTTTCTGTGGTAACAGCTTCTGCTCTGGGATTCAAGCAGCTGTGGCTTGTTAAAGGTAACCGAAAACCATTTTTAGAACAGCAGCGAAAATGTAAAAGTAGGCTATATAAACGTTAATATATCCTTTTATTGAAACTGGTGGTCTTCTGTGAAAAGAGACATTTCGAAACATTTCACTCGCAGGTACTTTCGCTTTTGCCGTAGAGACCCTTGTGATAAATAAATGTGTATTTATGATAATCCACGCAGATTTCAGTTGACGGAAATAAATTATAAAAGCGTGATAAGTCGCGAAAGCGTGATAAGTTACTGACAGGATGCTGTGCACATGCTCCGAGTGCAACACGGACAAGCACAGCTTTGTCCTCGGCTGCACGTCAAATTAATAGGCTACAGAAATATATCAAAATGCCAAGTCGAGTAGGCTATTCACGTAAACACAGTAGATGTAAGCACTGTGTGCATTCACAAACACTAAGAGGATTTATAACTCAACCTCACAAAGCCCTGCACAATTAATTCCATATTGCAACTTATTTATTGTTTGCTGCATATGTGTTTGTTTTTAGTTATGGACCTAATAATTACTATTGTTCAAATTTTATTGGGAAAAAAAAGCATGTTTTTTAATAATAATTTAATATAATTTTTTACTGTGGCTCTTTTGGAAAAATGCATTAACCAAAAATGAAAAAATGGCTCTTTGGTCAAAAAAGGTTCCCGACCCCTGCTTTAAAGGCTGCTCGGATCGTTAAAATAGAATACTAAAAAAATGTTAGAATACTGCTTTAAATGAAATGTTTTTTTTATTTATTATTATTTTCAATGGGTAATTCAATAGGCAATACAAATGTATTAAATATTGCTTAGTATCATAAAAATCCCCTCAAAAATTCTAAATAGTAATCAAAAAATATTATTGTAAGTATAAGAATTCATTTTCAAGGCTTTGGTCACTTTTGACTGCAAAGGAACCAAGTGTGACCCCTAAACAAAGAGGACCAGAGGGTTAAGGCCTGGTTTCACTGACAGGGTTTAGACTAAGCCAGGATTAGGCCTTAGTAGCTTTTATAAACGTGGAATTAGGACTTTAAGTAGCTTCTACAAACGTGCCTTAGAAAAAAACATTACTGCTGTGCATCTTGAGACAAAACAATGGCACTGACATCAAGACTTGTTAGTGCAAGTTGCTTTCAGTTGAAACAGCTCAAATATGCATTTTAGTCTGGGACTAGCTTAAACATTGTCTGTGGAACCTGGGGTAAGACTTTCAGTGGAAAAAAACAATACTACTAAAAGTATAGTTGTGTTTGCTAAAGTGAACTTCTGTTTGTGGGCTTTTTGTTAATAATTATGCAAGTTTTCCATGCCAATAACCTGATTGTTTCACTTCCTCTTGCAGTCTGGCCCAGTACAGCAACAAATGAGATCCAAAGTGCCTCACGCTAATGGACGAAACAGCTTGTTATAGCCTTTTTACCTGTGAGTATGAACACGGACACCTTCCTCTTACTCTCCATCCTCTAACATTTCACTCAATTCTAACCATAGACCCTCATCTGTTCCCCAGGTTTTTTTGTTTTTTAACTCCAAGCTTAAAGTGTCCTCAGCAGAACCTGTCCAGCTAGCAGCACTGTACCAAACAGGAGGAGATGCAAAGCACATTTTGATCACTTAAACAACAACCTGCGATTGCTGCAGCTACAAACATGGACGCCACCTCTGCAGGTTATTTTATGTTTTGGATCCTCTGGAATGTTTCAGAGGAGACATTTGTTTTTAAATTTGGACCGGAACGGATGAGAGCGCCTGACAACGAGTGTGAATGTGTGACGTGTGCATTTGAGACACTGGCTGTGCTTGCTGTGGAAGAGGAAAGGCTCTTATCGCTTTGACACATGGGGAATATTTGACTGCCTTCTCAAAGTTATAACTGGCATGTGTGTCATAGTCTGTCATTGATAAGGATGTGTGTTTGCTTTTGTTTTGTAATGGAAATATATGTGCACCTATACCATTACAGTGTCTCCAGCTGCTTGTCATTAACAGTTGCACAAATTGTTGCTGATTAGTGTGTGATTTTAAAAAAGCCCTTCTGGTATGTGTATAGTAGATGGATATAGTATGAAAATGTCTGATATTGCATTTATAAAGGCCAATGTGACCAAATTTCTGTTCAAACCCAATATAACTTTATTTTTTTCTGTGGATTTTTCATGCAGGACAACGTCAATGCATAGTGCATCAGTATATTTCAAGTTTTCTGAAGTTATACTTTTGCTTCATGAGATGAACAGACCAAATTTATGTCATTATTTGCTGATAATGGTCACCTCAAGTGAGCTCTTAAAGGGATAGTTCACCCAAAAACGAAGATTCTGTCATCTTTTGCTCATCGTTCCAAACCTGTATGGATTTCTTTCTTCTGCTGGACACAAAAGAAGATATTTTGAAGTAACCAAAAAGTTTATGGGTTCCAGCAACCCTTATTCTTCAAAATATCTTATTTTTTGTTTAACAGAAGAAAGAAATTCAAACAGGTCTGGAACAACGAGCAAAAAATGACAATCTTCATTTTTGGGTGAACTATCCGTTTAATTCAAGAATGACCATTTCAGGAATATCGAGTCAATAATTTGGGATCATATAGCTTCAGATGACTTGAGTATTACATTGGTTTTGTGCACCATATGTGGGTTTTTTTATTATTTAAAAATGGGAACAACTAACATAGGCACTGAATTGTTGTGTTGAAAAAAAAACTGCATAAATTCTTAAATTCTCCACTGTAAAAAATAGCAGCATTTGAGTTTGGAACAATGGGAGGGTAATTTAAAAAAAAATCTTTTTTTTTTTTTTTAGGTGGTTTATTCCTTTAATCCCTAAGTATTAGAAAAAGGCTTTTATCTGAGTTGAGACTTTGAACGGTGGATACATTCAGGCTTCCTGCCAATAGCGAGCCACTGCCCTTTGTCATTTAAACATCACATTTAGTCTCACTTTCACACATCAGGCTCCACCTCACACAAGCTTGAACACATGCTCTCTGTTTCCAGTCCTCACACGGCACCATGATTAAATAACTCTGACACACACACACACACACACACTCAGTTTGTATACTTTACTCTGTACTTCGTTTTGAATACTGCTCAGTGTAGCACAATGTTGGGCTGAAATGTTAAACAAGATGTTTTTTGCTTGTAATTGTGATGACGTATTTTTAAACGCATTGCTTTGCAAGATCCCAAACTGTAATTTACTTTTAGTGTTTGCTGTAATTTGTTAGGAAATGCCATAGGAAAAACTGTGCGTACGCTTTCAGAATGTGCATGCTGCTTTAGAAATCCGATGTTTTACTGTATTTTAGTGTGGAGCTGCCTGAGGACGCTCTAGAAATGCAATTCATTCTTAGCAGATAGTGTAGAGAAACATGCAGATGTTTGCATCTCGGCCAAAGACCTCAACAGCTCCCTTAACTTATGCATGTTGCTTGCAGACCTTCTCACTTTATGGTTTTATTTGTGTGACTTTGAAAGCCATGATGTTTGTGCAAAGCACTCATTATGTTCGTATTGTCCTTTATACTTTTCCTTCTGTTGTTCCTTACTTTAAAAAAAAAAAAAATATATATATATATATATATTTTTTTTTTTTTTTGTCTATTAGTCCAGCTGATTTGATTGTGATCAAATGGCAGCAGTAATAGTGTTCTGTTCATATGGCATGGTGTTGATGCGTCCTTTTGTTGTGCTTTGATTTGTAACAATACAGTTGTACAAAGAGCGGTCTGTAGTTTTTTTTATTGAGACATGCAAAATAACTGTTTAAAGTGTATTTTAAAAATGTTCTTGGGATCACTTGAGAAAGGTGGATTGATTATGTTTATATCCAAACATTTGACTACTGTAAAAAAATGTATTTTACTTTGAGCTTTGCTTTGTGTCCGCATGACTTTAATAGAAAATCCAATTCATATTTTACATTGGTGTTACTCTTGTTCATTTGCAGCTATACTCCGCTCAAGATACTTTACTTTATCACAAGTTGCATCCGTTTTATTAAAGGGTTAGTTCACCCAAAATTGAAAATTCTGTCATTAATTACTCACCCTCATGTCGTTCCAAACGCACAATACCTATTTTTGATGAAGTCCTAGAGCTCTGACCCCTCCATAGACAGCAATGTAATTAACACTTTTAAGGTCCAGAAAGGTAGTAAAGACATCGTTAAAATCGTCCATGTGACTACAGTGGTTCAACCTTAATATTATGAAACGACAAGAATACTTTTTGTGCGCAAAAATGAATTTTTTTTTTTTAAATATTCAACAATTTCTTCTAGCCCATGTCAGACTCTTATGCTGTTGACATACTGTAAACAGTGCAGCACTTTCAGAACGGCGGCTTACCATTGGCTGATGCTGTTCACGTGAGCACGACGACGCATGCGCACGAGTAGAACTAGGAAGCGCTGCACTGTTTACACTGTGTCAGTGTAAGAGTCTCACACAGGCTAGAAGAAATTGTTGAATAAAGTTATTTTTGTTTGTTTTTGCGCACAAAAAGTATTCTCGTCGCTTCATAACATTTAGGTTGAACCACATGGACTATTTTAACGATGTCTTTCGTTACCTTTCTGCACCGTGAAAGTCGTAATTCAATTGCTGTCTATGGAGGGGGACAGAGAGCTTTCGGATTTCATCAAAAATATCTTCATTTGAAGGTCTTACGGGTTTGGAACATAGAAATTCAATTGCTGTCTATGGAGGGGGACAGAGAGCTTTCGGATTTCATCAAAAATATCTTCATTTGAAGGTCTTACGGGTTTGGAACATAGACCGTAAAAAAATATGGACGACGCGACTTCATTGACTTCCGCTGATCAGAGTTGAAGCTTTCATAGGCCGCACCATAGAGGCCGCACACGGTGACAAGGCGCTGACATCTTGGGACCGAGTCTGCGCAGTAGAGAGCAGGAAGTAGAGGCGTGATTATCAAAAGCCCGCCCACACTCTCGCAGAAACAATTCATTATGTTGGTGTGAAATAAACAGTTATAGAAATGTAGAAATTAAAGCTAAAGATCCTGAAAATCCCGAAAAAAGTCCTTTAGTGCCTCAGTGACAACTTCACTCCGTCAATCTCAGCTGTCAATCATGACGGCAAAACCCCCTTTTTTATAGCATCAAATAACTAACTAAAACTAGCCTGGATGCCAGACGAACTTAGCCCCGCCCACAAAAAAATTTGCACGGGCAGTTCGGTCTGGACTTGATCCATAGAGAAGTAATTATGCCCGAACAGTAACTGTTCGGACCAATGAAATTGTCAGGGCGGGCTTTAGACGATGATGGACAGATGATAAACAGTAACGTAATCATCCACGTCATCAAAGGCGCTTGGGTTGAATTTGTTCTAATCCTAAACGGAGAACTTGTTCGTATATGCATTCACCTTTACTATTTCTCTCAGAAATGATGATCGTGTTGGTAAGTACTCTGTGTATCCTTAAATTCTTTTTTACAACACCGGCAAAGATCGTTTACACTCATCTTCTTCTTCTAACGTAATTTATTCCAGCTTGCGTGCGGACAGGGTTGCCAAGTTATTACAGCAAAACTCGCCCAATTGCTATTCAAAACTAGCTAAAAACAAGCCCAATAGCTTTCCAGGGGGGTTCTCCGGGAAAAATGGCATTTGGGGGGTAAAATATGTGTTATTTTGGCTGGACTGGCTGCTAAATTTCGCATTCCTGGGTCTGTATGTCACATAATTGGGGTCGCTTCAACCCGCGGACTTGGCAACACAGTGCAGTTGAGTTCTGTTGACATTTGACAACTAACGTTATGCGTCGCTCCGTTGCTCTGATTGGTTGTTGGTCTATCCAATTGAGGTCTTTCCTGGTTCGGTTTAAACACGCCCCATAAAACAACGGAGCAGTATCAGACTCAAATTCTGACTAGACTTATTTAAAAAACGAACACTTGAAATGAAATCATCGTAATAAAAACTGCCTAAAATGAAAAAAAAAAAAAAAAACATCTTTAGGAAACAATTATTTGAAGTGTCATTGAATTGTTTAGTGTCTCGCGTCCATTCTAATACATGGAGAGGCGGGGTTTATAAGCTATACTGGGACCGGCCACCGGGGGGCGATCGAGACGTGGAGGCTTCAGTTTCTGAGAGGAGCACTACAGGCTTGGTTTGGAACGACTTGAGGGTGAGTAATTAATGACAGCATTTTCGTTTTTGGGTGAACCAACCCTTTAAACCATAGACTTTAAACATGTTCATGGCTGCAAAAGGTACACAAGCTCTCTTACAGTTTAACGCTCATAACTAATGCAATGTTTTGGTTTACCTTGTCATTCACGTTTGTACAAATGTAAGCCTCAGATTTATGGGCGAAGAAATCAAAGCTGATCCCTAAAGCATGTTTTAACATCTAACGTACTGTTACTGTAATAGTAAAGCAGCCCGTGTGAAAGATTGTGCTAAACGCCTACAAAAAAACTAAACAATGGACCTATGACTCAGATCTCACACCGGTACAGACCACATTGCAGTTTAATTTCCTTTTCTAACAATGGCTTGAAAAACAGAAAAATTCGGCTGTCATGGACTGATTGTGCCGATGTTTTATTGATGAGATATTGCACTTGCTAAACCCCCTCATTCAAACATTCACAAGGGACAGAATTATTGAATTGATGGCATACAAAATAATTGAAATCGACACAACAGATTCTTGAGATAAAATGTTTATTTGATCCATTAGGTTGCACAGCAGACTCATTTCAAATCAATGTCAATTTTTATTTCATAATCATGATTTGCAGCTCTATCACACAAAATAAAAAATAAAAGTTTCCAATTTTTATATTATTTGACTAATTTATTTATTTGGCAATTAAAATATAATTGGGAAAAAAAGTTGGTTTTTTGCTTTTAATCAAAAAAAGAGTCAAATCTGTATCTCCCTCAATTATGCCCAACTTTTCAGAAGAAAAAAAAAACCTTTTGTTTATTTTTATAAATCCTCCGTAAAAATGATATTAAGCCTTAAAGTTCTGAATAATTAAGGGCGTGGCCACTTGAGTAACAGGTGGATTGCCACTATGGTCGAGCAGAGTGGGCGTGGTTTCAGCAACCAGGCACCTCAGCTCCACCCACTTTCAGTTATCACGGAGTGACGCGCTACCAAGATGGCGACGGCCGACTTTAGTCTTAAAAAATGCTCTTCAGAAACCTACTGGTGATGTCACGGACACTACGTCCACATATTTTTAGTCTATGCATTTAATACATGTATTGCTTTTTTGTGGCAACAATTCAATATGTGGATCTGAAAACCAATGAAACCTTTCTGTAGTTCATTCATTGAAGTGAATTATCCGAAATGAACTTTCTACTAAACATTATTGACTCATTGACACAAAGCGCTACAACAGGAATCTTGTTATTGAACCTTCCAGTACTTTCTCTGTTCCTGTTTGTGACTTCAATGCGTAAAGAAAAATGTTTCACCTCTCCACTACCTCACTTCCTCTCACTGCCAGTCCCGGTTTCCTGAAAGCTGCAATCATTTTTCCATGGCGACTCGCAAAAAAAAAAAAAAATTCCCCTCTCAGTATTTCCTCATTAAAATTAATAGTGAAATCACAAAAGTAAAGTCACAGCAGGTTTAATATAACCCTTTATTTCCTTAAATATCGTAGAAAAGACATGCATGTAGTATATATGCGTGCAGTTTGAAAGCTCAGGTTGTTCAAGTGTAGCCTTGTATAAATATTTGCACATAGGAGTCTATTAAATGAAAGCACATTCAATGGGCCACTTTACAGGCAGCAGCAGCTGAACATTAGAGAACAGTTCCCTACCTTATTCCAGAAGAAAACCAAATCCGATCATATGTGAATAAACTGAACAACTTGACTCCTTACAGCAATATTTTGCATGTGTGCACTGATAACATTCACTATTAAATGCTCAAGTACGGTGTATTTTACAAAACATATAAAAACAGATACAATTCAATAAAACCGATTCGATACCACGTTACAAAAAAGACAAAACCTGGTCACTTAGATGAAAACAGACAGTAGTTTGAAGATTTTAAACCATATATGAATAATGGTTTCAGATAACATACTTATAAAGAGATTCTGTAACCATTTAGTGCAATTAAAATAGAACTATGAAAACCTTATTTAATCGAATATTTACCCTAATTTAGGTATGCTCGCCACAAGTCAAACTGTTTTATTAAATAATTTTATTTAGTAAGGTTGTGTACGTTTAACATTTGACGTTTAAATATAAAAGCTTCTATGAAGGGTGTATTGTGTCGTTTTGTACAGTGTGGGAAAACACAGCACGTTTGTTTGTTTTTGTGTAACAGTTTAAATGCAATGACGTAAAGCAGGCTTTCATGTTGTTCACGGATCTCTCCTGACCCACCTTGTGGTTTGACACAGCTGTGTCTCTCTGAAGGACAACACTGTCTTTGTGTATTTCATCAGAGAGTTGTCAGGTGGGAAGCAGTTTTTTCTGTCATCAGGGCATTTGCCTCTAAAGCTTGACCTTTAACCTCAGCCAAGTGTGTGAAGTCTGTACAGTATGTACACCTCTGCTGTCTTCCATCAGACACCTTCACCTGTTCATCTGCTCATCATACCTACAGAACAAAACAAATCACTGCATTCACTTTCACAAATATCATTTTATTTCGTTAAAACAAAGAATTGAAAATAAAGTGTATGGATTTATGTCAATTATTTAGAGAGAGAAAAAAGTGACTGGGTTTGTATAAAAAACAAAAAGTATCTAATTTTTCATGTATTTGAAACAATAAATATTTACATTTATAGATCAAATGTATTTATAAAATAAAAAAAATAATGATATATTTAATGCAAATTATTTAGAGACCAGATATGAATCATTTTGTTGTTGTCGTTCATTTATTTAAAATAATAAATAATGAAAATGTATAATAAATTATTTTTATTTTATGAATACACTTACATGTAATAATTACATTTATTCATAAAATGTATTCATTAAAATTATTAATAGATATTTTCAAAACATTTTATGAATACACTTAAATGTAATAATTACATTTATTCATAAAATGTATTCATTAAAATTATTAATAGATATTTTCAAAACATTTTATGAATACACTTAAATGTAATAATTACATTTATTCATAAAATGTATTCATTAAAATTATTAATAGATATTTTCAAAACATTTTATGAATACACTTAAATGTAATAATTGCATTTATTCATAAAATGTATTCATTAAAATGTCAATAAATATTGATTTGATGAATACATGTTTTAAATGGAAAAAAAAATGAAACCAGTAAAAGTGATGTTCGAGTCAAATTTCGTGACCCTATTCCTCCCTCTTTCTCTTTTTTATTATTCATTTTAATGTAAATTATTTAGAGAGAGAAATCATTTGTGTCTAAATAATTTACATTAAAATGATTAATAAATATGTGAGTGAAATGAACAGATATGATGGGCAAAAGGAGAAATAGGGTCAGGAATTTAGGTGGACAAAGTTTTTTTTTTTTTTTTTTACCACAAATACATTTTTTGGAATAATTAATTTATAAAATATAAACAAATGTAGGTAACACTTCACAAGGAGGTCTCACTTGTTAACATTATTTGTAACATTAACATTAATGCATTAACAAACAATGAGCAATATATATTTAAAGCATTTACTGATCTTCATTAATAAGTGTAAAAAAAAAAAAAAAAAAAAAATTAATAATTAATTTAATTGTCATTAATAAAAATATAGTTGTTTATTGTTTGATCATGTTAGTTCACAGAGCATTATTAAATCAAATGTATTTGTTAAAAATAGTTAATACCATTAATTAATGCTAAATACAACTTTTGATTTTAATAATATATTAGTAAATGTTGAAATTGAACAATACTTCTCTTCATTTATTAATCTTAGTTAATGTTATTGTTAGCTCATGTTAACTAATGCATAACTTTTGTCTTTTGTTAACAAATAAAACCTTACTGTAAAGTGATACCAAGATGTATGTATGTATTTATTTATTTATTTATATATATATATATATATATATATATATATATATATATATATATATATATATATATATATATATATATATATATATATATATATATATATATATATATATATATATATATATATATATATATAAATAAATAAAAAATTCAGCTCAGCTGTCAAATAATGGCAGTGTACTAATGTGATTTGATGTGGACACTCACTCTCTGATGCAGTCTGGGATTTGCAGCTGGTCCACAGGAACAAACTCTGCCAGTTCCTGCAAGCTGTGGATGAAGCGCATCTTCCTGCTAAATTTCTCACTTCAAGAGAGAGGGAAACGAGTCAGACTGAGGGTGTTTTATACATTAATATGAAACATCTAATAATGATGTATGACATCTTGACATCTCTGTTTGCAGAACTAATGATCACCCATGCTCACCTGATGAATGGTTTGATGACGGTGATTAGCGCTCTAACGTACCAGGCCGGGTGAACCACGAAAAGCCCTTTCAAGTCTTTCCTTAACCTGCAGAGGAAAAGAAAATATATTTAAGACCTCAATCAGAAAAGCAAAGGAAAACATTTTGTATTACCACATATAACTATTTTGTTTCCAATATCTGCTTTGGTTCTCCCACTAGAGGAGCTGGTAAAATTCCCTGGATTCATGCAGAACATGACGACACAAGGGAGCAATCGCTGACCGGCACTAGGACCAGCACCACCCGGACCCATGTGAAACCATGAGAGGCAGGGCGTTGAATCATGGGACACAGGCAGGCAGAAACTTGGACACGACAATTTGTTATTCCACTGGTTTCCTAGCCCAAAAAAAAAAAATCACCCACAAATATAACCAGTTCCACTTGTTTTGTTTCATACATATGTTATTTGTAAGGCTCAAAGACTTTATTCTGATCTATATAATAGTCTGAGACTGTCAGAAAACATCTATTTTGCATTTCCAAATTTTAAAGTCCACCTCTAGTCAATAATTGTATCCCTTAAAACTCATCTTTGATCACCAAAATGACATATTTAAATGTTTTTCATGCCTTAAAATGGCTTGCATGTAACTCTACACCCTTACCTCATTTAGTATAATACATGAGTTCTATGAATATGCAAATTAGCCCCACCTCCACCTGCTCGTGACTGGTTACAAGGTAGTTTGCGATGTCAGAAACGCCAGCGATTTCAAACTGCATTTTTGAGTCTCACTGCAGTTTTAAGGGGAAAATACTCGGCAATGGTGTTGACTTTTTAATATGCTTTAAGACAAAACGTGCAAATTCATAACACCACATAGACATATAAACAACATTAAAAACTTGATTTTCACCACAGGGGTTTTTTAATACAATTAAATGCAATTAATTGTACTAGTTAATTACTCACGATTAGATACATTTTCTAACTTTAAACAAGTTATATTTTTTAAATATAATATAATGAATATATAATGTTGAAGTGAATATACACTTCAATATAATGAAAAATGGACAAGAATTTTTGCTTTAAATACAAAATGCTAATTTCCATTGGAATTTGAATGTCAGATGCCTCAGAATTGTATACCCCACTGTGTGTTTTTATGAAAAGGTCAGTGTTTGACCTGAAACTGTAAATAGGGTAGCTAAAATTGCAGAACTGCATCACAGGTGTTTCCCTTTAGATTCAGTGGTATTTACATGGACTTCTTCAGTTATTTTTTCCTCGTTAATTCTGTGAAGTCATGCTTGACTGTGTTTGTTTGTGTTGTTTTCTGTTGCTGTCGGTACAGTCAGCAGCGTATGAGTGATCTCAGAGGAAACTTCATGCAATGACGCAATGGAGCCAGTAGGAATGACAAATCGGGCTTTCAAGAGCATCCCACACTCCTTAGTTCCTCATTTCCCAAACTGATCTCGCATGATAAGCCATAAAAACGTCCGTGAATTCCCAGAGCTCTCCGCACATGATAAAACATTTATGAGAATGACCCTCACCTAGGATATAACTGTGAAATGGCTATTCCAGAATATAGAGAACTTAAACATGAATGTAACATTGGACTGGTCAATAAATCACAAAACAAACCTTTTTAGGATCTTGACCTGATCCTAATCACCCCGTCGAGTTTATTTTGGGATAATGACTGGCTGACTAAAGTACACAGTGATTTTTTTAAATAACACTCGTGTGACGTCCATTGAGAACAGCCACACTGGCCTCGGAGAGCCGACACGAGACTTCTGAACCTTAAGAAACTAATCCTCAATGAAGTGTGCAATCTAAAAATGTCTAAATTTAGCAACAAGAAGAAAAAAACATGACAGCTGAGAACAGGTCAAAGGTTATCTTAGGAATGTCTGGAAGAACTCTGATAACATGGCCCTGTATGTACGAGTCCACAGCATTCCTATCATATTTCATATGAGGGGCATTAAGAAAAAGAGCAGAGGTGGGATCTCATGTTCAACAGGAACTAAACTAAAGGAAGGCCATCATGGTCAGCGCTAAGACACAGACGCCCTCTTCTGGAGATTATGGAAATGTACACTGTAGTTCCAGTCGGAGTAGTGGCTTTTGAAAATACAGGAATATTGCGAAATATCATTACAATTTAAAATATCTATTTTCTATTTGAATATATTCTAAATGATGGCAAAGCTGAATTTCTTCAATATTTTTGGTTTGTTTTCCCAGAAAAAAATTTTTTGTTGTTGTAATTTTTAAGTGTGTATTTGATTATACACATTAATATCACAGAAATCTTTGGTAACATTATACATGTTTTATACATGCACAAAAATATTAAGCAGCACAATTGTTTTCAACATTCATTATTTGTTAGTTCATCTCTCAAAAAGTAAATATGTGTGTCAATGAACATGTCAGTGCAATCAGAATAAGTCCTTGTGTCATTGTGTACGGATAAGACAGTCAAACTGCTTAGTCATATTGTCAATATAACAGTGTACTCTAGAGGGATGTTCTGATGTAAACTGGCTAAGGTTTTTACTGGACAAGAATCCCATTTACGCTTTTACTGTTTGTACTGTAATTTGTTGACTGACCATCTTATTGCAATACAGAAAGGAAAAGACAGCACTGCATAGCACAAAGAAAAAAAACTGAAAAACAAAAGTAGAAATGTGAACGTCTAACGGAAATGTATAGAAATATGCTTGACATATGACAACTTGTTCAGCCATTTTGCATGTAAAGACTTATGCTATGAACTAATGCCTAAATGTTGTGGGGGGGTGAGACTATTCAACAGAGACCCATTATAATACATTTTGATCAGCATGGCATAAGCAACTGATAATGTAGAAAACAGCAGAGAATTGTCCATAATCATTTGCAACTTGTTCAAAGAAATGAGAAACTGCTTTTTTGATGTGCACAAGTGACAATGATGTGAAGATTGAACAGGTAGTTTTGAGAATTTCAATTCTGATCTGAGAAATGTACCAAAAATAAAATGCTGTCACACTAAGAAAAAACTGTCACATGATCCTTCAGAAATCATTCTAATATGCTGATTTGGTGCTCAAAAAACATATAATCAATGTTGAAAGCAATTGTACTGCTTAATATTTTATTGTAATATTATGTATAAAACTACATTATACATATGTGTATAATCAAATACACTTAAAAATTACAACAACAACAAAAAATATCTCTTTTCTGGGAAAACAAACCAAAAATATTTATTCTCATCTCCTGTTCAGGGGAGTATGCATATTTTTTTTCCAATAAAATGATCTTTAGAATGAGGGTGTCCCCTCCCTCAATACCACCTGCCACCAGTTAGCAATATCAAGTAGCTTTTTGTTTTGTTTTTCCAGGCTGTCTCAAACTAAAGTCTGCTGACTATCTGTCCTGCCACAACTTCCCGTTTCAGATCTTATGTAAACATACAAAAAGAGAAAATTTCACTCATCAAACAGTCCATTGAGTCTTTAAAAACTATATGAAATAAACATTTTACCAATTAATTTCGTAATCATAGTCCCGGTTTCAGACAGCTTAGATTTAAAACAGGATTAAGCCTTAGTTCATTTAGGGCATTTAAGTAGCTTTTATATCCATGCCTTAGAAAAACACATTACCGGTGTGCATTTTGAGGCAAAACAATGGCATTGACATATTTTAAGATGTGTCAGCGCAAACGTGCATTTTAGTCTGGGACTAGCTTAAACCTTGTCTGTGAAACCTGGGGAATATGTCAATGTTCTTCACCAATCTTTTTTGTTAGCTACAGGCATGGAGAAAAATAGTATAAACCAATAATATCACTAACAGAAATGGAAATTTGATGCATAAAATCAAGTCCCTCCATAATTTCCTACAAAGTATTCTGCATTCGAAATACATGACATTACAGAAATGTCTTATGAATGTCTTTAAAGGGTTCTAAAATAAAATTGTGTCATTATTTACTCACCCCCATGTCATTAATTTATTCACATATAAACTTTGATCTGCGAACATAAACAGAAGCTCAACAGAACCGACTTGACACGTGAAAACAAACCTCATTGGTTCTTGTGGAAGCTCAAACGTGCTTGTGACACATGAGAATGAACTTCACTGGTTCTCGCACCTCACGCAAAGATGCTTGAAATGTTTATCATAACTGATGTGTGCATTGATGAATGTTTATATGTGAATAAAAGCCTCAATTCTATCAGTTCATCACAAAGCGATTGAGTCTTAATTAATATGGATTAGTTTTACAATCTATTCATGAACTTTTTGAAGCATCAAAGTGCAAAGTGGTAGTTGCTTAGCTGTTAATGGAGGGACAGAAAGCTCATACACTATATAGCCAAAAGTTTTGGGATGTTTGCCTTTACATGCACATGAACTTTAATGACATCCCATTCTTAATCCGTAGGGTTTAATATGGAGTTGGCCACCCTTTGCAGCTATAACAGCTTCAACTCTTCTGGGAAGGCTTTCCACAAGGTTTAGGAGTGCGTTTATGGGAATTTTTGACTATTCTCCTAGAAGCGCATTTGTGAGGTCAGGCACTGATGTTGGACGAGAAGGCCTGGCTCGCAGTCTCCACTCTAATTCATCCCAAAAGTGTTCTATCGGGTTGAGGTCAGGACTCTTTAAGTGTAAAATTGTTAAACTTGATGATAAATCATAGTAACTACTAGTATGGCTCACCTTCTGTCAATGGACATGTAACACTGCCGGAGCCACTTAATGCCAGGCATCTTATTGCGAGGGGCCATCCCACACAGATACACCAATATATAATTCTCAGACACCATCAAGTCCAGCGTGCCAATTATGTACCTAAAGCCAGATGAAACATTAAATGGGCATTTTTCCAGAATAAACTGTTTCAAAAAATTATTATTGCTTGTGGAGAAAATTCACACCAAATCATCAGGTTTTACCTGAACAGATTGTCCATCACATACTCGTAGTGTTCTGTTGTATTTTCTGGTAGGTAGCAGGCGGTAAACATAATGATGGCTGTTGATCCGTCCCCATAATACCCTATAAAAGAAGGTCAATTTAGTTCGTAATTATTTATTAAACCATGTTCATCTTAAACCACTAAAGCTCACCTCCGTGGGAAAGAACTTGGAGGTACGGCTCCAGAACGCTCATGTTGACTTGGTAGTCTTGGCCGCCAATATGGAATCGTCTCCATCGCCGCCCATTGCTGTCCACCTGATCCAAGTCCAAGTGTCCCATCTCTGCGTGCTCTAGTAAACTGGCTTTTCTAATCGCTGCTTTACCCATCCTAGGAAGATCATCTGCAATGACCACAGTACTAATGGTAAACCAGTGCTCTCTGAAAGATTGCCCTGTCCCATAATTTAGCATGTGATCCCAAACAACACAACCCTAACGAGCGTCAAAATAACTGAATACCTTCCCACTCCAAGTCGTGCATGCTGTCTGGGAAGTTGCAAGACTCGCTGTCTGATGGTGTCTCTAAGGCCTCTAGGTTAATGTCCATCTCTGGGTCATCATCAGCAGATGGTGAAAGGGCGGAAGCGTCAAACTCGTCTGATTTCATGCTCCGGTCCATAGAGGTTTTGTCCAGCGTTAAACTAAGCGCCGGCGCCACTAGTCGCTTCTTCCGCACAGTATTACCTGTCAGGGCTAGGCTGGTCGGTGGGACTAGTGGAAGGAAAGAAAAAGAGCAGTCAGCATTACAATGGCAAATACTATATACACAGTACTGTGCAAAAGTTTGGAGTCAGTCAGTAAAACCGCAAACTTTTGAACAGTAGTGTGTATACGTACAAGACCGAAATTATATGACACATATTTTGACCAATAACTAAATGGAGAAATGAAGTTACCAGGCCTGTTTCCCTCAGCTCCAGGGCTTTCCGGTTCATCGTCATGACTGTGTGTGTCCTCAGGAAGGGGCCTACAAAGATCATATTATTTAATCCCATTTGCACTCAAAAAGAACATAGATAAAGTGCATGTACCTGTTAGTGCAGATTACCTGGGAAACTCCTCATCCTGCCATTCCTCCCTGAGCTCCATGTCGGGGATGAAGGCCAATGTCTTGCCACGTTCCGAATGCCTGCATGAATAAATTGAAAATGTAAAGGAAGACACAGGGGCTTCTTGGTCCATTTGTTACAATTTAAATTATTATGAACCATTCAATTCTAAGCAACTTACTCCTCAATTTTGTCAAGATAAAATTCCAAGTTTGTTTGCTTTAATTACAGAACAGGTCGGCACAAGAAAGTAATTAATATGCAGCCACTTGGAAATGTTTCTAACTGAATTCCTGCAGTGAATGACAGACTGATTTAATCGTTGATGTTTTATAAATGCGTCTATTTGCACCTCATGCAATAATTTTAGCCACAAAACAAAAAATTCACCAAATCTGTTTCTCCCAATTCATTTTATGTTAAAATATAGCATTTATTTTTAAGCCTATGGTGAAATAAACCTCTCTAAAGTTAAACAAAATATATAAAAGTTTCTCAGCCATTTTTAAATCCCAATATTTTGATTTTGCTGCTTCTTTGCTACTTAATGAAATGCAAAAAACATTGCCTTTTAACAGCATCCAGCATATTAAAAATAATAATAACCCTCAGTGTATTCATATCCATGTCGAGCTGTCTGTAAAGTGTTGTTGGAACAATCAAATCTGCATTCTTTTTGTTCTGTCTTTGACTAACACTGACATATGATTGTTGTCAATGAAACTCAGCTCTGTTTTTAAAGGGGTGGTTGAGATTTCACTTTTTAAACTTTAATGTTGCTGTTTGAGCATAAACAACATCTGCAAAGTTACAACACTCAAAGTAAAGGGAGATATTTTCTTTTAAAGGAACACTCCACTATTTTTAAAAATAGGCACATTTTCCAACAGTTGAGTTTTACCGTTTTCGAATCCATTCAGCCGATCTCTGGGTCTGGCGGTATAACTTTTAGCATAGCTTAGCATAGATAATTTAATCTGATTAGACCGTTAGCATCTCGCTCAAAAATGACCAAAGAGTTTTGATATTTTTCCTATTTAAAACTGGACTCTTCTGTAGTTACATCGTGTACAAAGACCGACGGAAAATGAAAAGTTGTGATTTTCTAGGCCGATATGGCTAGGAACTATACTCTCATTCCTGCGTAATAATCAAAGAACTTTGCTAACGTACCATGAGTGCAGCAGGCGCAATGATCCACATCAGCTACATAAATTCATAAACTAACCATTCAGAAACATTGTGTTGCATTCTACATGTTGTCACTTCTTCTTGAGTCTCTCCATCATTCTCTGACTCAGGTTTGAACATAAAAGGCTAAACAGTTCCATTGCCTATCTGCATGAGGTTATTAGTGATGTGTCGTTATATATATATATATATATATATATATATATATATATATATATATATATATATATATATATATATATATATATATATATATATATATATATATATATATATATATATATTATAATTTAAATAATAATTAAAAAAAACACCACAGGGGCACAAGAAACATTTAACAATAAAAATAGACTGACAGGAACAAGATGTCACTTTGTTATTTTTCAGATGTTTGTTGCAGATATCTTTTGATAATTGTATGATAATTCCTAAACAAAAAATAATATACAGTCAATAATACGACTGTAATGTTGTATATGTTGCGAGACACTGAACCCGGGAAGCGGTCACGTGACAAAAGAACGAGACTAGGACCCAAAGACTGACTCGAGAGATGAACTGATCATTTTTGTTTCTGCATTCAACCTATGGGGACTTGAAGGAACAACTCAAAGACTCGAAATGAACTGTTCAAATCTGTTTCCGGTGACTGTGACTTGATGACTGGGACTTGATGAATGAACGACTCAAACCCGAGACTCGAGAGATGAACTGATCAAATCTGTTTCCGGACGCATGTGTATTACACGACTGTCACTGCCAGATCAGAGCATCAGACATGACGGAACTAACGGCTCGAACCTGAAGACAGATACGAGAGGTAAACGATTTGGTAAAAAAGAAGAAGAACGATTTGGATCGGGAGGTGAGGTGAACTAACAGACTGCATACATAGACTAAATCAAGCTAAGCAATAAATTAATAATTTATTTCTCAAAGTTTGGCCATGGCTGCATTAGCTTATAGTTCATTTTTTTATTCCAAAAGTACTAAATGTGTTTAAAAATGAAAAATTTAACATTTTAATTAGATTCTGCTGAAATGAACGAAATGACTTGAAAAAAGATTCGTTCATTTTGCTGAACGAGATTCAAAGATCCGAGTCAGTAAAATGATCCGAACTTCCCATCACTGGAGGTTATCAGAGCTGAAGTTCTTCAAGCACCGCCCCATGAGCAGCAGCTCATTTGCATTTAGAAGGACACACAAAAACGGCACGTTTCAAAAAGTGACAATTTAAAATGCTAAAATAAAAATCTGTGGGGTAACTTCACATACACACTCTGGGGACATCAGAGACTTATTTTACATCTTGTTAAAATGGGCAATCAGCCATCCCTTTAAATAAATAGTTCATCCAAAAATGTAAATCCTGACATCATTTACTCACCCTCAAGTTGTTCCAAACTTGTATGAATATCATTCTTCTGTCGAACACAAAAGAAGATATTTTGAAGAATATTATATATATATATATATATATATAGTGCTCAGCAAAAGAATGAAATTCTTAAAAGTTTGGAACACCTTGAGGGGGAGTAAATTATGGCAGAATTTGCATTTTTTGGGTGAACTATCCTTATAAGAGCAGAAGTGAGAGGACATTTTCTGGAAACAATTTTTTGACAGACAGACCGATAAGTTAGATAGATGTAAAACTGTAACGTTAAGCATTAAATCGTGATGGAGTAGACAGCACATAGAGAGCTGCGTACACTAGAAACCTCGCTAACGCCCATCTGCGATAGACATATGTAAATAATGACAATGTAAACATGCTAAACTCACCTTTTCAACAACCACGTAGATGCGTGTCAAAAACAAATCGCTTCTTCATTTGACAAAAAAACAAGTTTTGCCTAAGAACATTACAAGTGCTATATATTAAAGGGATGTATTATAGGATACTGATGTAAAACTTCGCTATGTACCTTTCCTTTGCAACGACGAGGGCGATTCTCTACCTCACTAAAGCAAGCACCTTCATGCTAAACACACAATTCAGCCAATCAGCGCGCGTCACACCTGATGACGCAACCTCCGCACCTGAGAGAGCTGTTTAAACGCCCCGCCCACAACAACAATGTGTCAGACCAAGGCATCATTCCTGTGTAGAGATTTAGATCGATGAATATAATACTCCAATAAGTAAAAAAAACTAAACACCACGACGACGACGACAGTTTCTGCTAATAAATAAATAAAAATGACTAAATACAATACAATTAAAAGCTTGTGGCTTGGGACAAAACTTTACCCTTCGTTGCCATTTGTTTATTAGGCTGTCATTAGCCTAGTTGTTGTTATTTTTAAAGTAACATTTATAAAAGTCATACTAAAAGCCCTCTTTTTTTATTTTTCTCCTTGTTAGCAGCTTGCCATAAACCACCTTGTCAAAAATAAACTGAAATATAAAACTTGTTCCTGTTTTTACCTCAAGTATGTCTTTACGTCAGCACATGTGATAATTACACGTGGCACATTTGACCAGAAAATCTAGTTTTGTTTTCAGCTGATTCCAGGCAGGTAATGAACCGGTGTGCTCCTGTTGTCAGCAACACAAGAGCTTCTGCCGTCATAACTAAACCTGTTTCTGATGTGTAGCCAGCAACACCAAAGTCATTCAGATCGTGATGATATTATCTTCGCTTCAGACCTGTTACCTTTGTCCATACACCATTGTCCAGCAAGATTGCTCAGAGATTATACATTAGGACAATGTATGACAACTGTGGCAGACAACACGATACCGCCAATGTGAAGCATGCCAGTGTATAGCCTACTGTTTCAGCAATTGTTCTTGATGTAACTCTTGCGAGATTTAGTAAAGTAATCGCCTGTTGTGAAAACCTTTGTCCCAGCTTGCAAGATGTTTCAGCAACTCGTTCTATAACTTACTGTATTAAGGAAACAGGCATTATTAGATTTAGTCATATCACATAGACACCAAGGGTTTTTATGACACCAAGTTTCATGCATTCTCTTCTTGTCCGGACATGAACATGGAATTTGGTGTGGAAATTAACAAGTCAAAAGACCTATTCTGTGAATCACGGTAACATTATTGCATAAAACCTTTCATATCATCTCCATTTTACACTCTAAGAATGACATTAAAGAGTTTTTGAAGTGGTGCTTGTGGAAATCAAACATTACAGATTGTTTTTTCCCCCATTTATATTTGTATTTTTAACTCGTAGCTGCAGTGAAACCCTTGTTGTTGTGTCTAATGTAAACGCCAGAAAATCTGATGATCTGTCAGATGACAGGATATGAGAGGTGATGTCTTTCTGTGTGGTTGTTTGGTCATAAATATTAGTCAAGAAATTTGGCAAAAGTCAATTCAACTGTAACTTCCTTGTTCTAAAATCCTCTTTCTAAATGAACAGATACAGAAGTTGTACAAGGATCTCACAGCGCAACAGAACAACCAACAAGTCATAAATTCGTCCCTGGTTTACCCATGTGCTTATGACCTCCTCTGGTACTTGTTTTGATCTTATAAATGTGTTTGACCATGTAACTGAAACCTTTGAAAATTACAAGGCCATTTAAATTGTATTGTGTACAAATGCATTACTCTATCAATGTTACTTCAGTATTTAGGAACAATTTTGACTTACCCATTTTGCAGGTATCCTTCCTTCTGGTCTGAGTAAGTCCCCATGTCTGAAGTCTTTAAAAGAAAGTGTCTAGATTAGAAATGCATTCAGTGAACTCAGTTGATGACCATGACCTGAGGTGGTTCATGAGCTTCGCCACAATGGCAGCCAGTTTCAGTGACTGTATCTTGTGTCTTGTGTTAGGGAACTCACCCAGACTGTCAGTACAGGTTTTTCAACATTTCTGACTTCTGCTGAATTGTCTTGTCTCCCATTGGTTTAGCTGCTTTGAGCACTTCTGCTCCCCCACAGGGAAGGCTGGGAAGGTGGAGGAAGACGCCACAAAAAGGCATAACTTCATGGTCCTAATACCCTAAACGTTACAGGCCTCTCCAAAAGACAACAAACTACACCTCTTTTAATTATTCTAATCTATTCTATTAGGTACATACACTACTAACAGCTTGGGTTTTTTTGAAAAGATATTAAGACTTATACTGACGTTTACATGGTTACAAAAACACTACTTTAAACAAATGCTGTTCTTTAGAACTTTCTATTCATCAAAGAATCCTGAAAAAAAAATATCACGGTTTCCATAGAAATATTAAAGGGGTGATGAATTGAGAAATCAACTTTCCCTTGAGCCTTCGATATATAAAAGTTAATCGTGGTATAAGAATATCCTGTAAGTTTCAGAGCTGAGACTTCCTTGTTAGTCAAAGAAAAGCTTTTATAGACGCCAGGCCCAGAAAGCGATCGATCTCAGAATATGTCGACCACTGACGTCATAGAATGCAGAAGCACTGCCTCAAGCCCGCCCACCGACTCGTGGAGCTAAACGGGTCGCACATCCGAGCAAAAAACATGCTCACGTGCGCAAGACATTGCACGTTTGTTCGCTTCATTTCACAGCAGAATAGACTGTAAACAAGATAGAGGTCGAGACTGGATTTTCAGACATATTGAGATTAAAACACAATGCTGTGCCTTCTATATTGGATCCGACAGGAATGGTGCAACAAACTTATGTGAGTAAAACATGCTTTTTTACACGTGTTACTATTGCATTGTTACAGATCGTTTGATATCTGTTGATTAACATACCTTAGCAAGCTGTCACAGGCTGGAGGTGTTATTGGTTCATTCGTGATCAGACTAGGACTTGTAACGCCAGTGCTCGCAAAGCCCAACGTCCCGGGGCTATGCGTTTTTCAGACAGGCTACCAAAACGTATCACCGGCTATCTTAAATAGTGAAATAACATTCCTTTCTTGCATGTGCGTGTGTGTGTCTGTGTGTATGGGTCGCGGTTATCCACCGATCGGACGGGCCAAGTAATACAAAAATAATATTCCAATCAATCTTGGGTGGATGAGAGATGAATCATTGTGTTTGTTTGATAAAGGCATTTTGCGAGTCCTGTGAGCGTTTCCCCCAGACGCTTTAAAAAAAATCCCCACATGTACTGAGGGGAACTGAAGCTCATTAAATATGCAAATCTTATCCAATCCTAGCCGTGGGCATTTACTTCCAAGTCTTTAGTGCGGCACGTCCATCAAAACAGAGCGTTTTTCAGTGAGCCTCAAAACCATGGCAGAAAATAGCCTATTACTTATTCATTATGATGTTTTTGAATGTAAAAACAACACGAACGCTATAAGTTGACCTTTTAAAAAGCCAGTTCATGACCCCTTTAAGCAGCACAACGGTTTTCAACATTGATAATAATAAGAAACGTTACTCTAAAGAATCATGTGACACTGAAGACTGCTGAAAATTCAGCTTCGTCATCACAAGAATGAAATTTTAAAACATTAAAGCTGCAGTCCGTAACTTTTTGCGTGCTAGCGGTTAATAAACAGAACTGCATACGGAGCTACTTCTCTCTGTTTATGTCTATGGCGAGTCACGCAGGGACTGTGCTCCTCCGCAGCGAATCCTACCAGACCGGTCTGAAATTGTCCCAATATAAACACTTATTATAAGTGTACCATAATGATTCAGGCTAAGACAAAAACACATGTTGTACATCCTCATTATATCATTTTTGTAAATCTTAAACACAAAAAGAGTTACCGTGAGCAGCTTTAAAGTAGAAAATATTTATATTGTAATCAATATTCAGTTTTTACTGTATTTTTGATCAACTAAATGCAGCCTTGGTGACAATAAAAAAAATATTAGATTGCAATGTACAGTAACTATGCCTTTTTATAAAGCTCAAAACGAAATATAGAACAATATGAAACTGTTTTATTGATATGGAGTAAAGGAATACTTGAAATAAAAAAGGCCTTGGCAATAAAATACTTGACAGAGGATGTGCTCTTGAATATCCTGCTTCACAACCATAGCACATTAATACATTGACATTAAACCAACATTTCATACAACATTATGATATTGGCATTATTCTCCTGAGGCAGCATGCAGCAACCTTCTGCTTTCACCATGTCAAATCTCACCAAACTATCAGGCAGGATTCATCTTCTTTTTTTTTTTTGTATTTGTGAAGTCCTGACTCATGACTAAACTAGTTATTTTACTTCTATTCAATGGGAAAAATTGTTTTATATAACTGTACAATAAAACATGTAATTATATAAGATTAATCCAATTAGGCCTTTGAAATGCCTTGGATTGAGCTTTTGTATTTACTAATATAATGAGAACTATAATTGTAATGCTAGTCCAGTATGAATTAATCTTTAGATTCCAATTATGAATGCCAGACGGCGACAGATCTCTAATAACTGTTAATAAGCTGAAGGCCATATAACAAATAAAAAGGACAGTTCATGATGATAACCATTTTTAACCCTACTCAAAACCTAAATCATCAAATAAATTATATAAGATAAGATAATTGAAAATCAACAAAATACTGAAGTTCTACATTTTAAAACTCAAGTAATCAAATGCTTAAACATGCCTCAAACACAAATACAACCGAGGTCTTTGGTAGGTAATGGTTAAACGTCAGAGTAAAATGCAGGTGCCCTGATTCTAACCAGGAGCAGGTCAGTCAACACCTATAACATGCAAAAGGCCACAGAGGGGTTACACTCACTTTTCATTTACCAACCATCACTCTTTTACAATATTAAAGGGGAATCATGACAAGATGTGCTTATTCAACACATCTTCATTTACATCTGCTGCTGTGTAAGATCAAACGAAAAGTGTTTCAATCATCAATTTAAGATCAGGAAGTGCTTACAGTGAGGAAAATAAGTATTTGAACACCCTGCTATTTTGCAAGTTCTCCCACTTAGAAATCATGGTGGGGTCTGAAATTGTCATCGTAGGTGCATGTCCACTGTGAGAGACATAATCAAAAAAAAAAATTCTGAAATCACAATGTATAATTTTTTTACTATTTATTTGTATGATACAGCTGCAAATAAGTATTTGAACACCTGAGAAAATCAATGTTAATTATATTTACAGTAGCCTTTGTTTGCAATTACAGAGGTCAAACGTTTCCTGTAGTTTTTCACCAGGTTTGCACACACTGCAGGAGGGATTTTGGCCCACTCCTCCACACAGATCTTCTCTAGATCAGTCAGGTTTCTGGCCTGTCGCTGAGAAACACGGAGTTTGAGCTCCCTCCAAAGATTCTCAATTGGGTTCAGGTCTGGAGACTGGCTAGGCCATGCCAGAACCTTGATATGCTTCTTACAGAGCCACTCCTTGGTTATCCTGGCTGTGTGCTTCGGGTCATTGTCATGTTGGAAGACCCAGCCTCGACCCATCTTCAATGCACTAACTGAGGGAAGGAGGTTGCTCCCCAAAATCTCACAATACATGGCCCCGGTCATCCTCTCCTTAATACAGTGCAGTCGGCTTGTCCCATGTGCAGAAAAACACCCCCAAAGCATGATGTTACCACCCCCATGCTTCACAGTAGGGATGTGTTCTTGGGATGGTACTCATCATTCTTCTTCCTCCAAACACGTTTAGTGGAATTATGACCAAAAAGTTCTATTTTGGTCTCTTCTGACCACATGACTTTCTCCCATGACTCCTCTGGATCATCCAAATGGTCATTGGCAAACTTAAGACGGGCCTTGACATGTGTTGGTTTAAGCAGGGGAACCTTCCGTTCCATGCCTGATTTCAAACCATGACATCTTAGTGTATTACCAACAGTAACCTTGGAAACGGTGGTCCCAGCTCTTTTCAGGTCATTGACCAGCTCCTCCCGTGTAGTTCTGGGCTGATTTCTCACCTTTCTTAGGATCATTGAGACCCCACGAGGTGAGCTCTTGCATGGAGCCCCAGTCCGAGGGAGATTGACAGTCTTCCATTTCAGTCTTCCATTCCACTTCCATTTTCTAATGATTGCTCCAACAGTGGACCTTTTTTCACCAAGCTGCTTGGCAATTTCCCCGTAGCCCTTTCCAGCCTTGTGGAGGTGTAAAATTTTGTCTCTAGTGTCTTTGGACAGCTCTTTGGTCTTGGCCATGTTAGTAGTTGTATTCTTACTGATTGTATGGTAAGATTGTATGGACAGGTGTCTTTATGCAGCTAACGACCTCAAACAGGTGCATCTAATTTAGGATAATAAATGGAGTGGAGGTGGACATTTTAAAGGCAGACTAACAGGTCTTTGAGGGTCAGAATTCTAGCTGATAGACAGGTGTTCAAATACTTTTTTTTGCAGCTGTTTCATACAAACAAATAGTTAAAAAAAATCATACATTGTGATTTCTGGATTTTTTTTTTTTTGATTATGTCTCTCACAGTGGACATGCACCTACGATGACAATTTCAGACCCCTCCATGATTTCCAAGTGGGAGAACTTGCAAAATAGCAGGGTGTTCAAATACTTTTTTTCCTCACTTATATATGCACATTGGAAGCCTAGCAGACAAGCAGGCAGCACTGTGAACAGTAGTATCTAGATGAGATTAAAACTTCTCTTGTCTGCCAGGCTAACACTGCATTTTGCATTCGCTTCTACAAATCAAGGGACACGGCCAAATAATTTTAATGCGGGAATCAATGCCATGCTACAGACATGGTCTGCAGACAAGCTGAAAAGATCTTCTTCAATACTACAAAGAATGACGTTTGTTAGTGACACCAAAAGCAGTGATAACTAGCATGTTATAATGACTTTTTGTATAACGGAAATTAATTCTGAATTAGTTAATTCTATCAATTGTCAGTCGCTAGCTTGCACAGGGTGCATATTGTCAAATTTAGATCTGAATAAGTTCATATTTACCTGGAAATAGAGTGGACCACACACAGTCAATGGCTTTGAATCAGACTTCTGAGTAATTTAGAAGATCAAATGACTTCAAATATGACTTCTACTGCGACCAATAAATAAACTAAACCCGAAATTTTACTTTATGACACCCAAACTTTAAAAATCTTACATATGATGCATTTATGTAATGCTCCATTTGAATCATCATGTACCAGAGTCCTTAGAAAGTCAAAACAATGGTCTCTTCAGACCTTATCGTACCGTTGTGAGTTAACCAGATAAAAAAAATTGCCATTACTTTCTTATGCCCTGATGCACCACTGTTGTATATCCACTCCATCCTCTTGAAGATGCAGAAGGACTTTTCTTCTCCAGCTCTAATCCAAGACTCTCTTGAACAACAGATCTTCATCATTGTCCCTCAGGAGACGCGTCCTCCATGCTAGCCATCTTGCTAACTTTCTCCACCAAAACCTCAGGGCTGATTTTGGGTAGGCCATTGTCCAAGGGACAACCCTCGACCAGACTGTTCATTGGCGTTGGAGGAAATTGAGTATCGTCCTCAATCCCAGCATCCTCAGCACATTGCTGTGAGTCACTCTGGTCCTGATTGTAATCATCGTCCAGATCTAGGTCCTCTAAGTTCCCAGTCTGAGCCCCTTTCCTTTCCCTCTCCTTCAGGAAGTCTGTGATTATGGGCATAACCTTCTTGCGGGACACCAATGTGTTACCCTGTATATAGGCTTTCACATCCGGATATGGACTGCTCATTGGCTTAAGGTCCAGACTGGGGGTTTTGGCTTTTTCTAGCGCTTTACTCATCTATGGAAAGAAAAAGAAAAGATATCAATTAGAACAGATCCTCAACTTATTTTATACACAACCTTTCAAAAGTTTGGGGTCTGTAAGATTTTGTAATGTTTTTGAAACAAGGTTGCAATTCACCCTTCGCCGCAAGTTTGATTGACAGGCGATCTGACCAATCACATCGCAGAATCTGCCGTTTAGTCCAACAAGGCAGTCAGGACAGTCATTAGTAGATTAGTAGATTAACGTTGGTGGATAGATAAACGGTGTGTACTGATGTCTTTCCGCGGTTGAAACATTTCTTTTAGTGTTCATTCATGTTTATTTCGTGCTTATCAATAAACTACAAGGAAGAGATCATCGGTTCACGAGCAGCTTTAACTGAGGTGCTACAGCGGATCACCACACATTAAAGAGCCATAAAACGGTATTTATTGTTTACATTTCTAAAAAAAAAAAAGACAATTTCAAAGTTTAGACTTTGTTTCATATCAAAAGTAACTTGCTCTGTCCTGTCTGTCGGCGTGTTGTCAGTGTCCTCTGTGCTCCGCGATGTATTTTCTCTACGTGAGAAAGTGTATGGTGTGAGAACGCCATGGTTTGTCGGACATAGCAACAGTAACTAAAGGGGGCGGGTCTTTGCGAACGGTCAATTCAGGATAACTTTTCTATTTTAATATATTTTAAAATGTAATTTATTCCTGTGATGGCAAAGCTGAATGTTCAGCATCATTACTCCAGACTTCAGTGTAACATGATCTTTCAGAAATCATTCTTAATGTGCTGATTTGGTGCTCAAGAATTATTCTTTTTTTTTTTTTTTTTTTATCAATGTTGAAAATAGTTGTGCTAATTAATATTTTTTGTGGAAAGATTTTTTTCCCCCAGGATTCTTTGATGAATAGAAAGTTCAAAAGAACAGCATTTATTATATGCAGAGTAAACTATAAGAAAAACATTTGAAGGTTGATTTCCCTAAAAAGTACAGAACCTCTTCTCTGTAGGCAGTGCTTGAACTGTAGACGGCTAGCTGTCGGAAGGGCTCCTTGTTGTCGTTGAAAGAGATTGTCATTGCGACCAGCAGGTTGTATCTGTGATTGTGGCAGAATTCACAGAGGTCCTGCTGTAGGCCACGCCTCTGAAGAAAAGCCTAAACATAGAACAGCTCTTTTAACATATGAGCATTACAAACACAAACTGATCTGGAGATACACATTTTAAACGCCCAATATTTTTCTTCTGGTGTTCAGAGTTTTGATTCCTTTGAATTCCAACATATATCTTTTTATTTTATTTTATTGTATTAGTACTATGGTATTTTAATGAAATAATTTATGCCTGAAAAATATAATCTTTAAAATATGCATGTCAAACATAATTTCTTCTTATGACACTTTTCTGATTCTTGTCAATCAACTGGACAAATATTTCTGAACAAGTTTAATGGCCACTCACATTATTCCTGACATTTAAAATAATAAAGTGAGATCAAATTAAAGTGTAAAGTAAAATTAGTGTTATAATTAATATACTGGGAACAATTTTGTAAAAAAAACCAAAAAAATAACTACAATTGTCCCCAGTCTCCTGTACTGTGAACAAAGTTCTGACACACATCTGCCTTACTACTGTATGAGTACTAACAAGAGAACAGGAGAGTCTGTCACAGAGGCTAATGTCTGGTGTAATCAATGGGTGTGCAAGAGAGGCCGCCTAGCCCTGCGGTGAGTCTGGGTGTGTCTGACTTGGATTCGGTTGTGCTTCAGTATTAATGAGGAATTCACATGAGTCATGAGGATGGGCACATGAGCACATTTTGTGCCCACAACAAGAGCTCCTTACTTTTCAGAATCTACATATCCTCTTTGTGGAACCAAGTACTGAGGCTAAATGCATAGCACAAACACAAGATTCACTTCATTCAGGGAGCATGTCATTTGCATGTGATCTTTTAAATTTAAAGTCCTGCCAGAGTGTTTCAGAAATGTTGCAAGTATGCAATGAGATTCCAAACATAACTTATACGTTAGGGAGATTATACACCAATACAATCACCAATATGTATTTATTGATCAAAATAAAAGCCATTGCAATTAGCCATAAGCATGAAACAATCAAAGGTTGTTATTTAAGTATTATATAATTTCAAGATGAAATCCAAAGATAATTTTAAAAAGACAAAAAATACATCCTTCAACAAACAATTGTTCAGTATTGAATCTCATTTAATAGATAATAAAATAGACTAAGCTTCCTGTGAGTACTTTGCAATGTTCCATCACAACTTCTAAAAAGTGGGTTTTATTGTTTAAAACATTAGTATTATATTACATTATTTCTTTCATTGTGCCTATTTAATATTGCAATTAAAAAAATACATGCTAATTTTTATCTGTTTTAATGATTACAATATTATGCAGACTCTATAAAATAACAAGGGAAAATTCAATGGGCATTACTTTAATTAATTAACTTAACTACAACAGTTAAAGTTTGATCATTTATTTTACAGTGTCCTTGTTACACGTTATATATAGTACTACTGTAGTAATAACTATAAATTATGCATAATTACTTACAGCTAAAAACCCTAATTCTAACCCTTACCCTATAGTTAGTAAGTACATGTAGTTAATTATTATAACTTAGCACTTAACACTGTAACAAGGACACTTTAAAATGTAACCAAAGGTTTTTGAACTTCTATGTAGGGGTGTAATTAAATCCTTTAAAAATCCCAATAATTCAAATACAAAATGCCAATCTGATGACATAATTTCAAGAAATATGCAAAGAAAGTGGCAAAATATCATAATATGTTGATATATCTGTAAGCTGTATCATCCAAAAACGTCCAAATCAATACATTGTACAGATTGTAGATGCTTTTAGAGGTCAAGTGAAAGATGTCATAACAGTACTGACCTCTAGTGTCATGTAAATGACACTGACAGCCAAGTTCAGATCCCCAGTGGACGCAGCTTTCATGTCTTTCAACAGCATCTGCTCCGTGGAGAGGTCTGAAATACAGAGTAGTATTGTAAGATTTATTTTGATGAACACATGCTTTAATGTTTTAATGAGTCTACAAGCAGTTTGTTTTATTAACCTACACAATAAAAGATTCTCTCACCTGACACGTCAAACTTGGCATTCTGTAGTGACTGAAACAGAGCGCCCCTCGGGGGCAGCTTTGGAAAAAGTTTCTCCAAAAAGATCACATACTGGCTGTCCTTAGGGGTGACTTTACCTGCCTCAGGTGCCATGTTAACACAGTCAAGGATAATGGTACCTGTCAACACAAGGCAGTAAATACATTCTGCAAGTTAACAAGATTTTATCTTTCTGCTGATATCTCACATCTCTATGATATTGCATGTATCTGCTCCAGCTAAATGCCACTGAAGACCATGCTGAGCCCATCAGATGTCTAACAGTGTCAAGCAGATTGAACAGCAGTCATTTCTCTGTGTAAATCATGTCACCATGACACTCACCGAATAAAAGCTGAGCCACTTGTTGGTTGAGCACCTCAGGTGCTTTTTGGGCAATGAGCTCTGTCACCAAGGTGGCACATGAGCCCACGGTCTCCACGGTGATGGGGCAGGAGGGAGATGAGGGCCTCTGTAGGAGGTGATGGTCAATCACTTCTACAACTGCATCCTCCATCTCACTGTCAGCACTACAGAATAAAACTAATTTATTATAAAAGAACAGACAGACCTTGGTTGACAGACCTAAATAATTTCAGAAATGTACAAAGAATATTTATACATGATTGCATAATATAATATTTATTCACACAAACACATATACATACATACATACACACATACACACATTTTAAATAAATATGAGAAAAGTCTCACGGATCCGTTTGTATCATGCTACTGTGGTCATAGGTTTGGTTCAATAAATACGTTTTATGTCGCTATTAGTGGTGTACTAATTAGATTAATTTGAGGTAGATATAAATAAGCATTATTGTAACAACATTCTGATATTTATTTTTTGTTGCCATTTATTTACATACATTTAGCCATATGGTGCAGTAAAATGCACCACAATACTATTGCAATTAATTATTTGTGGTTGTTATTTTTATTATTATAATACATGTATGGAGATATACGGCCCTATCATACACCCGGTGCAATACGTCAAGTGTTTTTTGCTAGTTTCAGCCTGACGTAGTTATAATTTTCACGTCCAGTGCCACGTTGTTTAAATAGCAAATGCACTGTTTGCCCATGGCTGAAAACGAGGCATGTTTAGGCGCATTGTTGGCATGTTGTTATTTTGAGTTAACTGAAAACGACTGCGCCATTGACCAACAAAAACCTGGTCTAAAGACAATAGTACAGTATTTTTTTGTGTTATTTAAAGGGAGCGTTAGTAATATGCCCCTATAGGCGAGTGCACAACGCGCACACTCTGCTTATTACACACACACAGGGATGCACAGCAGCACAAAGATTTTTAAATATTTAAAAAATTTAAATATTTAAGGATTCCTCTCTGGAGAAGCGTTCAGTCTTTCCGATCGCATATTCCGCCATATAAATAGCGAATCTGCCATGGTGCAAGCACCACTGGCTTTTAAAGGGAATGGGAGATGAGAGACTGATTCTTACGCCCAAAACACAACCATATCTCATTAAGAGGTAGATCCCTTTGGACCATGTGCCTGACACGCCGACCGTTTTTTCTGTCATTAAACTTGCAAAAGTGGATTCGAACATGCCCTAAATGCACCTGTGCCACACGCTTCAGACCATGCGCTCAGATCGTTAAAATAGGGCCCATATACTTTTCAAGTTTAGGCAATTACGATTTTTCAATGGTTTTCTCTTATGCTCACCAAGGCTGCATTTGTTAGATCACAAATACAGTAAATAGTAATATTGTGAAATATTATCATTTAAAGAACTATTTACAATTTGTAATTATTATTATTTTAAAAAAAATCTTACTGACCCCAAACTTTTGAACAGTATATATGAAAATTCACTATACTGTATAGTTCAAGTTCATTAATTAGTTAAAATTTGACTCCTTTATCATTCCTTTTTTATGTGAAGATGGAATATGGTGCAATACATGCATTGAACAGAACACTGACCTTGGCAGAACGTTGTGGTCAACCAGGGTCAGCGTCAGCTGTTTGTTCTTGTGCAGGCCGCGGAGGTCCACCTCATCCCTGAAAAGCAGGTGGTCCTGCGACAGACCGGTTTCTCTCAGCAGAAAGATGCTGTCAGAGCGCAAGGGAAACTCAGCCCGTGGGATGTTGAGTACAGGCACCGGTAGCCTTTTACAATCAAGACTCTACAAAAGGTCAACAATAATGATGAGCAAAACAATAATCCTCAACCTCCAGTACAGAATTATCACGTCTATTATCTCCGCCACAATTCTCAAGCTTTCCAAGAACACCACAGCAAATACAGTTTGTTAGGTTGGCCGTTGCATACCTTTGAAAGAAAGTAGGCGAAGGTCAGGGCTGATACCATGGAGTCCATATCACAAGCCTCATTTCCCATTACGACATGCAGCCCTGGGCTGTTCTTACTACAACTCTGAGAATGAAGGAGAATAATGTCACAGGCTAGTGGACAAATATAGGACAAGAATTCATAACATATAACTGCAAGCCTAGATCTTCACAATGAGGCTTTGGTGGCCTCTATTAAACTGGAGGCTGAAATACAAAACCAAAATGTCAGTGGTTTCTGTGACTACCTACTGTGTATGCACAAATATTTACAGCAAGTAAACTACACGACAAGCTGAAAATGCACCCAATAGGCTGTGAAGACTTCCAGATCCATTCAGAGCTTCGTCTGACAAACAATACTGAACTTATGGTCCACAAGTCACTCGATATCACTGACAGCCAGTGTAAGGTGTGGTGCAATATGTCAAAGATAAAGCACATTCTGTGGCTTCTCAACAGATATAGTACAACAGTGTATTCCTTAACAGTTGATAACATGGACAACAACAAAAAAACATTTACTTTTATACTTATTTGTTCGTAAAAAAAGATAGCTCACCCAAATGACAATTCTATCATCATTTACTCAACTTTTTGTGTTCCAATCCTGCATGATTTTATTTCTTCCCTTTTGTTTATTATCAAGAAATGACAAAAAAAAGAAGCTCAACTTAAGTAGCCTATACAACTTATGTACTATACACCCAAATAGTTTATTTGTGTGAGGAACAGACCTGAAATGCAAGTCTTTCTTCCAAGTCAAATCTTCTTCTCTGCCATAGCTTTCAAATATCATTTGCGCTTTAACAAATGTCAAATGGCTAAAGATTTAGCATGTCTTGTAACCGATTACATAGCAAGTATGAAGATCGCAACAGAATCAGTTGTCAGTTTTGTATTTGAGTCCCTAAATACAGTTACGTTAACACACAGTTAAGTTATCTTCAGAAAGCACATTCACACTCTCGGAAAACCTGTGCCGTGTGAAGGCAACAGGACTGGGCAACTAGTTGTCAGCCACATCATACAGTGCAAGAGAGCCGCTCTGCACTGCACAAACATGGGTCTACCATGAGTTGCATGTTTTCATGTGGGGTTTTTTTTTACTTTTAAGGAGTTTTGAGCTGCGTGTCATAGGAAGGTTTTAGATCCAGTAACTTTTATCCCTTCAGTTTTGTGTTTTTGAGACTCAAATGCTCCACTTCCCATCCAGGTATAAAAGCTGCTGACAGTTAAAGGATTAGTTCACTTCAAAATGAAAATTTCCTGATATTTTACTCACCCCCATGTCATCCAAGGTGTTCATATCTTTCTTCAGTCAAAAAGAAATTGAAAGTTTTTTGAGGAAAACATTCCAGGATTTTTTTCCACATAATAGACTTCAATGGCAACCAAAATGTTGAAGGTTCAAATCAATGCAGTTTCAAAGCACTTCGAAGTGCTTCAGAGGCTCTGCACGATCCGAGAAAATGAATATGGTATTATCTAGCGAAACCATCGACCATAAAAAAAAAAAAAAAAAAAAACGTTTTAACCTAAATCACTCATCTCACTCTGCACCACGCCAGTGATTTGCGTAATCATGCCGGAAAGGTCACGGACCATCACAATAGACATAGGTGGAAGTACCGCCCCAAGAGAACGTGCGAGGACTAAAACAAACTCTCTTCACCAAAAACACTCCATCTTCAACTTCAAAATCGTCCGACATTGCTGTTTTACCTTTTTTTGCTAAAGAACGTTTATATTAGTCTTCGCATGTGAGCTTTGTAAACGGGGGGCGGTACTTCTGCCTACGTCTAGCGTGACCTTTCCGACGTGATTACTTAATCACTGGCTCGAGCTGAGCAATTTAGGTTAAAATGTATATACATTTTTATTTTTGAAAATGATGTTTCGCTAGATAAGGCCCTATTCCTTGTCTGGGATCGTGAAGAGCCTCTGAAGCCCTTCCTTTGAAACTGCATTGATTTGGACCTTCAACATTTTGGATGCCATTGAAGTCTATGATGTGGAATGTTTTCCTCAAAAAAATTAATTTCCTTTCGACTGAAGAAAGAAAAACACAAACATCTTGGATGAGATGGGGGTGAGTAAAATATCAGGAAATGTTCATTTTGAAATGAACTAATCCTTTAATTAAGTTTTGACGGCTGAACTCGCGGCTTGATTGGACTCGTCGAATCAAAAGTGCTAAGACTTTTCGGTTTTATGGACATAGCCATATTTGATGTTAGAGAATACACATTTGACTATATTATTCATACAGACAGTATTCAGGAATCTACTGAAAGTTGCTTTGTGAATGGGACATTTCGAGACTCACACCTGTAAGTAAATGCAGTTGTCAATCCCAAACACTAATAGTGTGAACGTAGACATGCAAAAGTGCAAATAGGATTTGAGAGATATTGGGGATGTGGAGGACTTAAATAACCTAATAACCTAAATTTCAGTGTTGTTCCTAACATTATATAGACTGGGTAAAACCAGCCTGATCTGCCGGCGATTTGATTTCACCCTGCAACTCAGTCTGGAAACCTGTACATTCATTTATACTGCTTCTGTTACACTTTTGCGGGAACCAATCACAGACTGGCTTATCCACCTGGCATGCTATTGGCGGGTTTAACACGATGACGGATAGAGAAGCGATGGGTTGTTGCCCGTTGATCACACCTCTTGTGGTCTGATTGGTTGAAGGACTATCCAAATGTGTGTATATATATATATAGTTAATTATAGTTAAATAAAACTAAAACCATAAAACATTTTTATACATGAAATTAAATAAAATTTAAATAAAAGTTGAAACTGAAATCAAATTAAAAACAAACATTTTGTTTCAGCTTTATGTGCTAAAATAAAACAAAAACTAAAATAAAAATGAATAATAACTATATAGACATACTATTAAAAAATAATAAATGTATGATAAAATTACTAAAACTTTAAAAAGAAAATCAAAACTATAAAATCTACACTCTAAAAAAAAAGGTTCTATATGGCACCAAAAATGGTTCTTGGCTCGTAATCATAGGGGAACCTTTTTTAGTGCTATATAGCACCAATTTTGGTGCTTCAGTGGTTCTTCAGCGGTTCTTCAGCGGTTGTTTGACTAAGGTGCTATATAGCACCACTAACTATGGTGCTATATAGCACCGCTACCATATACAGAACATGTTAAGATATGGTGCTATATAGCACCAAAAGTGGATCCTCTATGATTATGACGAAGAACCATTTTTGGTGCCATATAGAACCTTTTTTTTTTAAAGAGTGTATAATAGTATCTCAATGATACTAAAAAAAACACTGGCTTCAGAAGACAGAAGGAGTCTACATTACTGTTCAAAAGTTTGAGGTCTGTAAAATGTTATGTTTTTGAAAAAAGTTTCTTATGCTCGCTAAGGCTGCATTTATTGATTTATTATATTTGATTATATTATACATTTATATGAAAATACAGGGGAAATAAATTGTGAAATATTACTACAATTTAAAATATTTGTTTTGTATTTTAAGATTTTGTATTTTCGCAATTTCCAGTCTTCAAATGGTTCTTCAAAAAAAACGATCCAATATGATTTCTTGCTCAAGAAAAATGTCTTATTATTAATAATGTTGAAAACAGATGTCCTGAATATTTGAAGGGAGAGTTGAGAAACCAAACTTTTTTTGGAATAAAAAGTTTAAAAGAACAGCATTTTTACTGTAAAAAGCAACTTCGCTAAATACAATGATTATTTTCTAAAATAAAAAATACTGACCCCGCAATTTTGAACAACAGTGTAGTTATGGACTACATTTATGTTATTTAAAATATGCTTTCTATTTTTGGAGCTTGAGAACCCTCAACTCTATATCGAAGTCTATTTGCTGAACCACTTGTGAGACGAAGAGCTATTTTAATAGAATAACACTGAATGCATCACCCTAGATTCAATAAAGCCTTTTATCTCTCTCCGTGATGACTTCTCGTCCAGCGTTAATTAGCATTTGTCCTTCTCCATTGCTCCAGCCGAATACAGAAGCCATCTGTGACGTCAGCATTAAATGATGTACTCTGATCTGGGCAACCAGCTGGGGTTTGTTTTAAATACTGAACGACGGACTGTCAACACAGACTGACTGAGCTCACAGCTGGCGCAGACCAGGGGTGAGGCTTGTTTAGGGTGAGCTTTTGCCAAGCTCTCTCTCTCTCTCTCATGTGATAATCATCACCAAAAACCTTGTTAAATGGGGAAGTGCAGGAAAAACATGCTTATTCAGGCCCTTATGTGCATGGCCGGTGGGACAGCGCAGGAAGTTAGTCACCGCAATGTGAAATGGACCACGGGATGGTGAGTAAACAGTACAGAACCTGTGGGTCTTGGGGCACTGTGGAAAGAACTCTAGTGTGCACACTATTTGCAACCTCATGCTTCAATGCAGACAAAAAGCACTTTAACCACAGGTGCAACCGCATATTTCTTCAATCATTGACTGAATTAGTTAAAGAACCCATCTCTGCTTGCTTCCATGAGCCGAGAGTCTCAAAGTAAACACAGGACATCATATCTGCCCAGCAGTTGGTGAGCGCTGGTGTCAGGGTGTTTGGGTTTAAAACAACAGTGTTTAGGGTAGAGAGATGCACTGCTGTTGGACAGATGCTGTCAGGATCATATGCAATGGACAGCAGGTGTTATTGTCTCTGCAAACAGGGCGACCTTCAATATCGAAACTGAGCTGTAAAACTAGAAAAGTGGGAATTGTTCTTATTGACTAAACACACTGCCAGAATATAGTCAACATACTTCAGATGAATTTGCACCAAACAGACCTAAACTGAATTTTTTTTAAACTGCTAGGCATGGCAAAACTGTGTGTGTGTGTGTGTGTGTGTGTATACAGCTCTGGAAAAAAATAAGAGACCACTTAACATTGAGAAATCAATGTTAAGTGGTCTCTCAATTTTTTCCAGAGCTGTATATAGCTATACACAAATATGACAGTTAACTCTTTACGTGTAAAAAATACTATAATATAACTTGTTAATATAATATAACTTGTTAATGTTATACAAAAAATACATGTAAACAAACAGACTTGTGTGCTTTCTTTCTCTCAATGCATGTGCTCGGCGCATGCGGCCAGGGTCCATGCATGCGCGTCATACAATATGACTTGTGTCAATAACAAGTGTACATCAAACAAAGCATACATTATTTGTCACATCAAACTATCATATACGCCAAAACACACTCATGTTTGTGAACGTCTCAACACAGAAAGTGCAAGAACTGGCCCCATTTTAAGTGGGTAAAATGGTAGTAGCCAAGCCAACATACCACGCGCAACCCTAAACGTACAGTAGTCTTACCTTAATCACATCTCTACAGCTCCGTAAATATGCCTCCATTGTTACACGGAGTCCGACGGTGTTTACGTAACGGAATATCCTAGCGGAGTATAAAATGCCCTTCGGCGTCTCTGTAATGTGAAGTGTCTCTGCGGTTCACTGTGTGCAAGTTGCCACTCGGAATTCAGAGGTTTGTGAGAGCAAATGCACGTCTCCTCGACTTACGTCCTGACGTCACATTGTGTGCTGAAAAATGTAGTTCTACGGAGTCACGAAAGACTCTAAAATGAGTGGGCGTTTGTAGTTTTTAGTCCATGTGTGTTACCTTTGAGACCAAGGATAGACTAGTGTACTTATAAACGTTGACACAATAAATTTATCTCTTTTTAAATTGTTAAATTACAATTTCTCTTTGAAGAAAATGAACAAAAATGGTATAGATTCATAACTTGTGTCCAATCAAATGCTAAAATGACAAGTCTCTTATTAACACCTGCAACTTACTAGCAAGTAGCACATTATGGCTCACGACTGTGATGTAAATTAAAATAAATAAATAAATAAAAAGGCAATGAACACTTTTAATATGTCCCACTCCATCTTAGTGCATCATTAGGAAATGTGTCTATGGAGGAAAATGTGATTGTCAAATGAACTAACATAATACATGTTCATGATGCGCACGGAAAAATTAACCAAAACATTTTTCCATTTTATTTTTGTACTCTGAGTATCTGAAAACAGCTTTTTTGATTTTATACAATTGCACAATATCGGTAAAAAAAAAAGTAGAATTTGGATCTTTAAAAATACAACTTCAGTAAAATACAGTACATTAAAATATTGATTTATCCATTCTATTCTCCAAAAACGCATTTAAAAACCTATGGTGAAACAAAAGTATAGTTTTTCTTCTACATTTGTGTCTAAAATCACTTTCTATTAAAAATGTATCATATATAAAAGTTCATCAGGGGTCTAAAGAAAGATCTTACTGAATATTAACACATTTTTGTCTGAATGGCACCTTTTTGCAGTGAACATCCATGCACTTGGGGATATGACTTGGCAAACAAGCTGCTTTGATATAATGCTGATGCTTTGTTCTTCTTGATCTAATTTCTGCAACGAATCACATTTTGTCCAATAGCATGCCAGTTCAGATCTTCTCAACGTAGTTGCCAGGAAACATGCCTTCCTTTCCTCGAAGACGGCCACTCCACCAACCTGAGGGGTCTGTTCAGACAAGCACATCTTGGGTTAGTGCTCACTTTCTCACTTACTCAGTATAGTCTGTATAAAGATCACTTTTAATGGTATAAAAATAGATTACCTTCACTTAGGATTTCTATGATTTCATCTGCTTGAAAGCTGAGCTCATCTGTGTCTTGAGCATCATAAGCGTAGAGCGCTCTGCATTGTGGGGTGCGAGGTTTGGGTTTGGGTTTGGGTCGCCCTGACCCTGGGAGAGGCTTGTACTCTTTCGAACGTCTGCGATGCATCCTGAGAGAAAAGAGAGTTTATTTTCTTTGAAAGACTGAAATAACCAGAAACACTAAGTGGAATAAAAAATAAAAAAAACCTGGTAAAAAAACAAAAAAAACAGGTAAACTAAATTTAAATACATTTCCAATAAAACTAACTAAATAAAATATATTTATATATTATATGTTTATATAAAAATATATTTTTAGTTTAAGGCATCTCTAATAAAACTAAATAAAATTCAAACGAAAAACTGAAAATAGAAATAAAATTTAAAAAAATAATTAACCTAATTGACAATTGAGTTGCCCAAAATAAGTTTGAGTTACAATTATTAACATAACTGTGTCATATACACAATTGTCTGTCATGTACTGATCTGTGAAAACTAGTTCCATCTGAACAGGTTTTAAGATTGTAAAGTCTTCAGTTAGTATGGTTAAAATACTGATAATAGCTTTTTATCTGAGCTTCCTGCTGTCATATGATCCATCATCTCACCCTGCCACGCCTTGATCAGGAACTTTCATAAAGCCCATATCGGTGTAGATCTGGCTCTCGCACTGACTGCGGCGAGATCCCTGGAGTCGGGGAAGAGTGGGCTGATCCATACTGGACTGCTGACGGAGCATAGAGTTCCTAATGGTGGTCTGCCCTTGGGTTCCTCTGCCTCGACCATCAGACTTGGGAGCTTCTGAAAATCACAAGCCATAAAAACATTTTAAAACCATTTCTAAAACAGTTCAGTAGCATTTCTTGTGAAATACATAAAACTATGGTCTTACCACGTGAATACTGGCCTACATTGCGATTCTGGTTTCCTATGTACCTGCTCTTTCGGTTGTCACGCCGAGTGGGTCCTGTAGAATTGATAAATGTGTTACCAAAAATGTAGCACAGTTTCCCACAAAAATATTAAGCAACACAACTGTTTTGAATGTTTTCTGAAGGATCATGTGACACTGAAGACTGAAAATTCAGCTTTGACATCACAGAAATAATTGACATCTTAAAATATACATATATTAAAATAGAAAACAGTTAATTTAAATTTAAATAAATATTTCACAATATCACTGTTTTACTGTATTTTTGATCTAATAAATGTAGCCTTGGTGAGCATAAAGGTCTGTTCACACCGGGACGATTTTCACGTGCGTTTAATCGCCGATGTTTAACAATGTTTGTGACTAATGCTGCCTTCCCGTACTATCGGAAATGTGATAATTCCCACTTCTAAAGTCATGATTACGAGTTCATCGCATTCAAATTTTGAAGTGGGAGGGCGTTCATGTGCAATTTTTACGAAGGAAACTCGCATTTACGAAAATTCCGATAGCACGTGAAGGCATAAACAAAGGGCGCCAATGTGAGTGCACACCAACGCGCAAAACACCAGGCATAAAAGCGTAAATAAAAAAATAAAACAAAAACGCCTTGGGTTCGTTTTTTTTGTTTTAAAAACTTGCCGACCAATGAGATCGGCGCTTTTGATCACGTGCCTGGAGCTGCTGAAGTTACAGTAAAACATAACTTGGTGGCGCTCAAGCACAAAACGGTCTTGCGGAGAACACGTTGATACGACGAAGAGGAAGTAAGTAGACCATAGATATGTATACGTAGATGCCCCATCGACCTCTCCAGGCACGTCGACGCGCCGCCATTTTAGAACGGTCAACACACGTCAACACTTCAGATGCTGTCAATCATCACTCCGCATAAAAAAACAACAGCCTCTGTAAAGCCCAGCGCAATTTAAATTCCCGGAGAAATTTAACATTTCACAGGTGACAATGTGTTGGTTTGTGTTTTCATATTTTAAATAAATGTATAATAATTGATCATTTTGACTCATAATTTATAATTTTTTTCCTGTTCTTAAAAATGGTTTAAATTCAGGTATGTGATGTTGATAATTTGATTACGTTTTTTAGGATGATTTTTGAGAATTTAAGCTTTCAGACAATACCTATGATGATTACTTAAAACATGGGTTGAATAAATAGGCTATATTGATGTTTATTAAACACATTACTAGCTAAGTTATTACTATTTTTATAATTTATTTACTTTGATGGCTGCTTGGTTGATGGTTTAGGAGTTCTTTCCAATTAATTTGTTTATAATGAGTTCACTGCGTTCATTGAAAGCTAGGGTTCTCTGATGGTCAATATTAATGATATTAAGAAAATGTAAAGATCTTTAACCAATTTTTTTTAGCATATGCAGAATTATCTACCATTAATGATAAACAAAATCCTAACTCATCTGCTTCAGTCTATTGATGTATAGATATTCATTTCATACATGCATGTGTATAACTACGGTTGCAGACGCACAGGTAACATTTGAATATTCACAAAGCGCGTTCCCGACCAGCTTTGACCGTTCAAAAATGGCGGACGGCTAATGTATAGCGGCCCATAGAAACAGTTGCTAATGGGGCATCTACGTATACATATCTATGAAGTAGACAAAGAAGAAGATGAGCTGCTAATGCTGTAAATACTGTCTCTCTTCTTCTTCTGTGTGACAAGCGAGTGGCGCAGCCCCACCTTGTGTACCGGAAGTGCCATCTACTGAATTTGCACGTTCACTCAGCACATCGCCAGTGAAAATCGATTGGAAAAACGCTGGAGATAAGCATCCCGGTGTGCACAGGCCTTAAGAGACGTTTTTCAGAAACATTTCAAAATCATACCAACCCAAATATAATCGATTATAGCCTACTGACGTTTCTCTGACATCATATGCATAAAATGGCAGAGGGAGACTAAACACAAAAGCGAGTACTAAAAAAAATGCATCTACTATTTTAACATTTACAGCATGTGCGTGCGAACATTTGCGTGCGTGCAAGGCTGTGAGGCTGCATGCGTGTGTGCGAGCGTTATTGTAACTTAAGTAGGCCTACATTACTTTCATGCGCTTTTAGTATTTACTACTGTTTGTTAGTTCTAAATGCTCCTGTTGTCTGCTGTGTTTGATGTTTTCTCCATCAGGAAGTGCACTTTCTTGGAGCAGATCAAATAAAAAGGGAGTTCATATATATCTGACTGCTTGTATTCTTTGACAAAAATGTAGCCATGTGCAGTAAAAATTGAAATTTGAGGATGCAATGCATCATGATATCGAATCGTTGACATAAGACCAGTGACCAGTGACGATTTACACCCCTACCTTCTGTTGAAGAATATGGGTAACCAAACAGTTGATGGGCACCATTGACTTCCATAGTATGTGAGAAAAAAAACACTATGCAAGTCAATGGGGCCCATTAATGTTTGGTTACCCATATTCTTCAAAATATCTTCTTTTTTTTTCAATAGAAGGACTGAAATCCATACAAGAGTGAATAAATTATTTTTCATTTTTGGGTGAACTATCCCTTTACCCTAGTTTAAATCCCCTAAACTAGTTTTTCTAAAATACAAAATTTCAACACTCACTTGCGTTTTTAGGCAGACCGGGACCAATACTGACAGTCAAGGCCTTGCTGCTCGGCTTGAGAACTGCATCGTCCCCCTGACCCATCTGAAACTGGATCTGTCGAGAGCCAGCTGATGCAAACGGACCCCATCCCCCTTTCTTTACCTTAAATTCGAGTCTGAGAGAGAAAAATTTTGAATGTTAGAAATACAAGACCAACATATGCGCATGATACTTTTTCTGAGGATGATATAATACAGCACATGATACATTTCATAGTGAGGGAAACATTGCTCACAGGTTGTTGAACTTGAGGGCCAACTTTTTCCGTGTTTTTTCCTCGTAGCGCTTGTACAGCAGACTGAGGAACTCTGTTTTAAAGACAGACTGCAGCACACTATCATATTGATCCTCGTGCAGTATGAAGAGGTCATCTTGTAGTGTGCTGAGGAAAGAGATCCACCCATCATCATTATGCAATTCACAAAAATCACAAAAACTTTCTTAAATGCTTGCTCAAGTACTTCAATGTAAGAACAATTTTCATTCTGCTGTAATAATTTATCACGCATTTTGAAGCTGTAATGCAGGGAGAACCTTCAAGTCATAAAGGTTATCATGCAAATGGCATGATAAAGTACCTAAGAGAGACAGACTGGATCTTCTCCACCTCAATCTTCCTCTTCAAGACCTCCTGGATCTGGCCTTTCTCAGGACCCTGTTTCACCTTCTCGCGTCCAATCAGATAGAGGAACTTAGGGGTGAGAATGAGGTCACGCTTGACAGTCTGTGGGTGTTGAAACAGCATGTGAGCATGTGATCACATGAAAAATGTCAGATGAACTACAATGTGCAGAACGAAACATCTGTTGTGGAGCAGCTTCGGTAATCTAGCACAAAACACTACTTGACAGTTACAGGGGAAGTGATCCATGAGTTGCGTATTAAATGGGATTTTGAGTCACACCTTAAATCTGCGGTCGTATTTGACCACCACATCAGCAAAGTCAATCCTCTCCCTACGACCCACGAACTGCCGAATCTCTGGATGGTTGTCTGTGCCGATGTAGTCTCCCATGAAATTACGGTTCAGACTGTTCTTTCGTCTCTCCTTCTTGTTCAACAGGAGGTCAGAGGCTGGAATCAATAAAGAAGCAATGTGATTTAATTTGAATTTCATCGGATTGTATTCCCAAGGCCTTAAAGTTTATTTGAGGCTTTTATTGATTGATACAGAAGAAAGAAGAGCAATGGGATCCGGACACAGTTTACACAAACTTGGCCGTCTTTATACATCAACAAATGTCTAAATTATTATTATGCAGGTATCAAAGTGAGGAATTTGAGTTAGCGCTTACCTTCCTCTCGCATGCGGACATACTTGCGCACAGCGATGTGTTTGCGCCAGGCTTGTTGAATTACCCGAGCATATCCATTGTATTTTCTTTCCCTCATCTCCTCCAGCAGGAACAACTGAAGATCGATATGTCATACTTATTTTTCATAGTCATCATTGTGTTTTCAGAATATCAACAAAATGCAAAGACAACCCACGAAATGACCAAAATAACTGAGAAGTGTGTGTGAACATGCAATCATATATAAACAATGTTTTGGAAAAATACGAAGCCATGCGAACAACAGCTGAAGAATATTCACTTAATACGACTGAATTACGTTTAATCTTTTGCACAACGGCAAAGGAATGCATTTAAGTAGCTAAACTAAATTCAATTTGTCCATGACGAAAATAAACAGACCCACCTTTGAAACAATTAGTTACAATGGCAACACAGGAAGATAACATGGTTCCAAATGATAATTTAATGAATTGGATTATTATATCTCATATTTCAGAAAACATCACAACAAATCACAATCTGTTCACATTACTACCTTCAAGTTACAAACTAAAGGGGTGGTCACACTGCACTTTTCGTGCCATTGACTTACATTCATACCAGGGGCGTAGTTTGCGGGTGTACATGGGGTGGAGGGGTATCCAAATACCAAATGGGGGGTGGGGTTAACCAAAACTTTTTCCATAAGGCCAAATACAAGTTAGAAAGAGCTTTAAAGTATGGACTTTCTTTATATTATTGACTAAACAATTGGTTTGTCCCATGTGTAAAATGTGTTTTACTAATAAATGTCAGATATTAGGAAAAACCTGGCTTTCAGATATTCCAAGAGATGACAGGAAATTTACATTTTCAGTATAAGAAAACTGTAAGTTCTTTGAGTAAAATTATACCACAAAAGACCATTTTGCAAAAACAAAGCAACAAACAAACAAGCAAGCAAATTAATCTCATGAGGGAACATGCCCTATGACCTGGCTAAACGGTTCACACTTCAACCCCCTCTATGTTGACCAAAACTACACCCTTGATTCATATGCATGCAAATGTGAGAGACAGGAAAAACATGCTCAAGCGAAGAAGTTTAGCATTTTGCAGTTTCAAGATTCAAGTTTTTGTTGAACTCTGCCCTGTGAAATCGTATCACGTGAAGACATGTGACCAGTAGAAGATTGATATGCCAGGGCGTGACATTTTAGCCAAATTAAAATAATGAAATATAAAATTTGCAGGATTGCAGTACATCTCTTTTTTTTTTTTAAATGTATGTATCATATGCTGAATTATGTTTTTAAAAAGTAAGCTGCAGAGTGTAATATAATTTTGCAACCGCTGCAGTGTCTGTAAAAATTTGCGTGCTCATATTCTAATGTGACACGGGATAATACATACAGATTCCGGGGCCTTGATGAAGATTTTGGTCTTGCCAAGCTGGTACTGGTCAGAGTCCATGTTGACAGATTTTAAAAGGTGCAGGGCACCCTGTTTCTCATCTCCGCACCACTTGGGCCATGTTTCTTTGGTCAAGATGGCATATCTGAGAAAATATAATAGAACAGTTAATTAAACCAGTCAAACCAAAAATTATTCAGGACACCAGATATCATTTTTTACTAGTGGGTGCAGGACACCATTTTGCAATCCTCACTTCCATAAATTAACTATAAACTAAACTGTGACATATTATACCCCAAAAAATTCTTCATACAGTGGACTACCAGTAAAACTGATAAAAATTTGGGACCAAAATTATTCAAACACTTTGACCTGACCATGTTTTGCTTAAAGGTCCCATGACATAAAAAGTTCACTTTATGAGATTTTTTTAACATCAATATGAGTTCCCCTAGCCTGTATATGGTCCCCAAGTGGCTAGAAATTTCGATAGGCGTAAACCAAGTTCTGGGTATCCTGCTCTGCCTTTGAGAAAATGAAAGCTCAGACGATCCGATCTGGAATCTTCCCTATATGTCATCATACGGGGAAAGGTTACCTCCCCTTCCTCTGCTTTGCCCGCCCAGAGAATTTAGAGAAAATGGATTCAGTTTATTTTAGTCGTAATGTCAGCACAGGCTTTATAAACAGACTTTTACCATATGGATTCGACAGCACCGCCACAAACAGTGAGTAACAGTGTTCATTAATGCCTGATCTGTGATCAGTGATTTCTGATGTGTAGCTAATTATTCAAGTTCACACAGACTTTCTTTCTAAATCGTTTAATACTGCTTATGCATCAGGGAATCAAGCCAGTGACTAAACGATCAACTTCACATCGTTTCTGTTAGTAGCATGAAACAAATCTGTTTTAAATTTCTTAAATTTTGATTAGATGCTAGATTAGCGATCAAAGAACGCTCTCTTTATAATGTTCGGAGCTGTCAATCACACATCGCGAGTGTATCTGCACACTTGCCCAAACTACCGTTATAACAAATGACGCGGTTATGCTGCACAACGAAGCTCTTACTGTATTCATGTCGATATTGTGTTTGCTGTTAGTTGTGGTGAAAGCATTTTGTGAGAGAAATAGCGCTGCAATGACGAGATCACTGCATTCATACGATAAACAGACTGTCTGTGTACTCAGTGCTCATCACTGCAGCCTTTCATGTGTCTGGAAAATATCTAAAAATAATGCTATAATCAACACTTTCACGATTCATTCATCTCGACAGCTGTAATAGTAAAAAAACGTAGTAAAAGTATTCGAGAGGGGTTCCACATGTTACAATGTTCATAGAATAAGGAGGAAGAAGACAGGGTCGGCGTGACTGAAGAACTCTCAGATACAAACAAAATAAACTCACGCTCACAGCGCTCTCAACAACTCAGTAAAATATAACTTTCTCAGCAATCTTTCTCCAGCTGTTTTTCTGGTCTACAAGTACCCAGTCCGTCTCTCTTTTGCAGTGTTTGCAGACCTCGCCAAACAACACCCCCTCCGCTACAAACTCTAATACTCATTTCAAATGCAAAGATGTCCGCCAATCACCACAGTGGGCGTTTTCACTGCAGTCTCACAGCAGACACGCCCCTTCAAACAGAGCATTCAAGCCAGAGGGCTAATATCAGGATAGAAAAAATGCCTTTTATTTTTAAATCATGACATTTTATGATGTAAAAATCATACTAACTATACTACTATAATATAAAGTACACCTCAGGAAACATTATAAAATAATAAAAAAAAAAACACGCCATGGGACCTTTAAGTGTTTTTTTTCTTTAATTGCTAATGCGACCATTTACACCACAGCCTGAACAAAATTAAGTATTGCTTGGTAATTGGTTAACCCAAATTGGTATTATATAATTGTGTACTTAATAACAGCTGATTGGTTGATTGCAATCCATTACATACCGTTCTATCAAAGTTACCTGACATTATCAAGATGAATTTGTTCTGACACATTTTAACTCGGAGTTCTTGTCATATTTTACCATTTTCTAAACTATAGCGAATAAACTGTGATCATGTGAGATAATGTTGAAGTTGTCTGAATAACTTTTGGTTTGACTGTATATTACACCACAAGTGCAACTTATACAAATTCCCATATTTAGCATTTGGTGTCTTGACAGGCATTATCAATTGGTGATTTTACCTTTGCAGGAATTTCTTGAAGACACGTCGGAAGGCGTAGCCGGCCCTGCGCACACGGATGTTCTCTCGCAGTCCCAGATATTCCACCTGGTGTTTGACACGGCTTTCCTCCCAGTCGCGAGGCTTTTTGGTCTCGTTGGGCTTGATGCATCGAATGTAGTGAGGGGTGCATTTCATTAATGTCTGGACAAGATTATTTGCTTGTTTCTGAAAGGGGAGAAGACAGAAAATGAACAATAGCATTACATAAATGTATGAGCATAATGCCACATTCATATATAGCACAAAACTGTAGGTTTTACAGGCTCCAAAACACTCGCCAGGCACAAAATGCAAGTAAAGTTGTCCAGTAATTTTGTTAGGAACTGAAACATAATACATGTTTTAAATCAAATTGTAGGAATGTTTCTAGTTCAGTTAAGTGTGCATTTCTATATTTTTTAATCAGTTTATTTCACCTTAATCTTTGAACCTGCAGTTGTGGGACGGCCTCTTTTCTCAGCCTCAAGGTTCTCCGGGAACAGATCTTTGATGAAGGCGCTATGGAGAGGAGCAGAAAAAGGGATTAACCATTTCAAATATCTCTGAAACCCTACTACCGTTTATTTTTTAGCAGCACATGGAAGACATAACCAGAGCTGACTCTAGCGAAGTAATACACAACAGAATATCTCGCACAAGAAGAAAAACAACTCATCATCCTCCATAAAAATGCTACACCATATTGATTTTATGATTTATTTATACAACTTATTATTTCATTACGGAATTATAGCTGAACTGCATCGGTGCATGAGTGCATTTAGAGGCTTTTAAAAAGCTTCAGCTGACATGGGCTGAAATAGCCAAATAACCACTTACAACTCACTGCTCTGCATGAGCTCGATGATGTCACTGAACAGCACATCCCTGTTCCTCTCACAGAAACCGCTCACATCATAAGATACCTGGAAATAAGGGCTCTCATTACTCTCACCAGGAAGACAGTCAATATCAGTGTGAATCTACTGGCTGAAAGCACTCTCTAAAACGCATCTATATTCAGTTTTTTTCAATCCACCCATTCTCCAAACTGCTTTTCCTCTGTTAATGTGCAGGGACAAAGAACTTGATAAATTGTCATGTATTGCTGTTTTATGGAAATTATCTAGACTGATGTTAAATAATATAGATTCAATCAGTACATTTAATTAGTAAAAAGACACAGCTATGAGATACACACACACTTAAAGGGTTAGTTCACCCAAAAATGAAAATTCTGTAATTAATTACTTACCCTCATGTCGTTTGACACCCGTAAGACCTCCGTTCATCTTCAGAACACAATGAAGATATTTTAGTTGAAATCCGATGGCTCAGAAAGGCCTCCATTGGCACAATGCACTGTACACTCTCAAGACCCATAAAAGGTACTAAAGACGTCGTTACAAAGTCCATCTCACTACAGTGGTTCTACAATAATTTTATGGAGCGACGAGAATAGTTTTTGTGCACAAAAAAACCCTAAATAACGACTTATATAGTGATGACCGATTTCAAAACATGACATCATGAAGCTTCGAAGCGTTATGAATCAGTGAGTCGATTCAGCGGTTTGGATCGCCAAAGTCACATGATTTCAGCAGTTTGGCGGTTTGACACGCGATCCAAATCATGATTCGACTCGCTGATTCATAAAGCTTCAAAGCTTCATGATGGCGTGTTTTGAAATCGGTCATCACTATACAAGTCGTTATTTAGTTTTTTTTTGCGCACAAAAACTATTCTCGTCGCTTCATAAAGTTATTGTAGAACCACTGTAGTGAGATGGACTTTTTAAAAACGTCTTTAGTACCTTTTATGGGTCTTGAGAGTGTAAAGTGCATTGTGCCAATGGAGGCCTTTCTGAGCCATCGGATTTCAACTAAAATATCTTCACTTGTGTTCCGAAGATGAACGGAGGTCTTACGGGTGTCGAACGACATGAGGGTAAGTAATTAATGACCATTTTAATTTTTGGGTAAACTAACCCTTTAAGGTCTACATGAGTCCACTTCGATCCAAAAAACCTGAGGTCTGAGTCCAGTGGCGGATTTAGCAAATGGGGGCCCAAGGCAAAGGTATGTATGGGCAATCTTAAATCCAAATGGACCAGAGAATACCCTAATTATTTTAAAATATCCCTACTTCCTATCATTTGTTTTGTGCATTTAAAGATGCAGTCCGTAATTTGCCTCTTTGTCGCCATCTCTCTTTGAAACCTGCAATTGCAGTTAGTTGTGGAATTATTATCTTTACGTGGGTTGTGCATCGTCGCGCCTCCTCAGCGTGGATGAATCTAATGTTTTGAGTAATATGTGTAGGCTGTCACTGCACCGGGTGGATACTGTACTTCAGAGATACTACGTCTATGAGTAGGAAGTATGACCAAAATAATACGTTTTAACAGGAAAATATGTAGAGTACTTTTGTTCTAAATGAAAAAGCATTACAATAAATCACGCTACCAACAGTGATTAAATCCAACAATCGCTTAGTTCATATCACATCAAACTGTGCAAATTATTATTATTGTTATACTTTGTTCTCAAATTGTTAAATGTTAACAACACCAGCATTGCGTGACTAGTGTGTATTAACATAATGTGTAGATTTAAATTTCCATACGGTCTAGTCTTTTGTTTTTGACTACGGGTGAATCTCCAGTTGTCACGGATTGTCATTTGGACCTTTCTGGATTAAAATCCGCCATCAAAATGATACGTTTAATTATTCCAGCTGCTGTGATAAAAGGCTATAAATGATCCACCACCTGCAGCATCCTCACATGCGATACTACTACTAGCAGGACTCCTTCTTTATGTATACAGACTTGACATAATGATGCAAAGACATGCTTGAATTTCCTGATGAAATCCACCATATAACTCAAATTATAACACATTATTACAAGCTTACCGTTCTGAATCGGGCTAAGGTAAAGAGATAGTTTTGGACACTGGCTGGTTATGTATGTAGGTAAATATAGATTTTTAATCTAGTTACGGACTGCAGCTTTAACAATATTTTAATATTTAAAACAAATATTAAATAATTATATGACTACATTATTATCCACCTTCCTCTCTGCTTTCTGTCAGTCTTCACTTCTATGTGCAAAATTACTACACTGGAAAAATGCTTATTTCTTATTTTTCTTATTATTTTTTTGTCTTTTTTTTAGTATAAATATCTAAAATTTCTTAAATGAAGATGCATTTACTAGATAAGTAAATTGACAAGATTTTTTTTCTTGTTTTCTGGCAAATAAAATCAAAATGAAGTTTGCTTACATTTTTTTTGTTTTTGCTTAAAACAAGCACAATTGTCTGCCAATGGGGTAAGACAAATAACCTTGTTTCAGTTTGAAATCTGTTAGGGACAAAAACAAGATAATTTATCTTACCCCATTGGCAGATAACTTTGCTTGTTTTAAGCAAAAACTCATTTCATTTGGATTTTCTCCCAGAAAACATCTTGATTTAAGAATTTTTAGATATTCTGACTGGATACAAAGTAAGTGGATACAGAGTAAGTGCAGGGATTTGCTTATAAATATTAACTTCCATATAAATTTCCTTGACATTTGGAGTGCAACATAAATATTGTGACCAGTTTATCTAATCGGGTCTGTCTTTAAAAAAAAAAGATATTTATGCCTGTCCGGTTAGGCAAGATGTGAATGTGGGTCAATTCTGGTCGGGTACATATCAGGCCTCTAAACCACACTATTGCCAATCATCAAAAAGATGCATTTTATACAGTTTGATTATGTATACCATTTATTCCTGAGATTGAAACTTTATTTTGCTAAAGATGTTTGCTAAATAGACATTTACCAATTTATAGAGCTCTACTTGAACATTTGAAAAGTGTCTCTTACCTTGCCTGCGTAGTGGTGCACTATAAAACCTTTGTTCCAGCTGTTGAAATGCTCATGAGTGCCAATTTGTGACTGCAGTTTTTGCAACAGAGTCTGGTCTGCACCCTCTCCTTTTGCATGCATGGTGGCACACACATCATCCAAGATGCTCATGATGCCAATTGGATTCTGGGTTATTAAGGTGCCCATTAGATGCCATTAGTCGAATGGGTGTTATGCATGACAACCATTTTGACACAGAAAAAGTGTAAACTCACCACTTTGGACTCAATTAAATCACATACAACTTTGTTGTTAAAGTACTCAATGGGGGTCCATTTGATTCCCTCCTGCACATACTCTTCCTGCAAAAGAGATCATCAAAACATCAGCAAACAATTCCATAGAGGCCTATTCATATTGGCTTAGTCATAAGTCATTATTCTCACCTGCTCCGCTTTTAGTGTGAGCTCGATAAAGATCTGCTGCAGTTTTTCATTTACAAAGTTAATGCAGAATTGTTCAAATCCATTTTTCTGGAGAGGAAAAGGAAATACATTATTCTGATTCTGATTAAGTTATTTAAAATAATTATGAAAAAAAGAGCTGCATTTAGAAAATACAACTAAATTCACCTGAAAGATTTCAAAGCCATAGATGTCCAAAACTCCAATGTTTAAATCCTCACGGTCTTTCTGCATTGCCTTGTTTATGGCCTGAAAATGCAAGCAGAAACTAATTTAATATAATTTTTCTATTGCTTTTTGAGACTAGCCCTGCGTCCCAATGTCCATACTATCCATCCTAAATAGTATGTAAGATTAGTGTATCCCAAAGCATAGTATGTTGGAAAGAGTATGTCTAAAGTCCCCAGATAGTCTACTATTTCCAGTAGATTTTCGAAGTGTGCATCTGTGCACACTATAACGGCTAATATTGCCCACAACCCATTGCGCTTTGGAGGAGGATTCGGTTCAGAACTACAAACATGACATGAGTAACTACAAAACATGGCAGATATGAGCGACCGACAGTGAGAGGTTTAGATAAAAGTTTTGAGTGACTAATAAAGTTTAACCTATCTATGCATTAATATGAGGAGAGTTCACCGCATGAAAGACCCGCAGATCAACGTGCTATTGCATTTCTCTCTGATAAGGTAGGAAATTAAATTAAATGAAATAGAGAAGATTTTAACTGTGACAAGATGATTGACAGGCCAGTTTACGGTGACAGAATGCATGTCAGGAAGTAACAGAGAGCAAAGATGCAATTGTATGACGTGAAAGTATGTCCCCCAAAGCTTGTCTACTCTTTTGCTACACATTCAAAAGTATGTACTTTTTCCTCACAAAAAGAGTACATACTTTTAGGGCATTTCTGAAAAGTTTGGGGTCAGTATAATATTTTAGTGTTCTTAAAAAGAAGTATTTTACACTCACCAAGGCTGCATTTATTTGATCAAACATACAGTAGAACTGAGAAATATTAAAATCGAAAACAACCGTTTATATTTTAAAAACTGCATTTTGAGCAGCCATTACGCCAGTCTTTAGTGTCACAAGAACGCTCACAAATAATTATAATATGCTGATATGATTCTCATGAAATACTTCTTATTTTTTATCAATGTTGAAAATAGATGCTGCTTAATATTTTGTTTCGGTATTTTTTGATGAATAGAAAGTTTAAAAAAAACTAAACAGCATATATTTGAAATAGAAATCTACTGTAACATTATTAATGTTGTTGCTGTCACTTATTTCAATATCAATTGAATGCAGCTTTCCTTCCTAAATAAAAGTATTTATTTCTTTCAACAAAAAACTCCTACCCCAAACTTTTGAACAATAAATACACCACACGTAGGAACACAAAACACACACTTTTTTGGGGGGTAATTTGAATCTAACTGACTTACATCAACCAAGTAGTCAAAGAGTCTAGAATACAGTGCTTTAGACAGGGCGTCTCGAGTGAAGGAGGCCTGCTCCGTGTTTAAGGTGACAGAAATAGTCTCCGTCTTGCCACCCCACTTGCTGTCCATGATGCGACTGGTCAATTTGCTCTTTAGACCATCCTGATTGATTCCCAAAAGGTACGACGGGAATGCCAGGACTGCAGCAGAGTGAGAAAGTGAATTTATTACATTAGGTAAGATATTTATCCATATACAAGAATTTCTTGTTTTGTACTTCTCACTTGGAATCGTATACACATACGAATACAAAGCATAAATACAAGCATAAACTCACAGTCTTCACTCTCCACCATAGCATAGTTGCCCTCCTCTCTGAAAGCGATGTTTCCAAGATGGAGGATTGCCGCCACAATCTGCAGCACAGTATCCTGGGCATCCACAGACAGGCCGACCACAGACATGGCAGCCTAAAAATGTTATATGTATAATTTATCATTATGAGATGGTGTATATATTTAATGGCAGGAACACAACCAGATGGTTTGTATTAGGATACAAAGCTTTACACCCACCATTGTGTCTCCAAACTCCTTCTTGTCATTGACGTCCTCCACAGTGTAGGTGCTGGACTGGTTTAAATAGAAGTAGTAATCAGGGGTTGTGACGCCCAAATTCTCTCTCTGATCCTTGGTGGCTCCTTGCAAGAGCTGACACGGAAACATCGGAGATAAAGTGGTATCAACAACATACAGGACTTTTATGCAATTTAAAAACACTAATCTTAAATACTGCCCTGATTAAGTAGCATAAGCTACTAGTATGACACAATACAATCCACAATTGGCCTTCAAATCATTCTGTCCTAACATGACACAACAATGTGTCAATTTGCATTATACATCATTCTCTGAAATGACCTATTCTTGGACTTGTTTCAATGAGTTCACTGATTTACCTGGTAGTATATATGGAAATTCCTTTCCCCATGGTTCTGAGACACTACTCTGGATTTTTCTAGTAGGAAGTTAGAGATCTTTCCACCATCAGGTTCTCCTCCTCGGCTGAACTGTATTTCAAAGTATTTTCCCTGAGGTAGGAAATAAACATACAGTATCATGCAGTGTACTCAAAGCTTGTACACTGACATTATTACATATAATGAGATTTGACATACAGTACCACTGCAGAAAAGGGAATGAGCAGTAAAGCCTACTGAACTACAAATTCACAGTCTACCCACACACACAAACTGCACTCCTGCAAACAAATCGTGTAACAGCCAACAACAAGCTATAACATGTTGAGAACCAGCATGCTCCAAATGGCATTCTTAAAACTAGATAGCATACCGATTCCAGACTGAACAGCGGAGAGGCTAACAAGCTCCTTTTTAAAATATTATTATTTTATTAAAATTTCAATATCTTATAATTTGCAATATTATGTATATATATATATATATATATATATATATATATATATATATATATATATATATATATATATATATATATATATATATATATATATATAAATAAATAAATAAATAAATAAATAATGATTATATGTACTTTTAAAATGGAAGACAAATACATTTTACTCTTTAAAATTATATTTACATATTATATATATTAAAAATATGTATAATTTTATATATACACACTATATACACACAATTAATATGATTTTATTATTAAATATGCATGCATATATCCTACACACACACACACACACACACACACTGTTTGCGTGTGTGCATTAGTCTGAGACTAGTCATTGCAGCAAGACTTACAAAGCGACTGGAGTTGTTGTTGCGGGAGGTTTTGGCATTCCCAAAAGCCTCCAGGAGGGGGTTAGACTGGAGAATGATGTCTTTAACATGCTAAACGAGGAAAGAGGAAACAACATGACATCACAGACAGTTAAAGTATGCCATGTATGATACACACTAAACTTGCACCCTAAACACGGTTCATTTGTTTAAACTATGAAAACCAGTTTAAATTATTTATTTTTTACAGTTCCTGATTTATTCCATTTACTTAGTCAGATCTGGTAACAAAATGTTCAATGTCACAGAGGAACAAAGAGATCACTGATTGTGATCTCGGAAAACCAACTAGTTGATTTCAAGGGTGCAATGTTTCACATACAACGAGCACAAAATGTGGGCAATATTAACAAAAGAAACAACCACACCCATGAGTTCACATGAGCCATGTTCAGACTGCCAGCAAAAATCAGATTTTTTGCATATCCAGATGGATGCAATTAATAGTGCACACAGTCTGCCTGAAAAGATCTGATTAGAGAAAAAAATCAGATTTGCCTACAGTCTGAACATAACCATAGATTTTGGGTTGAGTTCAATCTGGCTCACTTTAGGTAAGTGGCCATCTAGCTCAGGTGTGGCTAACAAAAAAGTTTGTGAATTCCTGTTTGGTTTGACCTAATGGCTCGTTTATGGCCTCCGAGTGTACAGTACAGTACGGGACAGATTCGGGATGGTAAACCCTGATCCGGCTCAACAGTACCCTTACTTGATAGGTGTGGTGTATATCGGAAAGTAGCGACATTCTCTCGCGAAGAATAAGAAAGCGACACAGTAAACAACAACGGAGGACATACAGCAGATCTTGTTCTTGCAACTAAACATGGCACCTCTTGTGTCATCATTCCCCTTGTAGAGCACACACAAGTGACGATTCTCTGTCAACCAATCAACGTTCTGCAGTGAGTCTAGCTCCACCCTTTAGGCACTGGACTAATGTGCTAAGTACCCCAACGGAAGTGTCCCAAAAAAGGGGTACAGTACAGTTCAGTATTTTGGTACCATTCGCAACTTCTGACAATCAAAATGCAAATAATAGCATACGGTACTGTACCATACTACTCTGTAAATACAAGCCATAAAATATTCACTTGAAGTACCTCCCTGAGATTTTAAGTTTATTTAACATCACACCACAAACCCTAGTTTGGTAAACCCTGATATAGCAGATGATAAACTCACCTGAACTTTAGGCCCGCCTCCTGAGACTTTCGAGATGTAGCTCATAATGTACTTGGCTGCCACTGTCTTTCCTGCTCCACTCTCTCCGCTGTATCACAGACACATTCAGATCACATGTAATGCAAACATTTGATGCCACACACATACTTTAAGGGTGCCTCATGGTGAGGGCGTCAAATCCTTGATCCCTGACCTGATAATGACACACTGGTTCTCTGAGTCAATCATCATGTTGCGGTACACATTGTCAGCCAGAGCATAGATGTGGGGGGGATTCTCATACTGTGCCTGGGAATGACAGAATACATGTGCAATTTAATACGGCTGTCTTGGAAAATTAGTCACATTTGCATGAAATTGAGGCAGAGATATTATCTGTAACCAATAACACCTCCTGATTTGCATATGTGCTTTCTATGATTTGGCCATCCAGGGGAAGATACAGATAAGAAATACAGATCCGTATGCAGTCTTTGGAAGCACAATGGCAAGACTGGACATGTAATGGCATTTCTCTACTCCGTCTGGCCATGTATAAATGTCTTATCCTGCAGAAATGATTATTCATCTGAACTTTAATTCAATTCCGCACTCATGTATTTAGGTATGCTGTACTTACGGCTCCCTGATACAGTTCAATCTCACGGTCTGTGAAATATGGCAGCTGTTTAAAGGGGTTCACTGATATCAGCACAGGACCAATGTATGTCTGAAGAGTTGTGGTTAGGGCAAAAACAGAGGCTGGTAGGTTGAAATAGACATGAGATGAGGTATCAGAAGTTTGGTTCTCTTAAATGCATATTGATGACATACGCAGGGAAAAGGGACAGATGTGTCCAAATCAGATATACATGTATATATTATGCACACACACATACATACATACATACATACATTTTATATATATATATATATATATATATATATATATATATATATATACACATACACATATATATTTATATTATTAGGCTGGCAATAGATTACAGTTTTTAATCGCAATTAATCACACCTTTATTGTGCGATTAATCGCGATTAATCACACGCTTATCGTGAAATTAAGAATACACCATTTATCTTTTTAAACACATTAATTTTCATAATTTGCTATACCCAAAGTAAACAATCAGATTGAAGGGTGATTCTCACAAAACTGTACTTTCATTATATATATATATATTTATTAAGGGTGCTCCGATCAGGGGTTTTGTGGCTGATCACCAATTACTGGAAGCAGTAATGCCATTTAAGACTAAATTTTAGTACAATAACAAACTTTATTACGGCTATTATAACATTTTTGTTGCTTAAAAAAAAAAAGGGGGGGGGGGGGGGTATTTTATTTCAGCTAGTTTCTAAGACAATATTTCTCATTTTCATTTAATTTAGCATAATGAACTGAAAAAACTAAAACAAAAATAAAAATGTATAATAGAAAAATATATATATAGAATATATATACACATTAAAAATATAAAAAAAACTATAATAGCAATTCAAAATATTAGAACTATTAGAATATAAGAACTATAATAGTATCTGTGACACTAAAATAACAATGATATTTACATTTTCTGAGGAAAATATAAGTGATTGCAAATGCAAAACTCACCACCGCAATGTTAAGGTACTGTGGGCGGTTGCCAGGGTGTTGCTATGCAGTTGCTAGGGCGTTCTGCGTGGTTGCTAAGTGTTTGCTTTTTGGTGCAAGTCAAATTAGCCTACCCCCAAATATTCAGATATGATATACCTGACTCCCTAAATAAAGTCTGTTTTGCTAACAAGGCTGCATTTATTTGATAAAAAAGAACAGTAAAAACAACAATATTGTAAAATATTGTCATTACAGTCCATTAATGTTACAATCCTTTTTGTAACATTATCAATGTATTTATTGTTACTATATTAACGTAATGCATCACTGCTGAAAAAAATAAAAAAATAAAAATCTTACTGAACTTTAGAAAGGTTGTGTATATTGATGCATACCACACCAAATAATTATTGTATATTACAGACATAAGGATACAAAAATGTAGTCATCCATGTATCTTTTCTTGAGGTTATCTGTGATGGCTTCTTCACTGATCTTGGAGAGGAGGACCATGTCATCCACACCACTGACCTTCACATTCTGGGTCTGCCAGTGATATTTCTCTTTGCTCCCCTGTGCGTGATAGAAAGAGGACAGGTTATTTATTCAAACACATCTCTATGGTCACCTGTGATCGAATGTTGACACACTGTTGAGTAAATAAAGCTTCATATGCATCTTACAACTTTAAACATTTGCATCTCACTGCATTAGACAGAAGAGCTGGTGTTCAGCAGAATTTATAAGTTAACAAGTTAATTAAAGAGTTAATAAATGTAAGAATATACTGATTAACTGAGAGCCAGTGGAGGAATGCACACAGGAGGAAATTACATTTATAAAATACTACCTATTATGAGTGCTTGCTTTTATAAGACTTATGAAATGTTAAAACCTATGACACTTTGACAAAACTGGACTATGCAAAAACAAAACTACTGCCTTTGAGCTCCAGTATAGATTCGATTTAGAAGCATATTATTAAGTCAGACATATGCGGTCCAAGCCTACAACAAAACAAAGAAACGTAAACCACATTTCTACTCACCCCCAAGCAATAAACTTTTGGTAAATGCTTAGTCTGGTGATTATGGACTAAGTATTACAATTAATATAAAGGAGTAGGCTATCTCCTCCCTTCACAAGTCATAAACAGTAAATCTGAGAATATTTGTGTTCCCCTCCCAGAATCTGAATAGAAAAATTAAAATCCACAAATGTTTTAATTCAATAATTATTATTATTGATTTTGACCTCAAATTACTCTTAAGTTAATGTATTTATTTTTATGATTTTGTCCCCTCTCACCCACTGACATTTTCATCATTTGAGTTGTAGGCCTATACATAAACTGGAAAGATGTCCTTTTTTCCCCTCCCATGAATCCTAGGATTTTATGAAGTTGTTGTGCTTTGGATTTCTTTGATCGAGAGATTTTTCTTTGATAGTGGCAAAAATGTATCCACCTAATATCCTAAATGTATTTCAAAAGTTATTCCTGGCCCATAAGGCCATATCCTCATGATTTGGGATTCACTTTTAAAGGAAAAAATTGTGGCGCAAATGTCTAATAAATCTTCGTAAATAAGAATCATTGGTTTTGTCGAATCATTGTTGTTGTAGTAGCAGCCATACATATAGAACAATTACAACTTTGTTAACACGATTTAGAGCCAGCTGCAGCTCTTAATTTATTAACTCTACTTAACAGTAATTTTAATAAATAATTTATTGGTCTTAAAAGCACTTACCATGATGAATTAAAGGTACTTCCTGTATCACACCCTTGATAAACGTCCAGCCCTGTGTGGACTCCTCGAGGAACTCTTGCAAGCTTCAGGTGAAACTCCAGGATTTAACTAGTCGTCCATTTGATATTCCATCTATAACCTCCGATACAATTTCTTAGTTATATCCAAAAGCGTAAACCACTCTGGATATAGTGTTTCATGTATCGGAAACACTGTAAAACGATTAAATAATTGGCTACACGGGTGTTGTCCATGCAGCTGCAGCAAGTGTAGGCAGGTATCGGAGTTTTTTCCTTCTTTCGGTTGCGGAAGGAATCGCAGATAGCCTACTCACATAACGGCGCCACCCCACGATCCTGAACGGATTTACCTGCGCAACAGGTAATCACAGCACACTACAAGCACAGGAAAATCAGCTTCTGGGCCAGCCCAGGGCAGCAGCTATAGCGAGGTGAAACGATTGTAGCGGCTTTCAAAATGTTATTTATAATAGGGATCAATTTCTAACTACAACCCTGTTAAGTAAGACATTATTTCGGAGATATCCAACATCATTTAACCCGATGAAACCCATCATTTGTTTTGTTTACATCACCCCTTAAAAGTGTTTCAGTTAACAGTTTCCACCAAAACTCAGCGGACCTGTTACCACAACTTAAATGCATGGTTCCAAGTTGCAAACATTATTTGTATGAGTTATATCGTCTGTAATTTAAACTCAAATTTTTAAATGTTGAAATTAAGTGTTAATTTACTTGTTTTTAGTAAAGCCTGTTAGTGTTTATTGCTGTTATGTCTGACATTTAAAAGAGTTTCTGTAATGTTGAAGTTTCTGTGGTTACCATTGTGTTGAAGAGACAACATGAAGGTAAACACAACATTGACTCCGTAAGCAATGACTGCGCTAATGCCAGTGGCTAGTAATAGCTTACTTGTTCATTAAAAATACGTTACATACGTTGTTTGTGCTTTGAAAACTGTTGATTTAAACTGAAATAGAAGCAATTAATTGGTTCCAGGGCTACAACTCTAGAATAATTAAAATAAGAGTAATTTTGGAGTAATCAACTTAAAATTAAAAGTTCCTCTAACTCCGTGTAGCTTGTTGGTTGAATGTAAATTCACTTAAAGTTGTCATAACTCAAATTATGCAAACTGTTGTTAATTTTTGTTGAGCCAACACTTTAATTTTTTCAAATCAATTAATCGCATCTAACATGCGTTTTAGTTTACATGTGTCTAATATATATATATATATATATATATATATATATATATAATTTATACAAAAATGTTTATGTTAATGAGATTAATCGATTTGCCAGCACAATTTTTTTGTTAAAGCTACACTGTGTGATATTTTCCCCCATCTAGCGGTGAAAAGGTATATGACCATCCAGTAAATATTAGTTTCTGTTCCTCCCAATTCCGATTTCGTTTTAACTCCTACGGTGGCCGATTTAGTCCAAGATTAACACGGCTTCCAGTTCGACCTCGTCCATTAGTGTTCCTTCAAGTGATGAGGTTATTTTAGAAAACAATTATAATTTGCAGTTATTTAATTTGTCAGTTAACATGTAGGTTATGACATCTATGTAAAATGAATAATAGTTTTACGTTTTCGTAATTTATTTACCATTTAATTTCTAACGTCAGCTATCAGGTTCCCAGACGAATGCAAGCTAATCTTAGTGAAGTAACTTTTATCAGTGCTATCGTTATTCTGTATATTGTACGACATCACTAGCGTAACGCAAAGTTTACATTGTAGGTGTTCGAGTGTTAAAACGCGAAAGGCGAAGCTTGAATTTACGGGTATGTCCCTCTTTGGCTAATGTACTTTCAAGATGGAGGGGCAACATGGCGACCCCCATTCGAACCCCTTACCCGTATGTATTTTCAATGGCATATTATAAACTTACGAGAATACTGTATTACTTGAAAGAAGTAAATATACATTAATGAGCACATATTTTTGAAAGAACTAAGTGTTTTTAGCTAAGAATAAACTAAAAAAGTTACACAGTGTAGCTTTAAGGATCCAAATAGACATACACAACACCAGAACTTAAAATAGTGACATGTAGGATTTGTGATATTCATAATGTGCAATAATAAATCAATTAAATAATATCAATGACTGGGTCTTAAAAGAATGTTTGAAAATATACAATTTGTGGAACGGGAACATTTAATTTATTATACAAAGGAACATTCACAAGGAAGGTTATTCACATGATCTTAATAGCTGGTCCGTTTTACAAGTTTCAAAGGAAAGTTTGACGTTGAAACAATAGAAATATAAAATATTAAAGAGAAAAGATAAGCTGTTGAAAACGTACACATCATCTAAATTGCCCTCGCACAGGCAAACAAATTAAGGGAAATTGTGGTTTCCACTGAGAGGATGAATTAAAACTATTAAGAGAAGCACTGATGTCACAGGGAAAGAAGACGAGGCTCAACACATGCCCCAGTTTCTATGAAATTAAAGAATAATATTAATAATAAAAACAAAACAAAAAAACCTAGAATTTTTATGCAGGGAATTTTACACCTGTACATGTGTAGGTAATAAAAACAAAGAATTAATGTGTTGATTTCTCTCACTTTTTTTATAGCCCTTTCCATTTCTCCTGTGCAACAGATCTGAACTGCTCTCTGTTAAAAAAGAAAAAGGAAAACTCCAGTGGCTCACAGTCACACATTTAAACATGGCTGCCCACCTCAGAATGAGGTCAGCTGTAAGAATGCACATTATAAATTCAGGTTAGCTGTACAAACGAGCTTGCATTGTAACTTGTGCCAAACAAAATGACAAAAATGAAATGAAATCCACAGAGAACATGTTATTTTATACATGTCATGTAAGTATATGAAATATTTGTAAAAGGGCAATAAATAGTGTTCATATCTCTCAATCCACCATATTTCAGTACAGACCTTTGGAAACTCACAACAGTTTCTTTATACATTTATTTTGACCTAGAAAATAGACCAGGATATTTTAATTCCTAATTATTTTATATTAGCTTTCGTATCAATCAAAGATTAATACTTTCATATGATTGGCAAAGCCACTGGTCTGTGTCTTTGGTGTTTTGAAGTTTAACAAATCCATAATGAGATTAAAAGCTTCATTAACCCCGTTATTGGGCAAATCGCTTTCCATAGGGTCGAATGAGAGCCCTCCAAGCAAATGTCTCATGGCTTAACGGCTCTTTGTGCGGCACTGAGCTGAAGATCTTTTAAACGGTTAATGTAACACTGACTTCACAAAGCTGAACAATGCAGCAATGTTTACCACCTGATTCCCTCAATTTGCAATGCAATTTACAGGCGTAGATGCAACATTCTCCTGTTTCCCGTCCCATTGTATGTGTGTGTGTTGAAATCCTGTCAAAGTATACAGCATAAGTGGTAATGCAACAACAAAAGCTGCTGCTGATGATGATGATGATGATGATGATGATATTGGGTGTTGAAGTCAGTCAGTACACAGGTGAGAGTAAAACCAGAAGTCACAAAGCAGCTTAGTGTTTAAATGAGGCACTGGAAAGCTGGATAAAATTCAACTCTGGGCATCCAGAGTCCTGCACGATGACATGACAAAACAGAAAAGGGAAAGTTTAAACAAAAGTAAAGGCTGTTGAAAAAAGACGACAAGGTTACTTCACAGCTCAAGACCTCTTCAGTCAGGGTAAAAAAAAAAAAATCCATCTTTAACGATAATCAGTCTGAAGGGTGCAGAAACCCAGGGGTGGTTATGGGAAGCGGGCATTGGTTTTTAAAGTAGTGCAGCCTTTTATTTTCTCCAGTTTTAGCTCTCTAGTCTCTATGCACCCCAGGTTGCCGCTCACATGATGCCATTGGTGAAATACTGGAAGCCGTCGTACAGCTTAGTAGTGATGGAACGCATGGAGCCGTCCACCATCTGCTCCACCAACACCTGCAGCTGCTCCTCCGTCAGGTTCATGTGGAAACGCTCCTTCAGGTTACGGATGGTGCTGGAGCCGTGGAAGCAGGGAAGCTGAGATCCTGCGGAAACATACAAACCGTTCTGTAACAAAAACTGCGCGATAACGTGTCATCAGATGATTATAGAAAGATGCTCCATCCCCTGAGGCTTCAGACTAATAGTACCTTGCTGCATGATTTCTACAATCTGGATGACCTTCTCCATGTGCTTGCGTGCAGCGATGAGGCCTTGGAGCATAAGCATCTTGTAATAGTTGAACATGTCTCCATCCAGACCTCCCATTACCTAAACAAGAGATGCACAGATATAAAAATTCTGGACGATATTGAAATATTAAGTGTTATTAAATTAATAATGTTTTAAAGAGCATTAGATGACAGTACAAGTAATCTAAATGTAAATATAGTGGAAATATGCATGCAAAATGAAATATACAATACAAAAATCTGCATCTTGGTTGGTCAGTGACCATCCTGAAGAGTTGACAAACGAGCGGAGGGCTGCCACTTCAATATTGTAATAGCGCGATACTGACAAGCCAACCGCAGAGGAATCCAAGCAACACATTTTCTTATATGGCTATGTCATCCTTGTTTTACACTTCATGTGTATTGAATGTTAAATAATGATGATAAGAGTGGAGAATGTAATTTTTCTACTAAGGCCCTGTCCCAAATGGCACATTTTATATCCACTTTGCATAAAACCTAGAGAAAAGTCATCATCCTTCTCGAAAATTAGGACACGAGTACTACATCAAGGATAACTATATCCTATATAAACATAGCTACTTACATCAACAAATTCACTAGTTAGTTTGAAGGCAGACGTCTCGAAGCCTAGGTTTCGTGGAGAGCTGGAAAGGATGAAGCCAAAGTCGATGTGAATGATGTGGCCCTCAGAGTCCAGCAGGATATTTCCATTGTGCCTGGAAAACATGAGTGGTTACAACTTATCTGCATTATTTAATTCCCAACATGATTCAGCAATGGTTTTGCCATCTATGGTCTCTCTCACCTGTCCTTGACCTGCAGCAGATAGCAGATGAGACAGTAGCCGGCGCAGCTCTGAACAAAGTTGCGCTGAGCAGTAAGGAATTCCTCTGTAGTGTAGTTTCCATGCTCTTGCCGGAAGTAGTCGAGCAATAAAAGCTGACTCTGTTTCTTCACCTGGTGAATGGACACAGCGTTGACCACTGGCTCAATCATGCCACTGTCTGAAGAGATGACCAGGATCTTGTAGGGCTTGATCCACAAGGGAACCCGTTCTTGCTCCCAGATAATCTGGAAGAGCACAAAGATGGTGACAAGATTCAGTATTGCAACACTGCCTCAGCAGACTGCACTTGTATAAACACTTTTGTAAATTGTAAATTAGCACTTTTATTCAGCAAGGATGCATTAAATTGATCAAAAGTGTCAGTAAAAGATATTTACAATGTTACAAAATATTTCTATTAAAAAAAAATGCTGCTCTTTTGAACTTGTATCAGTTTTTCACAAAAAATATTAAGCAGAACAGCAGTTTTTAACATTTTATAAGAAGAAGAAAATGTTTCTTGAGCACAATGTGCATATTAGAATGATTTCTGAATGACACTGAAGACTGGAATGATGTCTACTGAAAATTCAGCTAAAAATTCTTACCAACAACAAACTTTTGAATGGTAGTGTACACACATACATGCATACATACACACACTCATCTAAAGGATTATTAGGAACACCAGTTCAATTTCTCATTAATGCAATTATCTAATCAACCAATCACATGGCAGTTGCTTCAATGCATTTAGGGGTGTGGTCCTGGTCAAGACAATCTCCTGAACTCCAAACTGAATGTCAGAATGGGAAAGAAAGGTGATTTTAAGCAATTTTGAGCGTGGCATGGTTGTTGGTGCCAGACGGGCCGGTCTGAGTATTTCACAATCTGCTCAGTTACTGGGATTTTCACGCACAACCATTTCTAGGGTTTACAAAGAATGGTGTGAAAAGGGAAAAACATCCAGTATGCGGCAGTCCTGTGGGCGAAAATGCCTTGTTGATGCTAGAGGTCAGAGGAGAATGGGCCGACTGATTGAAGCTGATAGAAGAGCAACTTTGACTGAAATAACCACTCGTTACAACCGAGGTATGCAGCAAAGCATTTGTGAAGCCACAACACGCACAACCTTGAGGCGGATGGGCTACAACAGCAGAAGACCCCACCGGGTACCACTCATCTCCAGTACAAATAGGAAAAAAGGCTACAATTTGCACGAGCCCACCAAAATTGAACAGTTGAAGACTGGAAAAATGTTGTCTGGTCTGATGAGTCTCGATTTCTGTTGAGACATTCAGATGGTAGAGTCAGAATTTGGCGTAAACAGAATGAGAACATGGATCCATCATGCCTTGTTACCACTGTATAGGCTGGTGGTGGTGGTGTAATGATGTTGGGGATGTTCTTGGCACACTTTAGGCCCCTTAGTGCCAATTGGGCAGCGTTTAAATGTCACGGCCTACCTGAGCATTGTTTCAGACCATGTCCATCCCTTTATGACCACCATGTCCCCATCCTCTGATGGCTACTTCCAGCAGGATAATGCACCATGTCACAAAGCTCCAATCATTTCAAATTGGTTTCTTGAACATGACAATGAGTTCATTGTACTAAAATGGCCCCCACAGTCACCAGATCTCAACCCAATAGAGCATCCATAGAATTAAGGCAGTTCTGAAGGTGAAAGGGGGTCAAACAGTATTAGTATGGTGTTCCTAATAGTAATGGGCGATATAAACGATATGCGATAAACGATACAAAATTGGCCTACGATAGAGATTTTAAGTCTATTGCACTATCGCGATAATGCACGTTGATGACAGAATCTACCCGCGAAATTTACAGCCACGAGCTGCAACTGGTAGCAATGCATCATCGTATTGGTCATCTTGAGTAAACATAGCTGAAAGCAAAACGGAGGAGCTGGTAAAAAAGACTGTTGCAACATCCATTGTTTGGACTTGGTTCGGATTTAAGCCGTCCAACGCACAGATGAGCGGGCGCGTGCGCACACACACACACAAAGTCTCTGCAGTGTTTCCCAACCGGAACCATTTTTTTTTCTTTCAAATTTTCCAAATAATTCTCTCTTTGTAAACTTTGTTCAATGCATGCGAGTGCTGCCGTATGTTTGAATATGACCAGTCATTTTCGCCGTCATCACCCGGATGTAGTGCCAGAAGACGAGAATGAGAAGTTGCACGCGTTGTGAGAAAATGTGTCTCTGTGCACTCATCCGAAAGCGCGCACACGTCTCACAGCGTGCAAATATTGAGTTCTCTTTCAAGTCTTGCTCTTGAACGGACAAACTCACACAAAAAGTATGTCAACATGTCCATCTTGATTAGTATTCTAGCAGACATAGGGTGTGTCTCAATCAGCTCCCTAGTTCAGTAGTCAGGGCACTGATCAGGGAGTCAGCCCATTGCCTTAAGTCCTTATCAGTGCCCTGACTACTGAATCAGGGAGCTGATTGAGACACGTACATAGTCTGTATATGCCTTAAGTAAACTTTATACAGTCGAGAAAGACGACGCATATCCATGGATTAGGTCTTAAAGGGGCAGTAGCCTTTACTGCTGTCTGTTTAATGTCAAACAAGAAAAGACAAGGACATCACTCACTGCTCTTGATTTAAGCTTTTGTAAGTTTAATAGGATTAATCTTTCATTTATACAGTCAAATAAGTATTTATTTGTGCTGCTGCTTGTATTTAAATTATTTAAATTAAAGTATTTATAATTATTATTTTCTTTATTTTTATTTGACAGTAGTCATTTTTTCCCTGAACATAGCAAATACTGAACCGTACCGAAACCATGAACCTAATACAAACCGAACCGTGAGCATCTGTACCGTTACACCCCTAGCGTAACGTATGCGAGGGGGTGCCACAAAATGGAGAACATTTTCAAAGGGTGCCATGACTGAAAAAAGGTTGGGAAACACTGCTATAGAGGACACGAACGCATAAACCATCACTTCATGAGAATTAACCATTTCATTTGAGAAAACTGTCATATCATAAAATGAACAGACACTCAAAGGTGTTCACGGCAACCCGTCAAAATAAAAGTTTGGTTTAACGTGAGAAATTTTTCAGAATATATTAGGCTACTGTTGTAGCCTACAGTAGATTTAACTTTGTCTCTATGTAATAATAATTTGTCTCAACTAATAATAATAAAAATTATGCCTAGATGGTTGCTTATTTTTCACTTGATCTTTTTTATAAACAATGTTTACTTGTAAACAGCATACAGCCTTTAAATGTTTGTATTATTTACTTATAATGATTATCATCATAAATAATAAACTTATTGAATTGCATTTAATTTTTTTAAATACTTAAATAAAATAAAAAAATTGTGGTACCGAAATTGGTACAAATCTGGCACGCAACTCCCTGTATCATTGTGTGATACTTTTGTATACATTTTTTGTAAAGTTTTAGCCTGGTCCCTATTCACTGCCATTATATGGATAAGCGCGTACAGGACGTTTTTAAAACTTTCTGCTTTTTTTTAAAAGTATCTGCAGCTAGGGTACTTGAATTTTATTTATCTGCAACAATATGTTATAATTACAGTTTTGCACAATATATGTTCTCAAAACTGCAAACAATGCTTCTTCTTTAAGAAACTTGTTTGGCTTTCCTTAGGGTCTAACCCGTTCTGAAATGGTTCTATTATAATTTTTATATCACAATATATATCGTTATCGCAATATGGATTTTAGGCCATATCGCCCATCCCTAGTTCCTAATAATCCTTTAGGTGAGTGTGTGTGTGTGTGTGTGTGTGTGTATATATATATATATATAGGGCTGTCAAAATAACGCGTTAAAAAAAATAAACGCAGATTAATCCATTCTGTATTGGACTTTGACCCTGAGCTGTAAAATGGAGGGAGACGAGAACGCGCTGCCTGGATCATTGATTGGAACATTTACGTAGCCTATATAAAAACGGCCTGATGGAAGTGCTGATAAAAATTAAATTGTCTGCGATGTCCTGCAATGTCCACTATCCTACCCAAGAGCGTGTCATATACACGCTATAAAGTGCGTATCATATGCACGCGCAAAACTGCGTAGCGTGTACATTCCACGACACTGCACACTTGTACTATTGATACGCATTCTCAACAGGGAGCGCGCACTCTTAAAAGGGGCCACACTATGTTCCTACTCGTCACAACGTCCATGCATTCAGCAGCGCAAATTCATACCTGTCTGTCATTAATGTTAATCAAACAACTACAGGTGTTAAATAAATGTATACATATTAAATAAACCTACTGTATCTGTATATTTTTTTTTAAGAAATGTATTATTGTTTTTGTAATTTGCTTCTTTGTTCTTTTATTTAGCCTATATTCAATTTCTCATATTAGCCATATTGCCCACCTGCACATACCAGCTGATATACAATGTAGTCTTGATTTGGGTGGTCACTCTGAATTGAAAGTTTGAAAGGGTTTTAAATCTTCCAAATCAAGTAAAATGACTCAAACTAAAGTCATTTAAGCATGCCAAATTCAACTTTAATCATATAAAATGTAATTTCCAAGCAGCAAAATTGTGGCCAGTGAAAATGCCGAGTGGCTAGTAACTTTGGAAAACCACTAGCCACAGTGGCTGGTGAGCAAAAAAGTTAATGTCAAGCCCTGATTGGATGTACAGTGAAAAAACTTTTTAATTTATTTCCTCAGCATATTAGGTCATATTGTTTATTGTTATGGCCAATATTTGAACAGTGAAAATAATAATAAAATAGTTTTTGAACTTTAAATGTCACTAATGCTGATTATTCATTGATTCATTTTAATATTTTATATTAAAATAAATTAATACAGATAGTTGGCTTGTGAGCTTGAAAAACCAAACTCTAGTCAGGCCAATCACATCGTGTATAGAGTTGGTGGGCAAGTTTAACATAATGACGGCTGAGTTGCGATGGTTCCACGAGAATTCCCTGGCTGCTGCTGCCGAACAGCGGCCTTTCGAATCGGCTTTGGCCGCGACTCTGGAAGACTTGGAGTTAAGCTTTTCTTTGAGAAAAGAACGGCACTGAAGTCATTCTTAAAAAAAGGAAGATGAACAAGTTTTGCCGACCGGATACGGCGAAAGTTTAATCTATCAACTAGCTTCGTTGCTCTGGTTGGTTGTAGCGCTATCCTATTGTGTGCAGAGGGAATTTGAAAGACAACCGTTTATCCCGCCCTGACAATTGTGTGTTCCCAAACCCAACATCTTGATGTGGGTCTGGCTTGTCAGGCTAATAAACTGCTAATTTTTGAAAATGCTCTGGCTGTTAACCAATTTTGTTTAAATAGATAAGAAAACAAAAAAAAACTAAATTGTTTTAAATGCCAGTGAATTTAGGCATCATAACATTCTAATGAAAACTGTAAAAATGGGGGAGGAAATGTAGTTTAAATGTAAAAATAGGGGAAATGAGCAAGCACAATTACATATATTAGCCAAAAACCAATATGATACTGATATATTGTGCATCCCTAGATCTAACCTCATTTTAAAAGACAAAATACGAAGAGTGCAACCTGCAGTTGTTTCAGAACTTGATAGGCAAGAAGCTCTTGTCTCAGGTCATCGCCACATTTCACAATAACAGAAAGTAGACGCCAGTTGGGCAGGTGGCCATAGGGGGAGCCCTCTCTGATCCGTCTATTGAACAGCACAGGAAAGACAAAATCAGACTAAACAAATGAAGAAACCAACGAAAGAAACCAACCCTAGTGGAGAATGTTGTACACATACCTCACTTTCTCCTGCCACGGTTCCTTTAAGGCTACAGCGGAGGGATCCTCTGGGTCCCTTCTAAATGTGGTGGGGGTGTGGGCGAGTTGCTCGGATAGGCGTCGTCTGAAATAATGCAAACATTTCAGTTAAATTAGAATTTGTCTTTCTTAATACCAATTCACACTACACCGACAGACGTCGCCCAATCACCAGATTACAGTACGTCACTTCTCAGATATTCCACAACCCGATAAGCGCAGATTCAACACAAGCTCTGACCTACGCCAACAGGGGTAACACACTATTCCAACAAAACCCGATGAAGTGTCTGTTGCCGTCTGTCGGTGCAGTGTGAATTGGCCTTTACTGTATGCAACCACACAAAATACACCGGCTCCAAATGTACCTGATATCTCCAGCTGCAATAAAAATAGGTTCCTTGCTCTCCTGGCTGGTTATGCTATCTACTGAGAATTGGGAGATGTTGTCACAACTGTTGGTGTGGATCTCTGGAAGCTTAAGAAAACAAAAACAAAGAACAGGTCAGCTCTCTGAGGACAAAGACCACAAATTTGTAAAAGGTTTTTTGATTTCCGTGTACCTCCACTTGCAACTCTCCAATGTCATCTACAGACCATGCCTCATCATCGTTATCATAATTGGGAACTGCGGAGAAGCTACTGGCACGCTGGTCGGGTGTGATGCCACAATCCGGAAGATTCTCTACGGATCGCGTACTACGGATCCGTGTTTCCGGGATCCTCACGGGCACACTTGACGTCTCAAAGTTTTCACATTCCAGAACTTCTACATAGATTAAGTAAGGTGCCTGAAGAAACACAGACGCAGTTAGCACTGAAATTAGGAAAGAGTCTTTCAAAACCCAATAGAAAAAAACAAAGATACTCAATATTTCTTTCATTTAAAAAGTCTGGATTCATATCCACATCGATCTCAAATCTCACCTTATCCTTTGAGTTGAGCACGACGGCCTGCGTGTGGGGCACGCGCACCACGTGGTGGTCAAAGGCAGCTGTGGGCAACCAGACCCGGGCAGGCAGCTTGTGGTTGAGTAGGGACAGCTCTGAGATGAGCCTCTGGGTCTTCTGTTCTTTAGTGGGCAGAGTGGCCAGTCTCTTCCCGATCCCCATCAGAGACTTAATGAACTCCCTCTGAGGGGTCAGACGCACAGGCTGAGAGCAGAAGGAAGATGGAGAGAATAAAGAAAAGATGAGGGGAAAAGAAAGACACATCACTGTAGCACACCTAATGAAACGTATGCAAACAGATTTAGGCATTTGCAGAGGAATTATTCTACTAAAAAGGGTTGTACAATATACTTGTACAAAATTTTTTTAAATGGTTTAAAAGGTACCACTGATTTACAATGGTATGATACCAATACATCACATCTTTTGTTAATGTACTTACAGTGAGGAAAATAAGTATTTGAACACCCTGCTATTTTGCAAGTTCTCCCACTTGGAAATCATGGAGGGGTCTGAAATTGTCATCTTAGGTGCATGTCCACTGCGAGACATAATCAAAAAAAAAAAAAAAGAAATCCAGAAATCCCAATATATGATTTTTTTTTACTATTTATTTGTATGATACAGCTGCAAATAAGTATTTGAACACCTGTCTATCAGCTAGAATTCTGACCCTCAAAGACCTGTTAGTCTACCTTTAAAATGTCCACCTCCACTCCATTTATTATCCTAAATTAGATGCACCTGTTGGAGGTCGCTAGCTGCATAAAGACACCTGTCCACCCCATACAATCAGTAAGAATCCAACTACTAACATGACCAAGACCAAAGAGCTGTCCAAAGACACTAGAGACAAAATTGTACACCTCCACAAGGCTGGAAAGGGCTACGGGGAAATTGCCAAGCAGCTTGGTGAAAAAAGGTCCACTGTTGGAGCAATCATTAGAAAATGGAAGAAGCTAAACATGACTGTCAATCTCCCTCGGACTGGGGCTCCATGCAAGATCTCACCTCGTGGGGTCTCAATGATCCTAAGAAAGGTGAGAAATCAGCCCAGAACTACACAGGAGGAGCTGGTCAATGACCTGAAAAAAGCTGGGACCACCGTTTCCAAGGTTAGTAGTTGGTAATACACTAAGATGTCATGGTTTGAAATCATGCATGGCACTGAAGGTTCCCCTGCTTAAACCAGCACATGTCAAGGCCCATCTTAAGTTTGCCAATAACCATTTGGATGATCCAGAGGAGTCATGGGAGAAAGTCATGTGGTCAGATGAGACCAAAATAGAACTTTTTGTTCATAATTCCACTAAACGTGTTTGGAGGAAGAAGAATGATGAGTACCATCCCTACTGTGAAGCATGGGGGTGGTAGCATCATGCTTTGGTGGTGTTTTTCTGCACATGGAACAGGGCAACTGCACTGTATTAAGGAGAGGATGACCGGGACCATGTATTATGAGATTTTGGGGAACAACCTCCTTCCCTCAGTTAGAGCATTGAAGATGGGTTGAGGCTGGGTCTTCCAACATGACAATGACCCAAAGCACACAGCCAGGATAACCAAGGAGTGGCTCTGTAAGAAGCATATCAAGGTTCTGGCGTGGCCTAGCCAGTCTCCAGACCTAAACCCAATAGAGAATCTTTGGAGGGAGCTCAAACTCCGTGTTTCTCAGCGACAGCCAGAAACCTGACTGATCTAGAGAAGATCTGTGTGGAGGAGTGGGCCAAAATCCCTCCTGCAGTGTGTGCAAACCTGGTGAAAAACTACAGGAAACGTTTGACCTCTGTAAATGCAAACAAAGGCTACTGTACCAAATATTAACATTGATTTTCTCAGGTGTTCAAATACTTATTTGCAGCTGTATCATACAAATAAATTGTTTAAAAAAATCATACATTGTGATTTCGGGATTTTTTTTTAGATTATGTCTCTCACAGTGGACATGCACCTACGATGACAATTTCAGACCCCTCCATGATTTCTAAGTGGGAGAACTTGCAAAATAGCAGGGTGTTCAAATACTTATTTTCCTCACTGTATATTCAGCACAGTTTGTCTATTCAGACAGTGTGATGGGAAGGAAAAAACCAAGTTAAAATTTGATGTCGTTTTCCCATTTCATAATACGTCTATCCCAGCTAAATGACATATGTAAATATTTTAATTATTATTGGTTTACAATTATTAATGTAAACATGTGAATCACTTTCAGTCTGATTTAGTATCAGCTGGTATCTTACCAAAGCCTATAATTTGGTTTAGAGTCGACTGTACAACCGAACAATACCAATCACTAATTTCTATGGATGTATGAGTTATTGCATTTTATTATTCAGCACAGGAATGTGTGGAGCAGTGCTCAAAACTGCTAAAAATCTGCATGCATGATCGGTACAGCATTCTAAACTTAAAAGTGAAGCATGGGTGTAAAAACAAATCAGAAATGGTAAGAGAGAGTGTTTTAGCAACAGCTGACCACAGGGTAGAGCAAGTGAGCAATGAATGAAAAACATCACCTGAAATGAGGAAAAAGTATTAACATAAAAACATGTCATCAAAGGACAGGAAAATGTGGAGAAAGACTCATCAAACTCCTCCACATGTGCAACCTATGGTTTATAAATGTCAAATAATACATGGATATCTGTAATCCATGTAGAAGGGGTTAAAGAAACAAATGACATGGTCATAAAATATTTTTTTCATACAACTAATACCACTTAATCCTTTGCAAATATGCAAAAGAAAACCCGAAACACCCATGGAAAGGATTCAATCCACCAAATTAAAACACTTTACAGAGAATTCTCCTTTGCCCAGGTTTACAAAGTCTCTGTAAGAAACCACAGGTCTTGTAGTTGATCACAGAACCCAAAACAAATTGAATTGTCCCATCTTTATTGACTTTATTAGTCAAAAATATATACACTTATACATTGATTGATTAAATAAGAAAATAAGAGGAAAATGTCACATCCAAATACCGGTAATTACAACTAAAACTGAAAAGAACAACCACACAAAGAACAAGTGTTTGCAAGTATGCCATCAGTTCACAAATGAAGACGTATTGTTCATATGCAACATGCAATAGGCATTTCCCCAAATGAGGTAAAATTGGTGTCTCTTTATTTTAGTTTTATGTTTGATATTGTATGTAACATCTAATCAAAAGTAGCTAGTTTTTATTATTACATTGCAGTGATGACACTGTTCCCAAATGATAGGCAAATGATAAAATATTTCTTTAAAAAAAAAGAAAAAAAAAGAGAAATCTGGTTTTAAACTCTAATAAGACACCAAATGTCCCAAATTTTGGTAACAGGGTTGCAAAAAACAATATTTAAAAAAATAATAATAATCATTGCACTACAATAAAATAACAGTTAAATAAAAATCAAATAGAGATTTAACTCCAGAGGTTTAGAACCTCATTGAAAAAAGGGGGAAAAAATATCCCTATTTTCATGTAAAGTGCCAATATTATGCGCAGTTTGTGATGTTTGATGGCATGATTGCAAATCTTGAAGGTACACATTTGAAGGAATCTGTGGAGTCAACCCCGCCTGCAAACAGACACAGCCATCATCCCACTACGCACAGAGGAGCGTTATTAGACGGTGAGAGACTTACTGTACCAGCCTCTAGCTCGAGACTGTCGGAGCTGGAGCTCAGATCCTGGGAATAGGGAGGGATGGGGGGGGGGGAGTTACAGTGCAAGAGCAGGGGAGGGTGGAGGGGGTCAGAACAAGACAAAAACACATCTCAAGGTTACACTCATCCCATCTGTTTGAGCAGCAGGGCCTGGCCATGACTCCGCAGGCCTGTAAAATGTACTGTGTCATATTTATCTCTGGCTGCTGATGTGACTGGGCCTTATCTCTGAGAGCCGCTCCGATCAAACCCATGTAAAGCACCACGATTGGTGGTGAGGACAAGCTGAAGGATTACAGGAGGCACTCAAACATATACACACTCCTCCGACAAGGCCACGGCTTACAGCTGGATTCGTTTTATCATCTACAATTTAACATAAAACTGGCATGATTCAGAAGACCGACCATAAAGCCTTATCATGTATTGCCAAGCGAACACTCCCCATGATCCTTGATCATACCGATAACTATTTCCCAAAAAAGCTGTTGATCACAGCCAATCAGAAGATATGTGAATGAGAAGCAGCAGTTTTCACAGTGGGTGTGGCAAGGCCACGGGAATAACTGTCATTAGTCGTGGCTGGTTCGGACATGAAAATGAAAGAGCATTAAATCGCATGCTAATTTTTCACACCACGCCTGGTTAAAACACAGAGCTAAGCATGACAACTTTTACTAATATACTACTAACATTAAAACTACTATTATCCTATGGTTAATTATCCAAATTATAATAGTACTATATTATTATAACATACATATATTATTGCGGACTAAAATGAGTGGTAGACTAGAGTATGTGGACCTGATACACAGATAAACAAGTTGTGCTAACGGCACTATTCATTATTGCATTAACCTCCAGACTGCATAAATTAATCATGCTTTTACTCACATGACACAGGCCGTGTGCTCCTATTCACTAACACACAACAAGAGCGAAGAAACCACACATATAAAATGGATTACTTCCTCCTAGATACTGAAGCAGTAAATCAAAAAAGTCTGTGTTATAGTGGTTTGGCCGATGTAAAGGTGTTTTGTTTCTATTCCTGTAATGGCAAAACTCCACTCTTCAGTGTCACATGATCCTTCATAAATCATTCTAATATGCTGATTTGATGCTCAAGAAACATTTTGAGCAAAACAGCTGCTTTAATACACTATTGTTGCCAAAAGTATTGGGACTCCAAATCATTGAATTCAGATGTTCCAATCACTTCCATTGCCAAAGGTGTATAAAATCAAGCACCTAGGCATGCAGACTGCTTCTACAAACATTTGAAAAAGAATGGGTCGCTCTCAGGAGATCAGTGAATTCAAGCGTGGTACCGTGATAGATTGCCACCTGTGCAATTAAGTCCATTCATTAAATTTCCTCACTGCTAAATATTCCATGGTCAACAGTTAGTGGTATTATAAAAGTGGAAACAATCGGGAACAACAGCAACTCGTAAAATCCACAGTGCGCAGAAGTTGCCAAATTGTCAACATGACATCATGACTTTGCGTAAACATACACGGCACTTTCTAAAGCCAAATGGCGTGTTATCTGTGTGCATTTTGAGTGTATGTGTACGCCGAAATGAACCATCATCTCTGCATGTATGTCTACGCCGTGTGATTCCGCGTGTATGTCTACGCCGTGTGATTCCGCGTGAATGTAAATGGATTTATAAACATACTAAATTGTGTTTTTTTTGAAAATGTAAAAATGCAGAATGTTTCTTGTTATGGGTAGGTTTAGGGGCTGTGTGTGTGTGTGTGTGTGTGTGATGGGTAGGTTTAGGGGTAGTGTAGGGGGATAGAATGAAATCACGTTGGTAAACACGCTAAAAAGCGATTATGTGTCTTGATAGCACGCCAAAATGGCATACGAATTGGCGTGTCATACATACGCCATTTCATGAGATTAGTCTGAAATTGTAGTCAGTAGCTACGGACCTCCAAACTTCGTGTGGCCTTCAGATTAGCTCAAGAACAGTGTGTAGAGAGCTTCATGGAATGGGTTTCCATGGTCGAGCAGCTGCATCCAAGCTTTATATCACCAAGTGTAATGCAAAGCGGCGGATGCAGTGGTGTAAAGCACGCCGCCACTGGATGAATCATGCTTCTCTGTCTGGAAATCTGATGGACGAGTCTGGGTTTGGCAGTTGCCAGGAGAACGGTACTTGTCTGAATGCATTGTGTCAACAAGTGTAAAGTTTGGTGGAGAGGGGGGGGGGTTATGGAGTGGTGTTGTTTTTCAGGGTTTGGGCTTGGCCCCTTAGTTCCAGTGAAACTCTTAATGCTTCAGCATACCAAGACATTTTGGACAATTTCATGCTCACAACAGTTTGGAGACGGCCCCTTTCGTGTTTCAACATGACTGCGCACCAGAGCACAAAGCAAGGTCCATAAAGATATGGATGAGCGAGTTTGGTGTGGAGGAACTTGACTGGCCTGACCTCAACCTGATAGAACACCTTTGGGATGAATTAGAGTGGAGACTGCGAGCCAAGCCTTCTCATCCAACATCAGTGCATGACCTCACAAATGCGCTTCTAGAAGAATGGTCAAAATTCCCATAAACACACTCCTAAACCTTGTGGAAAACCTTCCCAGAAGAGTTGAAGCTGCAAAGAGCAGGCCAAACTCCATATTAAACCCTACGGATTAAGAATGGGATGTCATTAAAGTTCATGTGCATGTAAAGGCAGGCGTCCCAAAACTTTTAATAATTTGTGGAAATGATGAATAGAATGTTCAAAAAACCAGCATGTATTTAAAATATAAATCTTTTGTAACAATGTAAAAGTCTTTACTGTCAATTTTGATCAATTTAATGCATCCTTGTTGAGTAGATGTAAAAAATTCTTCCTGACCTCAACCGTTTGACCACATGTATATAAAAAAGCAGCACCAGGCCAGCAGGAAACATCCTGAATTGTGGCTGGTCTTTGCTGCACTAGTAAGAAATGTAAATACAGATCCACACTACTCAGCTGGGTACACTAAAAGTTTAAGCACAGTGAGCACTGGAGCCTGACAACCCCCTAAAGCAGAACATCCTGCAACTGAGGAAAGCATGACTCTTCCCCTTCCTCTCTGCCATCTGAAAAAAGATACCAGAGCATCTGAGCTTGATCTGCCAGGCTTCTTCCCCCACATCATATGACCACTGGACACCTTAGCTACTTGCCGCCCACCTGAAACTCAACGGATCTGCACTCGTAATTCCAAACCTGCATTGGACACCAATAAACACTTTGCATTCCACTTGCATGGACCGAACTCTGTTCTCCAGGGTCATGTAACAGCTGTCAAACAGCTGTCATGTCTCAGTTCTTGGGGAGTGCCAAACAGCGGCCTTGCTTGAACTCTTATGGAGAAACAAAGCAGCTGTCGTGTTAATCGTACAGTACCTCATCCAGCAAACAGTCACTTTACACTTCGGTCTTGTTTACAAGATGTGGTCAAGCGTCCTGTGTAGGCAACTCTTGCACAGGCAAGCACCACTCAGAAAATGTAAAGAAGAAGAATCAAGGTTAGAGTGACACTTACAATGGAATTAAATGCAGTGTTGGGGAGTAACTAGTTACATGTAACTAGATTGTGTAATTTAATTACAAAATAGTAGGATATGTTGAATAATATTAACTTGTTGCTTTGTTTCTGATGTGCACAATAACTCCTGCCATTTAAAGGCTGTTTAGTAAAGCGATGCTATTCTGATGCTTTTGATTGGTTCTCGCACCACGTCTACCAATTACATCAATCCACATTGCCGCCGGAAGTTTTAGGCTACAACCTGTTGCCACTATGGCAAGTGATAAAAATGTGGGACCCACTTTATATTAAGTGGCCTTAACTACTATTTTTTAACTACTAAATTTTAATTAGTCATTTGATACAATGCACTTATTGTGTACTTACATGTTTTTACATTGTACTTACATTTTTAAAAATACCTGCATGTAATTACATCTGTAATGCATTTCTGTAGTTACATTTGTAAGTACAATGCTGACCTTTCCCTTAAACCTAACCCTACCCTTAAACTTACTCATACCACCACACCTGTCCCTAACTTTACCCGTATCCCACCTCAATATCAGCAAAAGTATTTTGCAATACAATATGAACACAATCTGTACATTGTACTTGATGTAAGTACATAGTAGTTAAGGCCACCTAATATAAAGTGGGGCCAAAATGTGTTCCAGCGTTGGAAAATAGAAAAGTAATCAAAAAGTAATCAAGTGTCAGTTAACATTACTGTAATAAAGAATTTCAAATAGTTACACTACTTATTATATTTTAAATAGGGTAACCTGTAATCTGTAACCTATTGCATTTCCAAAGTAACATTCCTGACACAGATTAAATGGTGCCATTTTTTGGGGGGAGGAGTAAAAAAGGAAATGTGATATGTGAACTAAGGTCATAATTTTATTAAAGCACTTACATTATTCTATTTAAACTTGTGTATTATTCAAGCTGTGAAGTTGTTCTTGTCATTTTTATGATCATTTTAAGGGTTTGGCCATTATATTGTCACGCCAACAAAGTTATGAAAATGGAAATAACTTGGTTATATTATTATTACTGAGTATTTTAATCTTCACAAATTGGCCCTATTTATTTCCATTGTAAATGCCTCACTGTAACCCATTTTCTGCTCCGTGTGCTGGTTAAATTAGCATGGAGAAAGAGTTGTCAGTGACCACACAGGGGTCCAAATTCCACATGATGACACACAGTGGACTTTCTCTCATGGAAAATCTCGATCCTGAAAAGCTTTTAAAAAGAGGGAGATAAGAGTTGTTTTGTCTTTCTAGAATAAATCTTCACTGTTTGGATAAAGAAAATCCAGCAGACTGAAATATTTACATGATTAGGTTGAAGAACTGCAGGTTAAATGTGCAAATAAATCACAGTGGAGCTGATTAACTTATCAGAGCAGCTTGCATGGGGTATAAGATAAGGCTCAACACCCGTTCCAGTAAGCAAGACGCACAGCTAAAAGGTCAACGACCAAAAAAAAAAAGCAGTTTTTTTTTAAAAGCACATTTGTGCCCAATACAGCATTTCTGGAATTTCCATTTACATCATTCAGCTGTTCTCTCTCAAAGAAAGGCCATCATGCCTTTGAGCAGCTCTATTCTGATTAATGTTCTTTTCAGGCTTAGTGCAATTCACATTAGACACCTACACAGCAGCACTTTAGGTGGAGATAAAACCACAAAGTGGCATTCCTACGTTAACACCTTCAGCTTCAAAAGAAGTGTGTAAACAGAATAGAAGACTTGTGGAGCAACGCATTTCATAATCGCTGATCTTTACTCTTTACTCCATTTACCAGTGGAGCGACTCACTGCCATGTGAATGGCAACATCGCAGTTGCCATAGCAGCACATGCTGCACCAAGATCACGTTCGACGAAGAAGGAAGGGAAAACTATGCTGCAGGAAGATAAAAGAGGAAGGCGAGTGATCATGTGCACATCACTGAACGTCAGAACAGAGGGCGAGCTCTAAAGTTACACATCAAAATAGAACTTGATCCATGGTAGGTTATTACATAATGTTCTGCAATAGTTTCACTGACAATATAATGGTCGGGAAATACAAATGACAATGGGCAGGACTATACTAACAAACAGTTTCCATCTAGAAAGGTGAAAAGCACTTAAGCCATAAGTTCAGATGTTACTATAAATTAGACATTGACATATTGGCCAGACCAACTAAATTAGGTAATAATTTTGTCAAATGGGTTGATGGTTGGCAAGGACAAGCTAAGGGATTTTAGTACACACAGTTACAAAAATTACACTGATACACTAGGGAATTAATTTCCTTATCTACATATTAAACTTCCTTTCAAGTACAAAAACCCATAAACCCTTATCAGAAAATAATTATAGTGTATTATGGTGCATTGCTACATTGTAATTACTCTCCCCTCCCTTTGACCACACCGATTAGCCAACTATTAAGGGGGAAAAAGATAAATGCACAATCTGAACTCCAAAGTCATCACAAGTCTTCGTGTTTGACAGAGAAATTCTACTGTATATAATATTGCATTAGGGTAAAAACCATATACTCTACTAATACTAGTGATTGATACACTACCATTCCATTTTAAGAAATTAATACTTTTATTCAGCAAGGGTGCATTAAATTAATCAAAAGTGACACTAAATAAATTGACATAATCTTATAAAGATTTCCATTTCAAATAAATGCCTTTCTTTTGAACTTTATATTCATCAAAGAATCCTGAAAAAAAAGTTTCACGGTTACCACAAAAATATTAAGCGGCAACTGTTTTCAACATAAATAATAAGAAATGTTTCTTGAGCAGCATATTAGAATGATTTCTGAGGGATCATGTGAAAGTGAAACTGAAGATTGGAGTAATAATGTCTGCTGAAAATTCAGCTTTGCATCACAGAGATAAATTACAGTTTTTATCAAAACTGAAAAGTTATTTTAAATTGTAAGAGTATCTCATAATACTACTGTTTTACTGTATTTTTGATCAAATAAATGCAACCTTGGTAAGCACAATAATTTTTTTCCCTTTTTTTATAGGTGCATTTTGGTCTATATTTGTTAATTTGATTAAATTTAACTTTTTAAAGTATGTACATTTTAACGGCATCTAGTGGTGAGGTTGTGAATTACAACCGCTCACCCCTCCCTTTCGAAGCACATAGAGAAGATACGGTGGCCAACACAGGACAAAGATGTTGTCGTCTGAGACAGCAGAGAGTAGCTAGCGCTCTGTAGAGCAGTTTGTCTATTTAGGGCTACTGTGGAAACATGGCGGCACAAAATGGTAACTTCACTGTAAGTGGACCTGCGGTGCATGTACATAGAAATGGCTCATTCTAAGGTAATGAAAACATAATGGCTCATTATGAAAGGTCTTTATAATATACATAACTATGTTTTCAGTGGTGTCTATTGCATGTCTGTCAATAGACAGACCTCATAAATACTACACACTGCACCTTTAAATCAATCAACAGTAATTCACTTGACTAGCAGTTAATCTACCCGCAGCTGTCAGTGAAGACATTTGGCACATGCTTTGAGTAAATACAGTGTTTAAGCAATTTGTCTTTGTCTATTTCTCATCTGCTTTCATTAAAATTTACTGTCGGCACCCTGGAATCTCCCATGATAAAATAATTATTCGATGCATATGGTAAAAACAGGATCTGATCTGTCTGCCACACTGACCTCAGATCTAATCCTGGAGCTGTGATTCGATGTGCCACTTATTAGCAGCATGAAAGGTGATTTGTTAGTGGCATGACATTTAGCCCTGAGGACTATTATCATGACCGTGCAAATGAACACAAATATCTTCACAGAAGAGCTGCATCATTCTTCTGGAAATCAGCCAGCAGTGGTAGTTAATTATTTTCTGAGAGCAAAAACAAAAATCTATTCATCTCCCTGTTGGCTTCTGCCTTTAATGGGATTAGCACTGAAAAATGTATATTCTTAGCTGCCACGTGGCAGACCAACTCAAACACAGTAAGACGACAGCTCTGTTTCAAAACCTAGTGAGCGACCAACCTAGTAGCAGCATTTTAGAATCTGGATGAAACGGAAGTAGTGACAGGTCATTTCTTCAAAATTGTGACGTACATCTGAGTAAAAAAAGGAAAATGAAAAAAAAAAAAAAAAAAAAAAAAAAAAAAAGTAGGGTGGGGACTTGTTTTAATCCGTCAATTGTTGATTGGATGAAAGCAGCTCTGAATGTGAGCCTGCAGTTGGTTGTGAGAAAGGGAGGGGGAATAAAATGATTGTCAAAGTCTGCTGTTTCACCGGAAAATCAAGCTATGACATACGACTATGACGTTTTAATTTCATGCCAACTTTAAGGCATTACAGGCATACTCCTGACACCAAGTCTATTCTGAAAAGGCTGCCTTCTAAAAATTGTATGTCATCATAACAATATCAGTGAAACGCTTATTAGATATCAATATTAATTTAGCAACTTAACCTTTACATAAAGAGTGTTATTTGTCTATATTGTTACCCATGAAGATTGTGCCAAATCAGTCATTTTTTTAGGTTCTATTTAAGCTAGGATGCTCCCTAGGAAGAAAGCTAACATTGTGTTTAAAATAGTAGCTCATCCATCTGTCATTAAAGTAACTGCATGAAATTCTATTTTTTTGTTACAGAGCTTGTCTGAGTGTCAGCTTCACAACATGTGGCACATCGACACGCCTTTTCCAGCGCAGCCATAGAAACCACACAAATCTGAGCGGTTTGCCTTCCTTATTTGCATGAAACAGCTGAGAAACACCATCTGTGGGAGGTGGAAGTGACAGCCAGAGACTAATCAACTAAAGCTTACATGTAACTAACTATTTAAGCAAGCATGTGACATCACAGGTGTCTCACCTCATCCTGGCTGGTCTCTACTTTGGGGTTGCTGGCGGTTCGCTTCAGGTTGCTGCTGAGGCTGATGCTGACCGTGGCGTCAGATTTGGAGCGTTGGTGGGTGCGTTTGGAGGGTGAGAGGCTGTGTTCGCTCATGCCCTGACCGTGGTGGAGGGGTGGGGGGCAGGAAGGGGGAGGCTGCGGCACCTCCCTGCGGATGCGCTGGCTGGAGGGCTTGAGCTCGTCTGACAGGATGAGTTTGCGCAGTTTGGTGCCACGGGAGTAGCGCTGCGTGGAGATGTGCATGTCAGAGGAGTAGGCCCCCAGCAGCCAGGCGCACTGCAGGGAGAAATTTATGCTCTGCCGGCAGCGGTGCACCACATAGGGCTTGATGGCGTCGCCCACATCCTCGTCCATGTGGATGTACATATTGAGCAACTGGGGCAGGTAGAAGTCTACTTCTTCGTTACGGAAGCTGAAGAGCCTGTTGCCGATGTAGGCTTGCACGCCGGGCTCCTTGGAATTGTAAAGATAGGAGATGGCCATGGAGATGTCAAACAGCTTGGACTCGAAGAGACGCAGGAGCCAGGACTGCTTGGAAGAGTTGTTCTTCTGACGACGCCGCACGCTCTTCACAGGCTCGGCTTCCTCCGTGGTGATCTTGGGAGCTTTTCCTCCATCAGTGGACTCGGGGTGTGCTGTCCCGTTCACCAGAACGGGCTCTGAAGTGGCTGAAGATCCTTCTCCATCAGGCTTCAGGAACTTCACCTTTTGAAGCACCTCCTGGCAGGCTTTTATAGCCACCTCGGTATCAATGACCAGGCTGAGTTCGCCCACTCCCTCTGATATGACATCTAGAGTGGGGCTGGAGGTGGGCAGGCCCTCGCTGGTGCTCGGGCTGGAGCTGGTGAGGGGACGATGGCCAGAAGAGGGAGACGAGGGCAGGGACAGCGAGGAGGTAGTGGAGGTGGAGGAGGTGGATGGGCTCTTCTGTAGCTCCTCAAGCCGGGCGGGAGAGAGCTCCAGCTCTGTGTCACCCATGGCCACTGCAAAACACAGAGAGACACACAAAATTAGCAAGCTTGACAAAGTAGAAAACATGCTGTAATGCGACGTTTATGTGTGAAATAGGAAATTTAGCAGGAAAAAATGTGGGGCAGGACATGATCTTACCCATCAAGATTTGATTGGATCATGTGAAATGTTATATCATGGTATATTGATTACGATTTTCCCAGACTGCATGTTTCTTGAGCACCAAATCAGCATGATTTCTGAAACATCATGTGACACTGAAGACTGGAGTAATGATGCTGAACATTCAGCTTTGACATCACAGGACTAAATTACATTTTAAAATATAATACTTTAACAAAAAAAAAATGTTTTTCTTTACAATATTACTGCTTATACTGTATTTTTGGTGAGCATGCAGCCTTGGTGAACATAAGAGGCTTCTTTCAAAAACATTTAAAAATCTTTCGGAACCCACATTTTTGGATGGTGTACATTTTGATAAAAGAAAACTTCAGTTTTGATCAATATATGACCACAAATCCTCTAAACATCCATAATAAGGAACGGCCTTTACTAACAGCCACTTCCTCAGGGTCACGGCGTCCAACTGATCCACAGCTACGCGGGACAGCGCCATAATCCGCCTCCAGCAGATTACCTCACCATTACCAGCAGGCCAATATCAGATAAAGTGAAGCATCAGTCTCAGATTCCACAAAGCTGCTACATTGCAACCCATTGTGCTTTAAAACATATCATTCTGTCAGAAAGATGCAGATCACCAGAAAAGGTTGTGAACTTAATGCAGATGTACCCCTGGTTCTACTTTCATGTTGTTAGTGGTAATGATGGAAAGTACTCAAATTAACAATGGAAATTCAGATGAGTTAGATTGATTCGTTTAGCTAGATGAAAGAGAAATCAGCATTAGCAAAAGTGGCCGTTCTTAGATCACTGAAATGTAAGACCAGGAACTATAACAGAACAACTGAAAACTGATTCTGAAAGTGATGAGATTAAAGCTCATGTCAACTGGTGGAGACTGAGTCAGCTTTGAGGAAGATGCCAGCTCTCCTCTCACATATCACACGCTGAATCCAACTCCGGCAGATAGTTTACTCTGAACTGAGCTTGTGTGTTGTTCTAGCTTGACAGCTCTTTCTCCAAGTTAAATTTTGCACAAATGAAAGGGGAAAAAAAACACTGTTCTACAACAAGCCTAAAGTGAGTTGAAACACTGATTCACGCAATCAAATCATAAGCACAGGCCTATTTCTGGTGTTAAGTATCAAAACGTTTCACTGAACCTCTCCGATTGCAATGGAAAGAGTAAATTCAATCAGCCTTTGCCCTGAAATGTGAGAGCAAGACAGTGTGAAACAGTGATCTAGAGGAACACAAAACATGTAGATCATGAATGATCAGTCTCAAGAGTCTTTTTCTGCCAACACCCACAACACTTTCCACAATCAAAGCCATTATCGAACTATTTGATGAAACCCTTGAGTAACGAGATTACAAGAATGTAACAGCATAAATAAACCGTGAAATCTGACATTCTTCAGATCAAGCACACTGGAGCAAAATCCACAAACTTAAAGCCAAATCAATAAAGGCAATGGGTAGCGATAATTTGGATAGACGTGATGCATCAGTTGGCTCGATCAGGACATAAAGATCTAGATAAACTAAAATTATAATGGGGAACTAGTTAATCAAATTGCCATCAAAACAGTATCAATGTTATTTCCTTTCGTAGTTGTACGTCTAAAGCCAAGTACAGCAAGGTAAATATGCGCAGTTATGGGAGCCAAACCTCGTAATAACGCCCATATTTACACTCTGATACATTTTATAATCATAATATTACTAGATTTTTATTCTTACCTCAGATGTTAAATGCAAGCAATCTATCAGTCAGATGACTTTTGCACTGAAGTTAGCATCTGAGCATGTTTAGCTGAGCCCTTTAAGAGACACGTCAACTACTTTTATCTCTTCTAGTGCTCTCAAACTCAATTTTTATGAAAAACAGTGTAACAGTAAGTGTGCTAGACTAGAGAATAACTTAATAATTGCATTATAGCATTGCTCAACTGTTATTAAGGCCTGCAAGGATAAGCCTCATAAAAACACAAACGGATGCTACACTTAGCCAAGCAGCTAACGCAACGTCTCTACTTTAAAACGTTATTTTACTTTTGAACCGACCCAATGGACCATTCATTCATTTGACTTACCTCAAAATATCAGGGTGAAGGTTTAAATAATCGGTTTATCTGTGTTTTAACAGCCCCATTTGGGAGGTGCGCTTCTCCTGTTGCTGAATAGCCGGTGTTGTTCGCTAAGAAAGTGAGTGGGGAGATGACACACACAGGGGCTGCCCACATCAACTGCCTGATTCCAGCATACACACACTTATTGTAATCCTGTGTCTCAAAACACAAGATAGCATTCCCGGCCGTATACGTAATGCCCACAAATGTTAACTAGGTAGGAAGCTCTCTAGGCTTTGAGACACAGGTAAAGAGTGTGATAAATATTTTACATGCTTGTTCTTGTTTTTGTTGTATGTTATTGTTAATGCATTTTTGACAGAGTAAAAACATGTTGAAACGTTAACCTCAATATTTATAAGAATAATAAAGAACAAATAATACTAATATTGATAATATATTAATTGTACTTTATATATATAATGTAATTATTGTTCATTTAAAATAATAAACAGTAAAATATAAATACATTTTCAATAGCACAATCATTACTACTGCAGATTTCATTTGGTTTGTTAGATTATTTATTGCTGTATTGTAATTATTCACATCACAGTGCTTTGTTTAAAAAAAAAAGTGTGCTTGTGTACAAAGTAATATTCTGCAGACTTGGAGAGATACTTTTCCATACTTGTATAGTATGAATAGCAATAAACCAAACTAAACTAGCTGACATATCTCCTTGAAAATAGTTTCCACTGTTGTATTTATTCTCCTTCTCTTAATATGTAAAAATATTCACATTTGTTACATGTCCATATTGAGTTTCTAAACACTGAAAACCAAAATACAACACAATTGCTTTATGTTAGAACACATTCAAAACAGGATAGTTCATAATATGTGCACTTATAGTGATGGTGAGTGTGTCCTCTCTCTATGCACTGGCATCACGTGTTTAAAATCTGCTTTGCAATTCTAATGACTTGGAAAGCCCTTACAAAAACAAATGACAAGGCCTTTGAGTTCATTGGGATACATATGCTTTTTTCTTTTTTTTTTTTTTAAATAGTAGAAACGGCACAAAGACAATCAAAATAAGTTTTTCACAACATAATTCACTCTTGGAATCACTAATAGACACAGAATATGATTAAAGATTTGGTCCATACATAGACTAAAACACGATCATAATAATGATGAGAATATGGGAATAATAATTTGCTCCATGGAACATGATGGCTTGGCCCCATTTTTATAACCAGATATCAGAAGTGCAGTCTCCACCAGGATATCTGAGCTCATGAGCAAGTGCAGGACCTTCTGGCTCTGCTCCGAAATCCACAAGGAAATTCTCATTGAGCTTCAGGCCGCCTTTATCTGTGTCCACATCAATCTGCATCATGACTGACCCTTCCCTAAAGTGAAATAAGAATCAGGTTATTTCTAAAACAGCTTATACTAACCCATTATACAAAAAATAAATAAATAAATAAATGTTATTGTGAGTTTATCTCACAATTCGTACTTTATTTCTCAGAAATGTTAGATAAAAAGGAGCAATTACCTTTAAAAAAAATGTTTTATTCCATAGCAAAAACAAGCTTTCGTACCTATAATTATATTTCATCTCTCAGAATTGTGAGCTTACATCTCAAAAAAGTTATAAAGTCAGAATTACGAGATATAAACTCACAATTTCAAGTTACAAAGTCTGAATTGCGAGATATAAAGTCAACTCTGGGAGATAAGATATTAATATAGGTATTAAAGCACATTATAAAATCAAAAAGGTAATTGCAACTTTTTATCTCACAATTCTGAGAAATAGATATAAACTTGCAATTCTGACTTTATAACTTGCAACTCTGATTTTTTTTCTATCTCTCAATTGTGTGTTTATATCTAAAAAAAAGTTATAAAGTCAGAATTCCATGATATAAACTCATAATTGTGAGTTAGAAAGTCTTAATTGCAAGATAGAAAGGTCACAATTTTGAGAGATAAAACATTAATATAGGTTTGAAAGCTTGTTTTCGCCATGGAATAAAAACAATTAAAAAAAGTAATTGCAACTTTTTATCTCACAATTCTGAGAAATAAACTGAGATGTAAACTCACAATTGTGAGTTATAAATACTTGTTTTATACCAGGGCAAAAACAAGCTTTTATACCAATACAAAATACTCAATTTCTAAAAAAGATTTGTCTCACTTGACAAGGTCAGGGTAGAACTGCTTGTCCCAGGCACTGTATAAAGAAGTGGTGACATACAGTCGTTTTCCATCCAAGCTCAGCTGCAGCATCTGAGGCCCTCCCTGTACCCGCTTTCCCTGATGAGGTAAAGAACATTTTAACCTCCAGCAAATGATGTGCTCTAATTGCTCTGTTTAGCTCTGTATGACCTAATGATTTGGAGGACAATAAGCTGGGTCATCTATCAATTAGTTAGTTGCCAGCAGCTTTAGGCTGTTTTCCGCTGCATAAATGGCTAACTCAAATGTGTACACAGAGCTCACATGAAGCATTCTTGGAAATGAAAAGGTACCTTCAGTATTCGTGGGGTTGGCTGGCTGTCCAGTTCTTTGTCCTCCAAAACTTTCACTGGTCCATCTTTCAAAATACTGCCTCCAAGGAAGACCTCAAAAATGCATTTGATGAATTAAAATGACAAGTTCTGCCGTTCTATTAATGTAAACAAATGTGTCTAATTGAAGTTGTCTTACCTGACCAACCATACGTGGATTCCTCCTATCCGTGACATCATATTGTCGAATATCTCCATGCAACCAGTTACTGAAGTAAAGGAAGCGATCGTCCAATGAGATCAAGATATCCGTAATGAGACCTATGCCAAAAAAAAAAAAAAAAAAAAAAAATCCACGAGTAATGGGGTCTTACACTTTATATTAACTTTTTGACATTATAGCACATTGTCAAAATCCAAAAGGGGGAAAACATTGAGTGAAAAAAAAAAAAAAAAAAAAACGTTTTACTAAATGCATTTTCATATATTAAATGTTTAATGCAATTTAACATTTACAAAATTTTACATTATTAAAATTTCATTCTTTCAAAAAACGAGTCCAAAATTGAGAAATAAATCCCATAAAATATCTAAAAAATAAATGAGGGTTTTATACATCCTACATTACACTAAAATATATAGAGTATTTAAATATTTTCACTTTTTGCCATTATAGCAGATTGTTCAACTGGGGTCCAAGAAAAACCAAAATCCAAGAATTTTAATAATGTTAGATATCAGGGCTGTTAGATATCAATGTTTAATACAATATTTTTTTTTTTTTAAACATTTACAAAATGTTATATTACGGTTTCATTCTTTAAATTCAAATGAATTCAAATAAGAAATGAATAACTATAATCATAACTGTTTTATTGACAGCCCTAGTTTTTAACGGTCAGATATAAAAGGTTGATAAATCTTACATCTAGGGATGCTCATATTGACCGTTTAACTGTTAACCGATATTATTAATCGGTCAAAATTCATACTATCAGTTAAACGGTTTAAAAACTTTTTTTTTTTTTTTTGCTGCATGGTCACCACATTTTTATAAGAAACAATATCGAGTCTATAAAACACGAAAGAACAACAAACATATCGTTGAGAACACTCGTTTTAACAGCCTACCTATCACAATTTTCCCAATATTGATTTTTCTTGCAATCGTAATGCAATGGACTGTGGCCTACATACACAGTCATATACAATAAACGAGCTTGCACAGCGTCAGGAAATAAAAATGAACGCAAAAAACCTGCCTACCTTACCAGAGCATGTCAGCAAATCAAAGCGGAGCTTCACTCATGAACTGGTAAAATGACGTGCGCTCAAATCCCGTTCCGACATGACGTTTCTCTGTAGCCTACTATACTTGTAGCCATTAAAACACGTAATTAGTTTCAGTTTAAATATTATAATGTTATTTCTTAATTTCATTTACGTTGAAAAGTGAACAGGACACATAAGATGCATAATGTCAGAAGACGGGGGTCTTCAATAAGTTCAATAACACTTCAATAGGCTTTCAACAAAACAACTTTTCTTTAAAGTGAATTTCGTTTTGTATAAATTGTATCTTAATTTTAATCAACCAAATTGCCCGGATTTAATAAATAATAAGCAAATTGCTTATAACAGACAATGACATGGAGGCGGCAGCGGCGCGTGATCAACGGCTTAAATGAACAACTAGAAAAGAAAAGAAACTTTAGTCAGGGGCAGCCCTAACTATTTATTTCAGATAGACCTATATTTTATCCAGCATGTCACAAATTAAGTTCTGGGTTGAGCATGCGGTGCTGAGGGGAATGAGCTTCAGAAATGAACAGAATCGTTTTAAAAACATAATTCAACAAATAAATAATACTTTTTAATGGGCCACTTAAAATGTTTATTACAAATAAAAAAAAACAAATTTGCAATCCTTTGCAGCACCCCCACTTCCCGTGGATTGAGGTAGGCCTGCTATTTTTATATGATGAAAAAACACATCATTTTTCTGTTTGACAGAAAAAAACTATTCCGGTTCTTCAAAGCTTCAAATGTATTCAGTGTTTTCGTTTTGTCATCTTAATTTGTTAATTATTTAAGTGAAAAATATTTAGTGTAGGCCTATTTATTTTATGCTTTTTAAAAATATTTTATTCAGTTTTTCTCTGTTGTCAGAAACGCTGCAGGTGTGTGAACGTGATAATGTGAATCCAGGTTCTGATGTTGTTGTTGATCTGTTCTGTATGCTGAAGTTTGCACTGTAAAATAAACCCGTGGAAAACGGGTCTTTTTAATGGGTCACAGACACTCTTCAAGTTTATTTAATGCCAATTCAATATTATAATCTTATCAGTTAACGGTTAATAATCGGATAATGAGCGGCGGTTGTCGGTCGGAAAAATTAACCGTTTTGAGCATCCCTACTTACATCACATTAGCAATATGAAGAAGAAGAAAAAAACACAAATGAATCCAGACAATATTTTAATAATTTCTTTAGGCTTTTTTGTACAATGACAAATAAAAGCCAAATATTTAATTTATGTTATGGGTAGAATATCACACTTAATTTTCTTTTTCTTTTGGGTCTTTAAACACAAAAATATAGCCGCCTTTGTTTTAGAAAGGGGGTCATTTGCAAGGGGATCATCATATTTTGGGATTATTGATCAACTAAAGCATTTTTTTCTCTTTCTGGAAATCACATTAAGCATATAATATTTTTTACTTGTTCCTTCCCTGAGTTTTCCATTAATTAAAAAAAAGTAACGAAAAAAACTATACTAAAAGTACATTTCTAAAAGCACTTACCTGGCATTTCAGGAAGAGCCCAACCTTCCACTTTTTTACTAGGAACTTTGATGACTTTCTCTGCAGCCCAGTCCCCTTTCTGTGAAACACAATTTGAAGCTAAAAACATGAATTGCCTAAAAACTGAAAAAGAAAAGAAAAGCCTTTACAAAGGCTTTCATGTTTTTAGCCTTTGTAAAAAGGTTAGAAAAGATTTTAACAGTGAAAGGGCTTTTTATGTACTTGCCGGAGTCTTGTAGAAGCGGTAGACAGTGCTCTGAAGTGCACAGCCCACAAATCCTTCAGCCGCAGCAGGGTCGTGTAGGAATCGGATCTCTAGAGGAATAGCACCCTCTTCCCCTAGATCCAGAGTCTGAATCCGTTTGTGTGTGGTCCAGTCCCAAACATGGAGGCGCTGCCCATAGTGACCTGCAAACAGATACTATCATCACTGCCAGTCGGCTACAATGCATCAAACATACTGTTGAAAGTGCACATACCAGCCATGACATCTGCAGGGTTGAAGCCATTTCCCAAAGCTTTGGGTGCTCCCCACTCGGTGCTGATCATGACATTGTGGCGAGGCTGGTACCAGAAGTCATAACCAAATGGTGCTGCTTCACCTGGCTGTTCCCAGTTGCCAACGACTTCAAAAGTCTCGCCATCCAGCAACACAAAACCACCTAACAATGAACACAAACAAAAAGTAAGCCTAGTGTGTATTGTAAATACACTGAGGTAAACACAGCATCTTACCCTTGCCATTGCCAGAGGGATCGCCCATGGTACTGATCATGATTTGTCCACTGCCTAAGCAGTGAGAAGTGTGGGGGTTGGCAAGGCCGCATTTCCAGAACAGATCTGTAGGCTCGACTATCTGGAGGAGGATAGAGATGTAAAGAATTCACGGGTTTGGCAAGAGCAAAACTTTCTCAGAGTCGTGTATGATGTTAAGCATTATATTGTAGATGTTAAACAAAATTACTTTGGACCTCAATCAATAAAGGCATCAGAACATGTCATGATGTCATGCTTCTAAAATAAAATCAAAACTGTTAAAATGCACTCAAGTTTCTTCTTTAAAACTTTCTTAACTGATGTTTTGGGGATGAAAAAAGTAATATACACCTAAAATGGCTTGAGGGTGAGTCAATGATGGGTAATTTTCATTTTTAGGTGACCTATCCCTTTAGAGGGTTAAATTCTGTCATTAATTACTCACCCTCATGTCATTCCAAACCTTCGTTTGATGAAATCCGAGAGCTCTTTGACCCCTCCATAGACAACTATTTAGTTAACACTTTCAAGGCACAGAAAGGTATTAAAGGTGCACTATGTAAAATGTTTTCAGTAAAATATCCAAAAACAACTATGCCAGTGTTATATATTATGTTCAGTTGAATACTTATGTACTCAATATCAGAAATGTTTCCAACTATTTGTAAATCGTGAGAAAATTGCTATTTTGACCGGAAAAGAGGAAGTGGCGCCGGCGACTGTGGCATAATAAAAAGTCCCGCTGCTCGCGAGGAGCGTGTTGCCTTCATCTTATTAACAATCGCTCCAGCGGCCTTGCTCGGCTCCACAACACTCGGTCCTGCTCTGCTTCATACTACAGTAACGTTAATAATCGCAATCATGAACATGACTTCTGCCCGAGTCCTATCTCGATTCTTTTCCACTGGCTGTGAGGTGGAGACCACATGTCCCAAGATTCTGCTCTCAAACTTGGCGTCAAACTACGCCTTTGTTTTTAATAGGCGACCTCTAGTGGACGGAAAAGTTACATAGTGCATCTTTAAAAACATCATTAAAATAGTCCATGTGACTCCAGTGGTTCAACCTTGATTTTACGAAGGTGTGCAAAAAGTAAACAAAAATAACAACTTTCATTATTTTTGTTTGTTTTTTTGCGCACAAAAACTATTCTCGTTGCTTTGTAAAATTCTAACGGGTTTGGAACGACATGAGGGTGAGTAATTAATGACAGAATTGTCATTTATGGGTGAACTAACCCTTCAATAGAGCTTTTAAATCAAGTTGATATCAATTCACTAAAATGTTTTGTTTGATGTTCACCCAAGTGGTTCATCGTTAGATTGTGACATCCATTGGTTAAACATCATTTCAAATGCAAATTTGCTGGTCTGAGTTTACCAAACTTGAAGTATGAAGTACTTTAGCAAGCAGTAAAAGATCCAAATCGCAAGCATATACATAGAAGTAAGAACAGCCCTTCTGGAGCAATTCTCGTTTAGGGGCACAAGAGAGAAACAGTTTAAGTAACTATTAAGTAACTCTGCAGTTCATGAATTTACTCCCTCATATTACTAACCCACACGTTTACTAAAAAGTTATCACCATCAAAATATGGGTACTCCTATATAGACAGACTCTTGTGAACCTTGTGAAGCTGTGGGGCCCGAGGATCCGCCCCTACATCAACGACGTATATACGGGAGGAGATCAGGGAAGGTAGAATGAGGCGATTGCGCCTTTTGGAGGCATCATCATAACAACTGCTACAGGCATTCCAACCAGAATGATGTAATTCATCCTTCAGATTGGGCATGGGCAACCTGTGAATCACCTAGACCATCAAAAAAAAAAAAAAAAAAGGGAGAAAATGTTACTAAAGTAACAGTTATACTAAATTTTTGTATATTTAGGAAATTATTAAAGTAAATGTGTTGCTGCAACACTATAATCCAAAACAATTTTAGTTTTGAAACATTTTTTCTTTTACCTTGCAAAAATTGGGAGATTGTGGATTGATATCAACAGTTGCAAGATAGTCCGGTTTCTGGATATCTGTGTTGCGATAAATGCACGGCAGGTAGACTATCTCTTCTCGAGGACCTGTTGGAAGAAGTTTAGAGTTTAAACATTTATTGATCTTTGCTCACTATAATTTATTAATTAATTTCCTAAAGGGTGTATTATTTGTGTCTGAAACATTTAAAGTGCAGTAAAGAGTTTAGCAAAAATAACAGATTTATTCAATTTCTAAAATGAATGTGATTATGGTGTGCATATAGCCAGTTGAACAGAAAATGTAATTTAAAAATAAAAAAAACCTGTATTAAACTAATATTATACCCAAGTAACAATTATACCTATAAGCAGGCCCACACAGAATCTCTGCTCGCAGAATTCCGCAGAAAACTCTGCATATTTCCGCAGATCAGTGCCCGTCATTGAGTAGCATACACAACCTGTGTGTGTGAGATTGTGAGGGGTAGTATTCTGCGCTGATGGACGTGACTTTTTTTTTGTGAGAGTGATATTTTAAAATGTCTAAAATAAAATTGACCCTGGAGGAGTTAAGGAAACGTCAATTGTCTGTAAAAATTACTTATTTATAGCTATTAAAAGTAGTTAATTTGTTTACTTTGCTCTATTGTTGAATGATATGAAATTGTTTATTTAATGATTTGTGTACAATACAATTGATAAAGCAATATTTTCTCTGTCTTTTAGTGGATGTTCTAAAAGAGAGATCTAGCTTTGTTTAAAAAAACAATGTTCTATTTGTATTTGTATTGTAAAACTTAAATAAAAGTTAAGAATTGAATATTTTATTTGTAATGTTTCCAATACACTTAGATCTTTTTAATACATTTAAAACTATTCTGCATAATTCTGCAGATTTTTCCAAAAATTCAGCGCAGAAATCACAAAAAAGTCTGCAGATTCCGTGTGGCCCTGCCTATAAGTGACACAAAGCAATTTATCAGCTTAAAAGCATTTGTCACGATAAAATGTTTAAAATCATATAGAAATCTATTACTTTTTTTCAAACCCCACCCATTTTATAGTTTGACTATGTTATAGTCAAATACTTTAATAAAGTATTTAAAGTTTATTTAGAGTAACTTTCTTTTGGCACACACATACACACAAAATTACTTTTATGTTTATGATGTATGACGAGGGATTTTATTACATTTGTAGGCAAATTCAGAAGCAAAATAAAAAAGACAGGTGCGTCTAAATCAGCTCCCAATGTCTGAACCCCTATATATATGCAGATGAGTTCGGGCACTGGTAAGGACCCTGGCTCACTAGAAGGTATACAGCTACGGCCACTGAGCATGCGCTCATCAACATTGCATAATATAATTACTGTATTTGCATTATTGTAAGGGTAGGATTAGGGTTAGGGTAGGTGTAGTAGACATTAATAAAACACAATCTGGTAAGTAGCAAATGTATTCATTGTTATTTTATCGTGAGATTTTGCCTGACTTCTGGCCATTGCTGTACGCCTTCTAGCCACAACCGGCTCACTACATTAAAAGCAACATGACAACAGAAGGAAAACTAAACAATATCAGAATGCCAATCTGCAAGTAAGGGGGACCTCTGGTGGTAGGGAGGAGGATCAGATGTTCACATGTCTATGGTTCAGTAAATCTCTAGTACAAAGGTCACCACTACCTTGTAGTGACTTGCAATAATGAATAACCAATTTATTCAATTACACAACATTGTATTATGCTTTAAAGCAGCTCACCTTTCATAGCGTCCAGGGGGGTTTTATATCCCGGTCCACATCCTGAACAAGTTGAAGCTGTCAACGGATATCAAATGTAAGATCTCAAAATATCACAATGCGAGTTATACTCAAACTATCAAATTAAAGTAGGCCAGACTCATGCAGTCAGAATCAACACAGAGATTGCATGAAAGCATGAAGTTTTAGCTTTTTGTAAATTATTGCAAAGTAGGATTTGTGATGATCCATTTGCCTACATAGTGCACCATCATACAGCCTAAGTGTGAGTCCCAAGTTACTGTGTTCATTCTTATAAGACATGAATGATGCCTCGCCAAGTAAACTATTATACAAGTAGTAGATAAAGTAGACAAACACACAAACCAACTAGAACAGATGGGCGATGTCACAATAGGAGACAACGTGTCTTGCCAAGAATTGTTCAACATCCTTCCATTGATACAAATGTTTATGGGTTAAGTAAAGGTCAGCCTCCTCACCATCTCCTAATTAAATTTAGTTTTATTTTGTCGAAATAAAACAAAACTGTGAATTTTAAGTCACACACACGAAAGAAAAAACCTTTTGTAAAGGTCTGTATTAAATTGTAATTTCCTTGTGAAGTGCGTTATAATGCATTATTGTTATGAATAGCCTAATGCATCAACAAGAAATGCATGAAATCTATACGTTTTTTTCTTATTTGTATTAACAAACACTTCTGTATTGCACTGTACTGCACGACATTTAGTAAAAAGGAGTAGAGAACTGCAATAACAGCATGCTTGCTAGCTATAAATTAAATTAAATTGCGTAATAAACATGAGTATAAAAATGTCGCATGCTTGAAATAACGTGGAATCAACAATTCTGCAATAGTGAAACGTGCATTCGAAGTGAAGCTTACCCATGCTGCTGCTTACACAGGCGGACACTCACTGACTCAAAGGGCGTCGGAAGTGCAGAAAGATTTTAAATAGCGGTTGGATTAACTCATTCAGGGATAATACTACTGGGACTGTGAGATGATCCTGAAAAACCACACCCAGATATTCAATTGAAGAAAAAAAGATCAAATGTCGTTTGCAACCTCGGTCCCTGGAAATCAGCCCGCGAACAGGAAACACGGCCCCTTTCTAGGGTGGCCTATTTGCACTATTGAATAACTCACACGAGTTTAAGTAGGCTACACTGATAAAAGCAACTCTGCAGCAATATTTAACACGGCCGAAAACAAATCACAAAATTATAAATGTTTGTTAGAGACCATTTACCGTCAACCGCAATTGGTTTTACATTCCAAACTAGTTCCTCAATTCGAATTAAGGTATCAAATGTGCATAACTGTAATTCGAATTTCAAAGCATTAATGGGTTTATTTTTTTAAATAGCCTACACAATTAGCTAATTTCACAATGTATGTTTGAGTTGTCTAATGCACGTTTATAAAAGCTACTTAAATGTCCCAATCGAACCAAGTCCTAATCCTGTCTTCATCCAAGCCTTGTCTGTGAAACCAGGCCTAAATTTCCATGAAAAAAAAAAAAAAACAAACACTAACTTTAAACATATAAAGCAAATGTTAATAATCAACGTTTGAAATGCCACTTATACATTTTTTGTATTTATATTATTGGATAATTTGACTTTAATTTGATGGATGAACATGTAGACATTTCCCAGAAATTCAATGTTTATTTTCAATTTATCTGAAAACAACTTGGTAGAAAAATTGTGGTGCTGTATCCCACAAAATATGAAAACCTTTTATAGAAATAAGCAGGAAAGCATGGTAAAAAGAGTGGGCTTTATGCAGACTGAGTTTATTTAAAGTTTATTCATGAGGAATTGTCAAAGTATCACACGCAACACCTTCTCTTAAATTATAAATTTTTGATCAGACTTCTTTACAGTTTAATCAAAATAACACATCTAAAAAGACCCCCAGTTCTCCCACTTACCTTCGTAATCAGACTATGTTTACATAAAGACTCACCATTTAGTACATGTATATTACATACAAAATTGTTTCAGCAAACAGAGATGAATTCAAAGTAAGTACCTTTACAAACATGGAAGGGCACCAATAAAGTGCTACAGAACATCTTTGAATTGAATGTCAATGGATGTCACCTGGAGTGTACTTACACCGTCCGGTGGGTGCTACGGTAAATTCAGATGCTGAAAGTAATACTGAATATACATTCACCGATCCCACTCCATTCACTGCTGCTGCAATACCAATGCTAAGACTTTTCAGCATGTATCATGGTTAATACGGTCTGTAAGGTATATAAATAACCAAAATGGAAGAACTTTAGAGTCTGTTGCCAACCAACATTGCAATCTAGACTTTAGTGCAGCCACATAAGGTAATTGTGTTGCATCTTAAACAGACACAAGCTATGGAATAAAAGTTGTACTGTTCGGTAATTGCCCATCCAAATGCAAGCGCTATTATAAATTATCACTACATTAAACCATTTGACTTAGTACTATTAGAAATAGTATTCGCTTGATTTTTCATTTCAAGGGTACATTTCAGAATGACTGAAACATAAGCAGATGTAAAAACACTGATTAACTTTCAGAGGATGTAGCATCTAAACACATCTGTCCATAGACAAAAAAAAAGCCTAACACGGTGGAAGATATTAGATTGTTTTATACTAGTGAATAAACAAAAGGAACAAACAGTAGAAAACTTAGCAAAAGTCATCATGCAATGTTTCATCTGTATATCTATACAGTATTTAGAATAATAAAAAAAAGATTTCAAAATGTTTTTTCCATTTTCACTCCACCACATAAGTTGTACATTAAATATCCACAGTCACATTCAGCCCAAATAGGTATGTCTGACCCCAAATCCTTCCGTTTAAGTTCAACTTCAACTTCACGATGTCTCTTTGTAGATCAAATATCACCTGTTTGCAGAGTCCGTTTGGCAAGCGCTGGGATTCAGACCGGATTCTGATAAATTATCTTGTTCGGAGTTGTGAGAAGGGGTCTCAGATTCAGGGGATGAATGTGAGAAATCTGTCGACTCGCTCGCAATTTCAAAACATTCATCATTTTTTTCCTTTTGTTGTTCTGCCTTTTTTATCTCAATTGGTGTTGCGTCTTCATCCTTCATTTGATCGACTTCATTTTCTGCATCGTCTTGGTCCAGGGTCAGATCAATTTTCTCAGTTACCTGGCTCAATTTGTCTACAGTATGCGTGTCCATTGGCTCCTCTTCTTCTGACTCAAGATCTACTACTTCAGGTCCAAGCATGGCCTCCGACAGCATATTTAACAGCTCCAGAGGAGTACCAGGCAAATTTGTATGCTCTTCCTGATCAGAAAGCAGACGGGCCAAGCAGAACGAGTGCTGAATAAATTCAGGCCTACCAGAGAAGAAATACATTGCCTCTTCCAACCAAGATACGAGAAGCTGGACAAGGTCTTCAGACTTAACCCCAGATGCACCATCACTAGGTTGTTGTGCCCAACGAGCAAGAAATAATCGTTGCAGCACAGGGCGTACACACATCTCTAGAGGTTGATGTCGGCCAGTACACCCAGCTGGAACGGTGGCAAGGAAGGCTTTGGTGCTACTGATTGTGGATATGACGTTCTCAGATGTTTGGCTATGATGGCTATCCATAACCAGCAGGGCTCCGTTCTCCTTCTGGGAGTCCAGATGCTGCTTCCACACTTTGGTGGCCCAAACGTCTAGCTGTTCCGTTGTGCTGAAACCTTCTTCTTTGGCCATAAGTAGGATTGAGTCTGAGCTTCTGCTCAGCATGCTTGTGGCATGACTTGTGAAGAGAGCTGCAGGTAGCATTGTGCCGTTTGCAAGCATTGTAAGGTAAATTCTTACAAAAGGCTTCCCAGAACCAGTAAACTGAAAAGCAGTCTCTCTGCTTATTCTGGTATTCTCATTCAGCATGTTGAAGTCCACAAAAACAGAAAGCTGGTCCATAGCACCAATGGCACACTGTGGGACATTGTTTACCTTTATTTGACTGTGCACCAACTCTGTGAAGTTACGACAGTTTTCCTCCATGGCATTAGGGAGTTCCCGATGTACTGTGAAAGAGGTATCCAAGCCCAATTTGTGCTGCATCATGAAGCTCACGGCCCACTCGTAAGAAATACGGAAAGAACCGCATTCATTGGTTTGGCTTTGGAGCTCCGAAGCTTTTTCAAACAGTTTTGCCTCACTGATAGGACGCTGCTGTTCCCGTTGGGTCAGGACCCATTCCACTAGACGATCAACGGCCTCTCCACAGCTGCTGCTGCTGCATTCATTTAATTGATGCTCTTTGGCTTGAAGCCAGGACTTAATGAGCTGAGGTTTGGTGTCCATTTCTTTAGCTGCTTTCTGTATCCCCGAGCACAGTGCAAAGAGTAGTATTCGACGCTGATGAATAGACAGAGTCTCCTCTCTGTTTTTCACAGGTTGTGAAAGCGGATTGGTTACCGTTCCCTCTACGTTATGTTTAGCCACTGTTTGATGTGGCACGTCCTCATCGCTTTCAGTCGTCTCAGAGACTGAGTCAGTGTCTTCCTCTTCTAGAGGGGCCATTTCCTGGTCCACGTCTTCCTCTAGACTAGCATTGGCACCATGTGATAAAGTTTTGACGTCCACTGAAGATCTGTGCATGCCTCTTTCCATCATTTCAGTTCTATATTTAAGTCCAGGCTCTGTGCCTTCCCTGGAAGGGAAATAGTGCGTCACTTTCCAGGGTCTGTATAACATGAAACATTTTTAAACTTAAAATTTGCTAATTAATTACTATACACTTACATTTAAATTTCAAGGGTTTTAGAATGTATCTATTGCAGGTTGTAATTTTGAATCCAACTGTTTTGAGTTAGAAAGTATTTCACAAAACAACTTTGAATTTCTAACACACATACCTCTTAGAATCAATGAATCCAACTTTAGCGTTACCTGTACAGGGGGAAAAATTAACATGAATTATAATGATCAAGCATAATAAAATGTAAACAGTGTTTGTTATCTTCCATGTTAAAATATGTAATCCAATGCATTATCACTTTAATGCATGCCAATTAAAAAGCTGTATACATTAATTTTGTGCAACATCTGAGTAGAAAACAAACATTCAGGAATACATTGATTAATATTTAGTGTCAGTATTTGAGCTTTATAACCTTGATAATTAGGTGAGAAACCATGGAAGTCCCAGAAGCAGCAAGAACGTTTGCACAGATTCACACGGCATGCTGTGCAGCCATATACACTCTCATGACGCTTGTTTTTCAGGTTGCAAACTTTACATCTCCTTGTCTTACGGGTAATTTTGGCTAATCGATGTCTGATCCCTTCTTGAGTCTCCAGCTTTTCTTGTTTTACAGTCGGTTGCTCAAGCATGCTATCGTGGACTTGGTTCTGGCGAGCATATCTTTGGGCACACTTGGCCAGCTGGTACCCCAGACGTTTACGGTAGATGGCCTGGGAAAAGTGCCCCCCCAGAAACCACCCAGGTGGGTTGTCTTTGCGGGTCTCTCGTAGGACAATGAAAGAGTTGATGATGCTCAAGTTGACAAGGAACCAGAAGAGACGCCGCCAATTGGTGTCAAGAACCAGCCCGCCAAGTTGGTTGCATGTCAGCAGCTGATTACAGATGTCAACACCACGCATGTTGTCCTGGAGCAACTTAAAGGCCTGGGGTCTTTCAATGGTGCAAAGCTCACCAATCTTAGTGGGAGATCTCCTCCACACCACGTCTGGCTGGCCTGCAACAGCATTTGTGGAGAGACACACCAGCTGCTTGTTATCTTTCCATCTGGTGGCAAGGAGTGGGGCAAGTTCATACTGCCAGAAATCACCTGGATTGTTCAGTGGAGGTTCATCCCAAAACTCCTTGGGCAAAATTGGGCTTTGGGGCAGGACAGAGCTAGAGCAGTATATACCAATGTCATACAGCTCCCGCATAAGTGGTACAGACACTAGTGAGCTGGACAAGAAAATGTGGTGATGTTTACCTTCAAGGCCCTCTATGAGTTGCGGTACAACTGATTTTCCCAAGTCTTTGTTTTTCTCCTGTCGTGTTAAGACCAGCAGTTTATGGCAGTAGCCTGACTTTGAGTCACACAGTAGCCATATCCTCGGCTGAGAATTTCTACTCTTCTCCTGAGCGATTCCTTTGTCATGACTTGGTAGAAAAGCTTGATCGACTGTCAGACACTTGTTTGGCCTGTAGGCATCCCGTATGCTTGTCTGCAGGATGCTCAGCATTGGATGAAAAAACGACAACTTGTCGGCACTCTGGGTGTCGTTCTCCAAAAGCATGCTGCTCATTCGGATATGAGTGCTGATCTGCTTGAAGCGTTTGACAGACATGGTCCTGTAAAAGAGCTCACATATTCTGGAGCCATAGCGGCCATGGTGATGGTCCCAGGACCAGTACAACTCTGGCTCCACCTGACCTTGAAGCCCCATGAGGATAGAGAGACCAAAGAAGCCTTTGACTTCCTCAATGGACACCGAGTTCCAGGAAGGATCCCCTTGCCCCAAAGAGCAGCAATAAGTAGCATATGAATTGGTCTCAAAAACGATCTGCTCAAATAGGATGTCGGGAAAAAGAAGCTGGAAGTAGTCGAGGACATCGTTATTTCTGGCCATTATATGCTGTGGGCCACAACTGTCCATGAATTCTGGCACAGTTCCTTCCTCTTTGGGCACAATCCACTGCTTCATGGACAACCAGTCAGGCTGTGTCCCAACTTCACTAGCTTCATCCCCTTGTGGACCCTCCACCTCCTCCTCAACCTGGCAGAACTCAATATCTGTCTCCAAACACTCTGTAGGGGAGGGGAGGGATTATAGGAACACAGAGTTAGTCTTCTCCTTGGAGTCTCTACCATCACCAATAATCCATTTTATAACACCATGCTCAATGTATATGTGGTTCTGATAGGTCAGTTAGCTTTTGAAAAAAGAAAACAATAAGCAGCTCAGAAGCAGCAGATAATTTCCCGATGGATAGTCCTTGTCGTTATTCATTTGTCATGTTTCTAAATTAATCCATTTTAGTTTTTTTTTTGTACTCCTCCTGATATTCTCCAGTTCAGGTGGTGTGCAGTAGGTTTTGTGTAAATATTCATTCACTCATCCAGAGTGCTCTTGCAAAGGCTTGCCAGTAAGTCCTGCAAAGTCACACCAAGTACAAAAGGCCCCCAATTTGTCCATTTTGACAATGGACAGCTTGAGCTCATACCCCACATGTGTGATTGCTGTGTATCACATACTGCAGGCTATTACTCAAGACTTTGCAATGTTCTAAGCAAATCTGTAATGTTTGAGTTTAGCTACGTATGCATGGGGAAAAAAACATCCTTCTTTATTGTAGGTGTCTTTCAACTGGATAAATAACATTCAAGCTGTGAAAATATATACAGTGCTAAGCAGGGTGTGTCAATCAAACTGCAAGTTCAACAGTTTATACATGTACAAATGTTGAGATTCTCTGATATAACATCTGCTGTCAAAGATTCAATTACAAAGTTCTGAATGAACTAGTGTAATTACTACATGCTGTTTAATTAAGTCTGTAGATATGGCATAAGACTAAAACTTGTTGCATGTGTAAATAGCAGATGTCGTAAATTTACTGAAAAGGCTAATCCGGCAGTTATACAACAATTTAACTGGTCTTACACTGTGAATAAAACTTGTATTATTTTGATATTACAAAAGAATCTTACAGACCCATTATTATGGGATTATTTATTTATTCCCAAAAAAAGTTTACACATGCATTTGACACTTGACAAGCATTAATTTTGTACCCTGTTGTTAAGTAAATGTAATTTACAGTTATAAATTGTACTGACAAGATTCAAGTAGCAGTGTGTGTATTTGTGTCTACACTGTATTAGTACTATAATCATGCAATTAATGACACCTACAATAGAGTTGGATGCCTTCTAACTACAGGATTTAGAAAGCAGAGAAAGAAAAACAAGCATGCAGTAAGACACAACATTTTCTAAAGACTCAGGAAAAACACATATTTATATTGAGTTGGAGAACACCCACCTTTACGAGTGAAGATGCAGTGGGAGTGATTAGAGAACTTGATGAGATGTTTGGCCATCATGTTCCCCAGAGCAGTGGAGTACTCACAACCCGCACAGCTCAGCTTCACACCACTACAAAAGAGCAGCAAATTACCTGTAAAGTACCGTTTCAGGTTTTGTAAAATAGAACTTGATTTAAATAATATATTACCTTGGCGGCCCCTTTTTAGAAGCTTTTGGGACTCTTCCAGGAACGTGATTGCTGAAATTAAAAAAAATCTTTACAATCAGTATATTGTCAAATTGACTACCTGGCATACCAAACTAAACTTCAAACTCCAATTTCAAGTGGCACAGTTTTTTCATTTACAGAGGTGCAAGAGGATGTATAGAAAGATGACTTGACTTACTTGATCATGTGGTTTGCATAAGCACGAGAACAGCATGTGCTGTAGAAGCAGAGTGAGCAGTGAACATAAGTAGGGTAGTGATTTGCAAAGTCTGGAATGTCAAAAGTGCACTCCACACACTTATGTCTGCCCAGTAGTGCCCTGGAGAGAGACAGACCAAAAGTACATACTTCAAAGTTCTGATATCCAGTCTAAATAGTTCAAATAAACCGTTAAAATGCAACATAAGCTTACCTCTGCTCTTGGAACTTGGACAAGAAGTCAAACGTCTTGCTGACCTGTTTCTTTCCAGGTCCGTGTCGTTGTGATTGCTGGTCACCACTACAAGTTGATGTTTGTGAACTGCTAACACTATTCTTCTGAAGGTTATTGGATGCTTTTGAAGATGCCTGACCTGGTGACTTTTTCGTCCCAACATATGCCCTAATGGTCACCTAGAGATAAGCAATGACATATAAAAAAATTAAATTTTTTTGCTAAATTTTGCTTACTCTCAAACAAACAACCAAACCAATTTTACTTTTGTCCCAGGCTGGAGTCCTTCCAATTCACGAGGCTTTCGGAAAGTCCTGTGGTGATTGATTTTATGCTCGACTTTGTCTTTTGTGAACAAGAACTGTAGACGGCATTTGTTACAGTGGTAAACTGTTGACTTCTGGAGAGAACAAAAGAACAGTCACATGATGGTTCAAAATACATGTCTGTTGAATCAAACAATAATGGACATAGGAGCACATGCACATCTTTCTTTGCAAAATATTCAAACAATGCATGGACCCCTTCATCTAAGGGTGAAAATCAGCAGACTATTTAATTTACCGGTAATACTTTGCAAAAGTAGTAAATAGTAGCAATTATTATTGTAATTTATTCTCATAACTTATGCTCACCTGATGACGAATATAGTGCTGCTGGTAACTGGTGGAATGCTTGAAAACTTTGAGGCAGTACTGGCATAGAAGGTGTCGGGTATCCTCATGCCAGGTACGAAAGTGGTTAAACACATCCGAGTATAAGGAGGAGCGGTATTCACACACCTGAAAGTGTCAAGGCATTATAGACTCGGAGACATTCATACTATTATAGATAAAATGGGTAATAAGGTTCATCCAGGTCAATTTCACTTAATTTACCTGGCACACATAAGGCATCTCTCCAGGTTTGTGGGTGTTCTTCATGTGCTGCAGGAACACTGGCTCACTCTCAAATGACCACTCACATATCTTACACTTGGCTGAACAGAAAGCAGAACCACCACTAAATTAGCTGACAACTTACTGCAGTTTACAATCACTATAGCAAACCAGCAAAAAAGTCAGGGCAAACATGCACCCTCTGAATACATGTTAAAGTTAAATGTGTGTTAACATAAAAAACATTTGTTGCCCCAGTAACCTCTTCATGTTTGAATTTAGTCAAATATACTAGTGCACATGGCAAGAGTGTCTGTTGAAAAAAACTGTATCTGCATAGGCTCTAACTAGCATAACCAGTCTTGCAAGCTCATTGTTTGTTTTTTGGTGGCCAACTAAATACGGACTAAATAATTTCTTTGGGACAATTGTGGGATGATGAACAAACAAGCTCTAAAAAAAGCTTTATCTGTCCCTATGACTTGATTCACTGGAAAGCTGCTGATGTTTCTTATTCATAAGAATATTATGGTATAAGAAATTAACAGTTGAAAAAAAAACATACACTTACAAACGGTGGGAAACATAAATGTGAAATCCAAATTTGTGAGGATTAGGAGCATTTGCATCGATTTAATTGATGAAAATACAACATCACAGCCCATCTACATGTTTAACTGTAATAACATATGGACTGAATGTTGTAAACATCTAGAGATAATTCTGGGTGAGAAACAAATACAGTTGTATCTAAACATTAATGTTCACTACTGTGTCAGTGAGATTAAAAAGAAAATAATTTAAATATAAACTTATATTCAGCAAGCATGCATTAAATTGATCAGAAGTAAAAGCTTTTACAATGTTACAAAAGATTTCTATTTCAGGTAAATGGTGTTCCTTTAAACTTGCTTGAAAATATTACACGAAAATATCAAGCAGCACAACTGTTTCAACTGTGATAATATAATACAATATAATAAATGTTTCTTGACCATCAAATCAGAATGATTTCAGAAGTAGTAATGGAGTAATGGCTGCTGAAAATTAAACTTTGCCATCACAGAAATAAATTACACTTTAAATATGTATAACAATATGAAACAGTTGTTTTAAATTGTAATATTTCACAATACTGTTTTTATTGTATTTTTTATTTGAATAAATGCGGACTTCTTTCAAAAAATGTTTTTATTAAATATCATACAGAGCCCTAATGTTTGAACAATAGTGTATACTTCAAAGATAAATATTAATATTTGAAGCATTAAATTGGAAACATTTCTTACTAGATGACTCAATGGCAGTGTGGACGCTCTCCAGGTGGCATTGAAGGCGAAACGGTGTGGGAAAGCGGCGGAAACAGTGCTGGCAGGACGTGTGCGTGTCCATCTCCCCATTTTGCTGCTCCAATTCAACATGGTACCTCATATGGTTCATAAGCCTGCAAGGAGAATAAGCACTTACTAAATGCAGCATTCTAGTATATGAATGAAAACCTCTTCTGTCCAAGTTCAGAAGAAGTACAGGGAAATGTCAAAAATAAATCATATCATCTGCAACTAGACAAAACTTGACTGTCCATCAACGTACCTAACATTATTCTTTAATCTCTTGTTACAGGTAAGGCATTTGAAAGATAATGGTTCCTTTGAGTTGTCCATTGGTACATAGACTCGATTCCCCTCAAATGTGCCGTAGTAGAAATCATCCACCAGCATGACAAGTCTGGGTGGAGCATCTCCAGCCTTTGTAGGTGGGCTATCCAGCTTGACACTAGGCACAACAGAGGGGCTCTTAGGTGGCGTGGCTGGTGTGTTCACAACAGTTGCTGTACTGCTTGTGTCGGCCTTCTGGACAAGACCTGGGCAGCAAAACTAAAGGGGGAATACGATTAAATTATCACTTTTTAGGTGACTATACATAAGTACTATCTGCAAAAATGTTATACTTACACACATATGACTCCGTAGAGCTTCAATCATTTTAAACTGAGCTCCACAACGAGGACACAAATGAGAGATTGTTGATGGTGTTGTATGGGTAACAGGGATTGCTACAAAGAAAGAAACGAGTTTGTTAATGCATGTAAAGCCATGCTGATAAATTCCAAAGATACAGTAGAAAGAACAGAACAACAAACTTACTTTGGACAACATTTTGTGTCATGATAGGAACAGCAGAGGAAACAACAGGGCCGTTATTGGTTTTTTGATTGCTCATGACAACAAATGTCTGTGCTTGAGCCCCACCAGGAAGGTTAACAGATTTCACAAGGCTCATTATGTTTTGCATGTCCAAGGGTCCATTTCCTGGCTTTATTGTCACTGTAAATAGAAATAAATCCAATTTTAAAACAGATCATTGCAGTTCTGGATGCTGATTGGTCAGTACAGTGTTCCAGCTGTAATAAATACTCATTTACGTGATTTTATCTTGTAGCAAAATTATGGTGCTTAATGAATTTGTGCAATATTTTTTTTAAATAAAAATTTGTCCCAAGTTTTTCAATTATTTTTTCATATCTTCACTGTTTCTTAACGGTCACCGTCCTGCTAGTGGATTTATTGCCTTTTTTAATATCACATATTGTAGTAATCATAATAAATTAGGTATCATTTGAAAGCTTACGAACTCAAAATTCATCCTGTGAAAACCTTGGACGTTGTGTTTAAGTACCAAGGAAACGGTAAATTATTTTAGTGGGCTCCTCCCCTAGTGGGCGGTGTCAGGTTTCATTTTACAAAATATATTTTTACTTTATAATCAAAACCTTTTCCAATCATTACAAAACCCATATCGTCCGAAATGTCTGAGCCTCAAGGTACCATATTTGGCAACATATTTGTGATAGAAGTGGTATTTAGACAGAAACGTATTAATTTGTTACAGGAGAACGCATCAAAAATAAAATCAATGTGGGTGACACCCGGTGGCTATTTTTGCTACAATGCACATTTTTGGTTGATACTTTAATTTGTAATTTGTACTTTAAAGTGCTTTCAGTGTCGTCTTTAAAACAAGACCCAACATAGGTCTATATTCCAAAGCATTCTTGAATTACAACCATTTAAGTTTGGATCTATTTGGTTTCTCAAAAAACGGGGTTGACAGTTAAGGGGTAAAATCTTTGTCTAAAAGAACAAAAATAGAGTTCAGTTCTGTAATGAATAGAGCGATCCATTCTCAACAGGAGCATCTTACCGATTTTAGTTGTGGTTCGTGCTGTGGAGGGCTGTGTAATGGTTGTAGAGGACATGGTAGCCAGAGAATTGATCGCAGGTGGGTTGACCGCTGTTGTGGTACGAATAGTGAGAGTAGCAGGGATCTGCATTGTGCTAAACGTGTTAGGCGTTTGGACCCTGTTTGCGACTGGAGCTCCGGTCCTTATCTGAGCTGGCTGGGTAATTATTTGGGTTGTTCCAACAGCTGGTTTAAAAATTTGTGTCCCAGGTGCTGAAAAGACATACAAATTAAACATCATTAAATCAATGCTAATCAAAACCTGTAAAACTAAAACAGAAGTTTGAGGCGCACTTCGACATACCTTGGACTAAAGTAATGGGTCGAACAGTCTGGCCTTGTTGGACATTCAGCACCAAACTCATTGGGCTCTGGCCAGGCTGGATATTCTGCACAGGAAGACCCTGTATCATACCAATAGGAAACATTTTGATTAACAAATTTTAAGGTAACCAGAAATAAGCTGGGATCTATGAGGTACGATGGCAGCACCTGTGTGGTGAAGTAAAACGGCTGGCTGTTGGTGGCATTGCCAATAGATGTGCCAGGCAGGAGGACCTGCGACAGAGCCACAGTGCCCAGCCCTCCTCCTCCTGATGCTAAAAAGACCTGCTGCCCTTGCACAGCTTTAGGAATATCCGTAGTAACCATGCGTTGAGTCACTGAAAGAATAAATAACCAGTTAAAGGAGTAGTGCAGCTAAAATGTCAAATGCTGTCATCAAGATGACACTGGTGTACCATTTTGTAGTTTATACAACTTTTGTGCTAACATCATACAACCCATTTTTATGATGCGTTTTTTTTGTCTTGACAGACCCAATTGTGATTGACTTCATTAAATGAAAAAGAGCAGCCAAGAAAGTATTTATAATTTGTGTGTTTTCAACAGAACGGAGCATGTCATGCGGGTTTGAAACAACACGAGGATGTGTAAATAATGACAGAATATTCCTTTCTTCCAAGCAAAATAACTGATCATAAGGAACAGGACACTCACATGCATTTGTGATCAGAGGAACCGTGTTTGCTGTATTTATTACGGGTGGTAGGCTTGGGATCACCACGGTCTTAGGCTCAGCTGGAATATCAATCACCGTGGCAGGAGTGGAAGACACTAAACAGTGGAGAAGGACAGGTTTTGGTTAGCATAAAGATATTAAAAGAATTATTAAAATACAAATATTTCTTAATTACACAAAGAGTCTCTATAATATGTGATCTAAGCATACATTTAACTATAAAAAAAATACAGGAAGAATATATAAAATTACACACCAGTGGGAGTACTGCTTTCAGCATTTCCCACTGAATCGTCCATTGAATTTTGCTGTTGCCATGGTTCCAGCTCCTCCTCCTCACACTCCATAAACAAATCCGCGTCCATGTTTCTAAAATATATAATGTTTATTAAGCAAAACAGTTAACATACCTTTTACATAGGGGGAAGAATTATGTTATTGCTGCCCATGGTATGCAGTGTATTAATAAATCGGGAAATTTTAGGGTTTTATTTTAGATTTGACAGGTGAATGACATATTTGAAGTGTAGACCCTCACAATATTCACCGGGCTCTGACAGCATTCAGGTCCGACCAGTTTCAACGTCAAGGGTGGCGTTTACAAAACCGCTTCATCCTGCAATTTACATAAATAAATAAATGAGTGAGTAAACCTCATTTTGTGCTCACATGTATTATATATAAATATCCTGTATTAAAATGAGTTGGATATTCAGTGCGCTACCGTATCACTTCAGGAAAGCCTTCAATAAATGGTCTAAGTACGCGCAATGTGAGTCCATCCAACTGAAAGAGGCGACGAGAAAAGTAGTTCCTGTGCTCTTACATCCAATGCGTGAGACTGGATGATTTGACAGACCTACATAAAAGCATGAGCCTTAGATATGTGTACAATAACAATAAATGCGGATTAAAATCTAAAGTAGGTTGGAACGAGAATCAGAAGGATGTTTATTACAAATACTCGGTCACAAATGATGCAGCAACCCCCTCGCGCGCGCGCTAAGTGCGCACTCCGCATACTGTCCCCTGCGCACATAATGAACGACGATCATCTAATGCGTGGATTAAAGCGCGCATACAACGAATATGGTCGAATTTATAAATAATACTTACCGGATTATAGTCTATATGGAAATATGTTCAATGTGATATATTGAAAGCACACAAAGCCTGCCGGTACGTCACAGACGAGACGAATAAATGCGCTAAATGGGCAGAGGCTCCTGCTCTTTCTGAGCAGCGATTGGTTGATGTGTGCAAAACGCCACTTCCTGTTTTGGATTCGGACCTCTGATTGGTTGTAATCTCTGAAATAAGGAGGAGTGGTTACTGGAACAAGAAAATGGCTTCCTTCCTTGCAACGACAACATTTTACACTATCTAACCAACTGCTGGCTAATAGTGACAAGCAGATAGTGTTGGGATTTTATTTTACACATTGCTGGTGTTTTGTGGATAAACTGTTAAGACCATCATAGCTGGTCTTTAAAAAAAAAACTAAATTCATGATTTTAAATTATTGATCACTTAAAATATATCCCATATTAAAATATTAGCTAAAAATATCATAATATACCCTTCTTGCATATACAAACATAGCCCTGATAAATAGATAGGAACTAAAAACCAGTACTTTTTCAGAACCGGTTCCATTTTTAAAAGATACAAATGATGAGATTCGGTTTCATTAACGGTTCTCAAAAGCGCGTCCTTCCCGCCAGTGTGGACGGAACATCACATTGCAGTGTTTACCACAGTACTATTCCGATTCACTGCAAAGTCGCAACTGAATTATACAGCACGAAAGTGCAGTGGCGATGTCCGATTCACAAACAAATGACTCTTTTGAGTCGGTTCTTTTTAGTGCAACAAAAACAGACAGCGCGACCGGTGTAGTTCTACTACCGAACAAATGACTCTTCTGAACCAATTCTTTTTAGTGAATCAAAAACATACTCGGAAGGAGCGCTTATCCTCTTGAACCAATAACTTTATTGTTTGATGTTGTACTTTATTTTAACATAAACATTAATTTCATAATACCCACCGCAAAATGTCCCAAGCCTATTGTACTCTCAGACCGGAATATTATTAAAACCACATCTGACTACTAATATTTATACAAGAAACTGATGCTGAGATAAACGTTTCATAACAATGACATCTTCTGCTAAAGCAGCCTGTTGGCGAAGCGGACAGCAGGTAGGCCACTAAGCTGTTGGTGTTGTTGCTTAAGACCTATATATAGCATTCTGCACAGGACACAACATCCTGGTTATTCTTCATTTTGTACACCTGCTGATATAGCCTATGATGGATCGAGTCCCACCATCTGATCGAGTGAACTATGGCGCTGTCCTCGCGCTGGCGGTGATCAGTAAGTTTGACATATTAATCTTTATTTAAAATAAAGTCTCTCTCTCTCTCTCTCTCTCTCTCTCTCTCTCTCTCTCTCTCTCTCTCTCTCTCTCTCTCTCTCTCTCTCTCTCTCTCTCTCTCTCTCTCTCTCTCTCTCTCTCTCTCAAAATACCAAGAGTAAAGACATTTATAATGGCATACAAGAAATTTCTATTTCAAATAAATGCTGTTCTTTTGAACTTTTATTAATCAAAAATCCTGAATAATAGTAATAATGATAATAATAAATTAACACACTTTAATAATAGGCCTAATAAGAAATGTTGCATGCTAAATCAGAATATTAAAATGATTTCTGAAGGATCATGTGACAGACTGGAGTAATGACTGCTGAAAACGGCTCTCACAGGAATAAATTAGATTAAAAAAATTATAAAAATGGGAAAACATTATTTTAATTTGGAATCATTTTTCAGAATACAATTTTTACTGTATTTTTGATCAAATAAATGCAGCCTTGGTGAACATAAGAGACTTTCATTAAGTATTGTGAATGTAATACCATCTCTCATACAGGCTTTATGCTGCTACGAAAATGGATAGCTGGTGGTGTCTGCAAAAGCTGTGCTCGTTTGGATGGAAAGACAGTTGTGATCACTGGTGCCAACACTGGGATTGGCAGGGAAACTGCAAAAGATATGGCACGTAGAGGTATGGCACAATACCGGAGTCCTCATCTATTATTCCCTTACTTTCAGTGTATAAGTATATATGTGTGTGCATAGGGGCTCGGGTAATGATGGCCTGTCGGGACTTGACACGGGCTGAGAACGCTGCGGAATATATTCGTCGCTCCACAGGAAATGGCAATGTAGTCATCAGACACTTAAATCTAGCCTCTCTCTATTCTGTCCGAGAATTTGCCAAAGAGTTCATGTCCACAGAAGAACGACTGGATATACTCATCAACAATGCAGGTGAGTAAGATTTCACAAGAATGAAGGAAGCAATACAGAGATTTTAAAGGGGACCTATTGTGGCCTTTTTTATCAGATGTAAAAAGTCTCATTTGTCCCCACAATGTGTCGGTGAAGTTTCAGCTCAAAATACCCCAAATGTAAATGCCCATTTTTGATTGGAAGGAAAAACATGCTGTTTTTGTGCATGTATCTCTAAATGCAAATGAGCTGCTCCTCCTCACCCTCCTTTCCAGAAGAGAGGGGAGCCTTTACAGCTCTTGCGTCCGAAACATCTGTTTGGTTTTGATTATCATCTCTATTGTGGTCACGTGACATTTCAGTTTTCATCATCATGAACGTTTATTATCTGCATGCATTTTAAAGCCATATCAATCTAAACATCTGATGTATGGTACACTCACACAGAAAGCTGAATGCCAGACAGAGCGTCCTTTGAGTTTCAAAACTAAGTTCTCTTTCATGTGTTATTGCGCTCAAATACACACAAGCTTATGTCAAAAACACACAAAATTCACATAAACACAGTAGTTATGTGTGTGAACGTAAACAGCAAGTAAAGAAATCACATGTGTATACTAGATCTGTGTATTAAAGGTCCCGTTCTTCATGATCCCATTGTTCAAACTTTAGTTAGTGTGTAATGTTGCTGTTAGAGCATAAATAATACCTGTAAAATTATAAAGCTCAAAGTTCAATGCCAAGCGAGATATTTTATTTAACAGAAGTTCCCTTTCAAAGCCTACAGCGAACGGCTGGCTTGGACTACATCCTGGTACTTCCTTCATAAATGACGTCAGTAGAACAGTAGAACAGACTAACCTCCGCCCACAAGAATACGCGAAAAAAGGGGGCGTGGTCTTGTTGCTGTCCCACGTGGAGAAGAGGACGGTCGCGTGGAGAAAAGGAAGTGTTGCGTTTGACTGTGTTTGTCGCCATGTCGTCGAGACGCTGTTATTTTCATCCCGGAGTCAAATCACCTTTGTTTGGCTTTCCCAGGGACGCTGTAGAGATCATTAAGCGCATATATCTACCGTTAAGAGGCGTGACCTTTCCACGTGCGCTAAGCTGCTGTCGAATCACAACACAGGAACCGTGCCACGTTTGCTAAGATGCAGTCAAATCACAACACGGGAAACGCTGGCACAATCAGAACTCGTTACGTATTTCTGAAGGAGGGACTTCATAGAACAAGGAAGTCATCAACCCGTTTTTAGGACAGTGAAAACAGCGGTATACAGATAAGTAAATTGTGTTAAAAATACTGTTTTTTTTTACAAGCGAAACATGAACACGTTATATTGCACACTGTAAACACAATCAAAGCTTCAAAAGAACACGAAGAACGGGACCTTTAAAGTAAACGCAGTGAATATACAGTACTGCTAAATATGCTGTTAATATGAATCAAACAACAAAAGAAAAACAGAAAACAACTTTCTTACTTGAATGCTGCTGTTAAATGCTCTGGCAAGGAGATAAACATGGCGGACTGTGTACAGCTCACTGAGGGCGAGGTCTATGCTAATAGGGCAGAGAACGTCAGCAGTCGTGGGTGGGGCCTAAGCAAATGGGACGTTACTAGAATCTGCAAATGGCTTGTTCCAAGTATAGGTCTCTGCAGGATAGTAATATTAGTTACTAGATCAGGCCATAAACAGAGAGGCGATTTCCACTGCGTTACCTGATTTGCCCACGGGTTTAGGGGTGGGGCCAGGGGATCATTTTCATTGTATGATTTAAGAACACCCATCAGTTTGACAACACCCACAAGTTTAGAAACACCCACTTTTGTTCCGCAGAGACCCCATACTCGCTTGTTCCGAGACACTGCTCATGATTTATGGGGATTACAAAAAGAGGAGTGGGTGGATTTTTACCATTTTACCATGCGGTTGTGTTCACACTGCCGACACACATTTATGTTCATAAAAGTGACACTTTTTTTCTTTTCTTTTTCTGACAGGTGTGATGATGTGTCCAAAGTTGATCACAGAGGATGGCTTTGAGACACAGCTGGCTGTCAATCACTTGGGACATTTTCTTCTGACAAATCTACTATTAGGAATGCTGAAGAGATCCTCCCCCAGCCGCGTAGTGAATGTGTCCAGTGTTGCACATATTGGTGGTAATTTTCCAAAAATTCACACATTTTCAAAAGTTATATTATGATCACCAAGGCTGCATCAATTTGATTTATTATTACAGAAAAAAACAGCAATATTGTGAAATATTTTATCACTTACATATATTTCTGTTTTCTATTTTAATATATTTTAAAATGTAATTAATTCCTGTGATGCAACGCTGAATTTTCAGCATCATTACTCCAGTCTTCAGTGTCACATGATCTTTCAGAAATCATTCTAATATGCTGATTTGGTGCTCAATAAACATTCTTATTATTATCAATGTTGAAAACAGTTGTGCAGATTTTTGTGGAAACTTTTGTTTAAATCAGGATTCTTTGATTAATAGAAAGTTCAATTTAAAGCATTCTTGCTGAAAAAAAAAGTATTTATTTCTTTACAAATTCAAATCTTGAAAAGTAAAGTAAAATATGACAAAACAAAAGAACCCTTTTAGTCCAATAAATATCCATATTTGTCACTGTTTTCCTACAGGTAAGATTGAATTTGATGACCTTTTCTTTGACAAAAGGCCTTACAGTCCTTTGGTCAGCTATAAACAGAGTAAGCTTTCCAATGTGCTTTTCTCCAAAGAGCTTGCACGAAGAATGAAAGGTAAGATACTACTACAGCTAACCTACAAACAAGACAGAAAAAACAGTATTCTATGTTTTATTGTTCCGTCATTGTTGATTTTGTCACATACTGTTTCAATGGCCATGTTTAATCAAGTTTGCAAGCAGTTCATATGCAAATAAAGCAACTGAATTGCTTAGTTAGCACAAAATAAACATGCGTGAACATCAGAATGTATGTTGTTTTAACCACAGAAATACATCAATACACACCATCAAGTCCACCAATGTTAATCTACTAACTGGCGGATTGAGCATTTTGATTGGCCAGATTGCCTGTCAATCAAACTCCCGGCAAAGGGTTAATTACATGAATACTTTTTTGTTGTTCATATTGCTTTATATATAAATGAATTCTTCCATAGATACAGGAGTTTCCTCATACTGCCTGCATCCAGGAGTGATTCGAACAGAGCTGAATCGCCATATTCTGTTATGGTACCCCATGATGAAAACTATACTTTCTCTGCCCAGTATACTGCTGATGAAAACTCCCTGGCAGGGTGCACAGACCTCTATCTACTGTGCTGTCACTAAAGGCTTAGAGAGGAAGTCTGGCTGCTACTTCAGGTAAACGCAATACTTTGTCAATTGATAAAGCATTGACCATTTTGTTCAAACAGTTTACAAGCAAAAAAGTCACAAATAAATGCAGGACCCTGGTGTGTATCCACCCTGGCCCATGCACGTGCATGCATACCCTGCATACCTAGATGCTACTCCACTGGTCCAGCCCTATATTTTTTTGGGTGCTTCTCAAACGGAAACCTACATCCTAGTGAGGCTTCCTAGCCCAGTCCTTCAAAGGCTTGTATGATGGAGTCCTCCTCAGCATTAAAGTCTACAATGAGACAGTCTAGTAAGTGCACATATATTCCCCGCCCCACAGTCAGAGCACAAAAATACTATTAAAATTGAATTTTGGAAAAATGCTTTGTATTACAAATCTTTATATTAACTGACTTTCTATTAATGCAATACAGTGAATTACAACCATCTGTGGTCTCTCAATGTATTACATAATTGGCAGTGTAGTGTTGAGTGATTCATTTACATCGAAACAAAAGATACATGCCTTTATCTGCGAAAACATCATTTTTATATTTCTTTGTGTTTTCCCATATTTATACTCCTGAGGAACAGTAAGTCATGGCTGGACAATTTCATACTCCTAGTCACCCTGGTGTGCTAAAAAACATATATATGAAGGGCAATATACTTCAGAGATATTTTACTCATAAGAATTTCTAGGGGTGCCAATAATTGAGGCCAACATGCATTGAAGAAAAACATTTATTTCATGAGACCCCCCCCCCCCTCTCCTTTCAATTGTTTTATTTTAATGAAAGGTTGGATTTTTTTAATCTTTTTGAATGAAAGATCAAAAGGCTCATATTTACCAAGGATGCCAATATTAGTGGAGGGCACTGTATTTGCGTTGAAAAGTGTAATTCGGCAATTTCTCTCGAAAAAAAATCCTGTCGTCACTGGCGTACAATGAAATCTGTGGTAGGCAAGGCCGAGAAGTATCGTTCATTTCATAGGAAATGAAAAATGCATTTGAAGGGTTGCATTTGAAGGAGCCTTTGAATTGGGACAGCCATTGTCGTGCCACAGTGAAGCTATCGGCCTTCAAAGGATGCAGCCTCTGAATTGGTACGCAGCTTAGGACAGAGCCTTCCGTTTGAAAAGCACTCCGAAGTTTCACTCAGATATACATCACAATAGGAAAGAAAAGACTGTTTCATGATGACTTTTGAAGACTTCGCAAGATAACTAGATAAACTCTGACTGTTTCTGTGCATCTGTTTTGTGCAGTGATTGTGCTGAAATAGACCCTGCTCCAGAAGGAAAAGATGATGCAGTGGCAAGAAGGTTGTGGGAGGAAAGTTCTCTACTGGTCGGACTAAACAACCAGCACTGACACTCCTGATTGCAAGCACTCCTCCTAGTGGTGTATCATGTGACCCAAAACTTACTAGTGAGATAGCAGAACCACAGATAGGAAGTCGTGGCAGAGCTAGTGCCAAGGCAAATTACATGATTTGTATTGAGAGATGCATATTTGGCAGCATTGTGTTTTGTTTTTTATTCATGGAACAGGATTTTCAAGAAAAAAGCAAAAGGTGTGGCTGTGTTTTCTTTGGAATTGATCACATTCTTGTCAATTAAAAGTGGACCGCTTTAGGAAAAGAGCAAGAAGCACATCATGTTCTGTTTGATACTATCCAACAATGAGTTATGCATTTGAAAAATCTTTGTTCTCGGGATTCATTCTTAATGACATTATGGTGCCCGCCCAGCACATTCTAGCTCATTTCACCTTGTGCATATAATATCAAAACAAACTCCCATACGATTCTTTAAAGAGAAACTAGAAGTGCATAGTGTCCAGTATTAAATACCTAAATTATGTATATAGATTATATTTATTATAATTGATATAGGCCTATAATTTAACCACTAGATGGCGTTAAATATGTGTTTTTGGAAACATGGCATGCTATGCATTTCCCTCTACTTAAATTATGAAGCAACAAGCCTGCATCCGTCCACAATAGAAAACTGCAGGACAGTTGAAAACTAAAGGAAAATATGGTTTGGAAAGAAGCAGACCCTGGATCACATGATCACCCTGTGATGTGGTTGTAGGTTACAGTTGCAATTATGTAACAAAGACACTAAAATCAATATAAAACAGTCTGCTATTTTTTCTCTTTATTGAATTTTGCATTCCGATATCTCTCCCCCTGATATATATATATTGATCAGGCATAACATTATGACCGGTGAAGTGAATAACACTGATTAACTCTTCATCACCTGTTAGTGGGTGGGGTATATTTGGCAGGAAGTGAACAGCAAAATAAAGCGAGCTTTGGTGAGAACTAAACGAATATTTAATTACTACAGTAGAAATTTCACGCTAAAAATTACATAAAAAGTGGAAAACGTTGGTCAAAAATGTACATTTACACAAACTGACCATCAACCGTAACTTTCAGACGGCATATTTCTTTTTCTAGACATCAAAGGCAGAGATTGAATCCTCTATTGACAAAAATAGATCCGATGAAGGTCTCTCAGGAGGCAGGAAGTGAAGCTAACATTGGATTCTGTCATGCCTTGATGCCTTCCTACCTTGACATGTCCTCTGAAGGCAGCGTTTTGCAGTTGTCAGACGCACCCTTTGCTCTCAAAGTTGATGAGTTAGAAGCAGGAAAAATGGGCAAGTGTAAGGATTTGAGTGAGTTTGACAAGGGCCAAATTGTGATGGCTAGACGACTGGGTCAGAGCATCTCCAAAACTGCAGCTCTTGTGGGGTGTTCCCGGTTTGCAGTGGTCAGTATCAAAAGTGGTCCAAGGAAGGAACAGTGGAGAACCGGAGACAGGGTCATGGGTGGCCAAGGCTGGTCCGTGTGGGCCGATTAAACAGACGAGCTACTGTAGCTCAAATTGCTCAAGAAGTTAATGCTGGTTCTGATAGAAAGGTGTCAGAATACACAGTGCATTGCAGTTTGTTGCGTATGGGGCTGTATAGCCGCAGACCAGTCAGGGTGCCCATGCTGACCCCTGTCCATCACCAAAAGCACCAACAGTGGGCATGTGAGCATCAGAACTGGACCATGGAACAATGGAAGAAGGTGGTCTGATGAATCACGTTTTCTTTTACATCCCATGGATGGCCGGGTGCGTGTGCATCGCTTACCTGGGGAACACATGGCACCAGGATGCACTGGGAAGAAGACAAGCCGGTGGTGTGATGCTTTGGGCAATGTTCTGCTGGGAAACCTTGGGTCCTGCCATCCATGTGGATGTTAGTTTGACAAGTACCACCTTCCTAAGCATTGTTGCAGACCATGTATACACTGTAAAAAGTAATTGCTGAATCTACTAAAGAAAATCTTGTAAAATTAACTGATTTTGGAAAATTTGTTGATTTAACTTGACTAGACTGAGTAGTGTGAACTTTTAGGTGGATGCAATAGTTAAACTAAGCAAATTTAGTAGATATTACTTAAGAGTGTTGAGTGTGTTGTACTAAATGCATGTTCTCTGTTGCAAATGTCTGGAGCAAATAATTTGCATAATAATAATTTACCTACAAAAGGTGATAATGGCCATTATATAATAATATATATAATATATATATATATATATATATATATATATATATATATATATATATATATATATATATATATATATATATATATATATATATATATATATATATATATTACTTCGTGGAATAAAATAACTGGGAAACCACTAAGATTTAAGCTTACTGGCAAGCCCATCAGCTGCTGCTTCACAATCCTTCATATTTGTATTAACAGAGCTTGATAACTGGCTTTTGAATTTAAACCAGGAAGAAAATAGAGCAAAAAGGTTTTAAATTAACTACTTTTCTCCCACAATCAAAACTAACAGATGGTTACATTGTCTTCCATGATGTTCAACACACATACTTCTGTTAAAATCTCAGAAAATTTGGTTTAGGGTTTCATGACCCTTTAAGTTCCAGCGCAATGCGCCCGCGCATGCGTATTGCGCATTGTCGCTATACACAGGTGTTTGAAGACGACGTCGACGAAGAAGAAACTTCAGCTCGTGTTCGGGATGTGGCGGCACAACGAGGTATGCTCACGATGGCCTTTTTATAAACTCAATGTCATTGTATTGCATAAAAAAGCTTAAATATAATTTAATTTGCTCATTGTGTGGAAAGAGAAAAAAGCAATAAAAGGCACTGATGTATTATGTCGAATGAGACCGTTTGAGATCAGTGGCTTACTAGCTAGGTTGCAAACATTAATTTTTACTGAACATTGGTTTTATGTACAGTTTGTACGCTATTTAAATCGATTTTAAGTTCGTGGTTTATCATGTTTGATAAGTAAAAACCCATGCAGCCTATACACTAAACGAACATAATGTCTAGAACGTTCGATGTCGTTCACATGGACAACGTACATTCACATGATGCATGAATTATTAACAAGCAATTATTACCCTACTTTGTCTTTTTATTTTGTGTATGTGGACTTGAATTCACGCAGTGGAAGTATAAAAGTTATTTTGGTTTTCATTGCAGATTAAAACATGGACCCTAGACTCGATATTTCATTGCCCACTTTGCAGTTTTTGAGGAACCCTGCAGTCAACTTTTCTTTTTCTCTTTTGCAGCAGGATCTCAAAAATGGATAGAGAAGGAGCCTGCAGTGAAGAATACAGTGGAAAGGTGGCCAGCCCTCTTCACAAATAGTCAGGGGAGTAAATATACTTGTCTTTATTGGTTTCATATATTGTTTCATCTTGAACATTTTCTAAGCAAATTGGACATTAACCACATTTCAGATTGATGTTTAATTCATTCTTGCACATTTCAGTGAGAAGTGATTGCTTAATGTCAGTTTGTCCTACTTTTTATTTTTTTAGAGTTTAGTTGTATATCTGGCAAGAACCTGCAAACAGAATTCTTTCAAGAATTGGACAGATTCACTCAACGTTTCATTGATTATCTTCAGGGCTAAAGGTGGAGACATTGGCTCCAAACTTAAAGGAACACTCCACTATTTTCAAAAATAGGCTCATTTTCCAACTCCCCTAGAGTTAAAAAAGTTGAGTTTTACCGTTTTTGAATTCATTCAGCCGATCTCCGGAATAGATCACCATTGGCATCTTGCTCAAAATAATGACCAAAGAGTTTCAATATTTTTCCTATTTAAAACTTTACTCTTCTGTAGTTACATTGTGTACTAATACAGATGGAAAATGAAAAGTTGTGATTTTTCTAGGCCGATATGGCTAGGAACTATACTCTCATTCCTGTGTAATAATCAAGGAACTTCGAGCCGTCCCATGAGTGCAGCGGCGCAACGATATTACACAGCGCCTGAACATAACCAACATGACAACCTGCTTGCACAGGGCGTGTGCCATGTAACCATGGAGACGTTTGTGACAGACGATTCAGAAGATATTTACTTGGGTCCAGATCCTGAACCATATTTGAACCGGAATACACTGAAGATTATTAGGTTGTCATGTTAACGGAAGTTAGCCTATGTTCAGGCGCTGTGTAATATAGTTGCGCTGCTGCACTCATGGGACGGCGCAAAGTTCCTGGATTATTACGCAGGAATGAGAGTATAGTTCCTAGCCATATCGGTCTAGAAAATCACAACTTTTCATTTTCTGTCAGTCATAGTACACAACGTAACTACAGAAGAGTCAAGTTATAAAAAGATATTAATTTTCTTTTTGAAATTCTATGGTCATTATTTTGAGTGAGATGCTAAGGCTCTAATCAGAGTCAATGATCTATGCTAAGCTATGTTAAAAGTGCTACCACCAGACCCGGAGATCGGCTAAATGGATTCGAAAATGGTAAAACTCAACTATTTAACTTTAGGGGAGTTAGAAAATGAGCCTATTTTCAAAAATAGGGGCGTGTTCCTTTAAGATTCTGCACCAGATTGACAATGATGTAAGTTCCTCAGACACATCACAATTATTTTTTCGACAGTAAAACAATTGTTGCTTTTGCTGTTGTTTTCTGCTCTGTTGTTTGTGTCATGAGCGCTAATAAATATTAATTTTCATAACTTTGCAGAAATCCAACGTCAATTTGAGACGAGCAGCCATTCTTCGTGGCCTACCACTCCTCTTAGACATATTTTGTAAGTATTTTTTTTCTGTGATGTAACAGGCAAACTGTTATTCAAATTGTTTTGAGATCTGGCAAGAAGAGTTAGGGAAAAAATAGTCTGGACACTGAAACAAAGAAAGGGATAGAGAAAAGAAAGATAAATTAAGAACTCAGAGGAAAAAAGGCAAAGAAATGAAAGGGAAACAATTGTAAGAGAGACAATAAATGGGAGGTTGGAAATTTAGACTGGGAGGAAGAATAAAAAAAAGACACAACAGAGATGGAAGAAGTCAGTAAAGGAGGTAAGAAAAGAAATATAAATGACTGAAAGGAGGTTAGAAGTAAAAATCTGATATTTAAGTGATTTTTAAAAATTAAATTATTGTTATTAATTTAGTTTCACATTTAAATGCAAGTATGTGTTTTTAAAAGTTTTGTGGCTTACATTGACCTAATTTTTGTTATGCTATTCCCATTTTTAGGACTGATGGCAAAGAAGACATTTTCAACACCTCAATTGGTATTATGACAATGATTCCTGGGGACTCTTTGCCCTACTCTTTGCATCTTGATGCCACAACAACGACAATCATTTTGGAAGGTACAGTGGTTATGGATGACCTTAAATATTCCACAATCAATGTGTCTGCTTTTTGTGCTAATTTATGCTCTTAACTTAGAGTATCCAACAGCACTGAAGCACATTTGATTTCATTTTGTCCCTTGGCCACAAGTCACTCAAACCTAAAATTCAATCACTAAATTTTTTTTTTCCTAATGCAGTAATATGTTTTTTCATGGTTAAAGGATTAGTTCACTTCAAAATGAAAGTTTCCTGATAATTTACTCACCCCCATCTCATCCAAGATGTTCATGTGTTTCTTTCTTCAGCCGAAAATAAATAGTTTTTTGAGGGAAACATTCCAGGATTTTTCTCCACATAATGGACTTCAATGGCACCCAAAATGTTGAAAGTCCAAATTCTCTTCGCACGATTCCAGACGAGGAAGAGTCTTATCTAGCGCAACAATCTGTTATTTTCAACAACAACCAAAAATATATATATATACTTTTTAACCTAAATTGCTCATCTTGTTCTGCGCTGCAACATGCCACGGATTGCGCAATCAAGGTCACACTAGACGTAGGCAGAAGTACCGCCCCAAGAGAACGTGCGAGGACTAATACAAGCACCCTTTTCAAAATCTTCCGTCGTGATTGCGCAATCACTGGCACACACAGAAGTGCAAGATGAGCAATTTAGGTTAAAAAGGATATACCTCTTTTTGACCAATGCTTTGTCTAGATCAGACCCTATTCCTCGTCTGGGATCATGCAGAGCCTCTGAAGCCCTTCCTTTTAAACTGCACTGATTTGGACCTTCAACCATTGGTCCCTATTGAAGTCCATTATGTGGAGAAAAATCCTGGAATGTTTTCCTCAAAAAACATTTATTTTTGACTGAAGAAAGAAACACATGAACATCTTTGATGAGATGGGGGTGAGTAAATTATCAGGAATTTTTCCATTTTGAAGTGAACTAATCATTTAAGCATTACTGAGTTGAGTTTGACTAAATAGATCTATGCCTTTAAAAGAAGAAAATTGTTCAGTACTATACTGTTTTACAGATACTTTTGTATTTTCCAATAAATGTTTTAGAATAGTTTTAATAGATGACTTTGAAGAGAACTCTATTAGAAGTTGAAAACCGACTGTTCTGTGTTTGTAAGATTTGCTTTTGACCACTTTTGACCAATTGTACCCAGCGGTCACCACCAGTGTGTCCTTGAGCAAGGCACTTTACTCCATGTTGCTCCAGGGGGATTGTCCCTGAAATAAGGACACTGTAAGTCGCTTGGATAAAAGCTTCTGCCAAATGCATAAATGTAAATGTAATGAGTGCAGTATGTGCTTTTTTAATGTGATGTAATTAAGTAATGTCTTAATTGAATATTGTTTTATAGAGCAAATAAACATTCTAGTGTTGTACGAAATCTGTTGTCTGTCTTTGTATTCTCAACTTAGAATTTTGAGTACAACTTACTTGGGAAATGTAAGGCAATCAGTTTCCACACATTCTTCTAGTAAAATGAACAAGCAGACATGTTAAAAGAACTGTTTTATTTGAGTTATGCTTACAAACCCAAACTTAAATCTGTAAGTTGGCTGAACTTTTGAAATTGAGTTAATTGTACTCGAGTTTTATGGTAACCTCTACAAATACACAAGTTAACTCTACAAAGTAGTAGAAAGTAGTATCAAGTCAAAAATGATGACCTAATTTGCTTGAAAATTTTGAGGCAATCAGTTTCCACAGCTTTTCTAAGTAAAGTCAACTTATTACTTTTTACAGTGTACCCTTTCATGGAAACCGTATTCCCTTTCAGCAGGATAATGTGCCCTGCCACAAAGCAAAAATGGTTCAGGAATGGTTTGTGGAGCACAACGAGTTTTCAACATTAACAATAATAAGAAATGTCTCTTGAGCACCAAATCAGTATAATGACAGCAGAATGACTTCTTATCATGATTTCATACAATGTTCAAGATATGCACTAAAGACTGGAGTAATGGCTGCTGAAAATTCAGCTTTACCATCACAGGAATAAATTACTTTTTAAATATTAAAGGGGTGGTAAACCACGATTTCACTTTTCTAACTTTAGCTAATGTGTAATGTTGCTGTTTGATCATAAACAACATCTGCAAAGCTACAACGTTTAAAGCAAAGGGAGATATTTGCTTTTAAAGAAATCAATTTCTAAGGACTACAGCAAACGGCCGCTAGGGACTACACATTCCTCCAGGGTTGCTGACATCACCAGCCCCAATATTTACATAAACCCCTCCTCCGAGAATATGAAATAAGGGGGGTGAGGCCATTTTGTATCACCGCGGGGAATAGTTGTTGTGGTAGGCTAGTTAGTAGGCTGGAGTGTTGTTGCCAATGCCGACGAAACGCTGTTATTTTCATCCGGATTGCAGGTCCACTTTGTTCAGCCTTCCTAGGGACAGGGGTGCGTTGCAGTGCGTTTAACATACAACGTCATATTCATGTGTGTAAGAGACAGAGGGGAACACGGTCGCATTTGCAGCAGATAAATGCTGCCCATCATAAATCAAAGCACGAGACAGACAGGGGTCGGAGGAGAAGACCGGAAAATGTGACATAATGGACAATATTCGTCTGTATTTGCAATACATGTGCCGCTGTTCAGCTGCGCGAGACAAACACTGCCAGTGTGAGATGGGCGCGCGGCTCCCGCTGCACATTTCACGGAGGAAAGCTTCCACAATCTTCACGAATTCAGTGCAGGATTCGCACAATGGCTTGTCCTGAAAGATGGGTTTAAAAACAGAAGCTGTTTACGGGCCACAACCTGTAAGTATGATTTATTTTTCGTCTATGTGTTTTCCTGTAATAGTTTGTATTGTTAATTGTATCAGTTTGTTAAATGCTCATTCATACTTAACGTTATCCGACAAACACCTAACGTTACAAACGTTTTAAAATCTCAACAGCGAACTTGGCATTAGTGTAAATTATTCTTTGATTAGAGCTTTTATGTATTGTTTATCTACAGGCATGCTAAACATGGTTCTGTGTTTGATTTGGATACTATAGTAAAGCCAATGTTTAGTGTTCGTTCTTGCGACAGATATTTGGCAAATCGTTCTAAAAATACAAAAGTAACAGTGCCATTCAGTAGTGATCACTATAAATCTGCAGTCTTTACTCTTGAGGACTGAACAGGTTCTGCTCGATCATCTTCACTAAAATTGTCTGGATCTGATTCGAGCTCAAATTGGTATGGTTTTATTGACGTCATTGTACTACCCAAAGCACAGTCTGCCGGTAAAGGTAAGGGGCGTGACGTTTCCGACAAACATGCACTAGGCGGTTAGCGAAACACAACATACTGGGCTAGCTAACCAATCTGAGCCCATTGCGTATTTTTGAGGGACTGGCTTCATACAACCCGAAAACCATCAGACCGTTTTTACAAGGAGGGACAGAGCAGTGTAGAATAAATGTAAAATATATGAAAAATAATTCAATTTTTTAAAAACGAAGCATGAACACATGTTACAGTGCACCCCACAAACACAATCAAGCCTTCGAAAGAATGTGTTTTACCACCCCTTTAAAATAATAAAAGAAACTCATCACTATATTACATTTTTCTCTATTATGTTTTTACTGTATTTTTGATCAAATAAATGACCGCAAACCCAACATTTTTAAATAACAATCTATGTGAAAATAAATGTGCAAAAAATGCAGCATAATGTAAAAAAAAAATGGAAATAATTGTCAGATTGATACAAATTGCTGATGAGTTTCCTGTCACAAATAACAAATCTTACTCTTCAATTGAGCCTCTGTCCCTGAGGAAGTTTCCTTCAGGGAATCATTTGTGTCTGAAAATGGCTTCCAAACAGCCGATTCATATTCTTGTATTCAATTCTTTGTATGCTCATTACTGATAAGTGATTGGTAATAATAAGTGACAGATAGTGGCACACAGAACCACTTTCGCTCCTTGACGGGACAAAGATGTTTCATGTAAACATAATTAATAATAATAATAATAATAATAAAAAAAAGGTTTAATCAAAGGTTTTAAGGCATGACAATGCACAACACCCTCAGTCATTTCTGAGTGCCTTGCAACAGAGAATAAAGATGAAATCCAATTAAAAACCTTTTGCTGGGCCAAGCAAACCATCCAACTCCCAGAGCAATTTAGCTTGTAGCATTAGCACATCATTTATGGTCGACACAGAGCATACTTCACTAAACTCATTCCATCATATCCAGCACCATAATGCTTGTGAAGAGCTGAACCCAATCAATGAGAGCTTTGCATGTGTGGCCCCTGTGGGCAATGCCCGGCGCCTGCTTGTCTCCGCCGGCCTCATACAAGAGCATTAAACAGAGATGTGCTGATTCTCTTGTACATAATTATAAGAACAGAAAAAGCAGCTTTAAACTAATACCTATTGTTCATATAAACAAAATAACTTGTGTCACGAATCAACATCATCTTTCAGACTTGAATAATCATAATGTGCCAATATCATCAGATGCGGATGTACTACAGCGTGATATTCCTGCCGGTATGTCAGGAGTATAATTTACATGTAACCAATATGAATTTTGTATTCAAATGTGTGGTATGTCGTTGAGCTTATTTTTAGGGGAATTTTAGCAACGGCTCTCGTATCTGAAGCCATATTGTATGGAAGGCACAGAGTAAAAATATAAAAAAGGTCATTGTGACTTTTTAATCAAACAATTCTGACTTTTTTCCTCACAATTGCGAGTTTACATCTTGCAAGGTAAATTCAGAATTCCTAGAAAAAAAATCGGAACTGCAAAATATAGACTCGCAATACATAAAAAAAAAAAAAAAAGAGTTTAAATTGTAAGAAAAAGTCACAATTCTTTACACAATTTTTATTCTGTGGCTGAAATAAGCTTCCGTAATATTGGCCAGCAAAACATAAAGAAATACAAATTTACAACTTCACCCTCATGGGATAGTTCACCCTCATGTCGTTCCAAACCTGTATGACTATCCCTCTTTAAGTGAGTCAAAACTGTGATGAACAATTTAGTGTTTTTTTTTATCAAAGTATGTCATCCAGACAATCTCTATTTGTTTTGCCCCAGGGGTTAATGTTGTGCTCAACCCCCTATCCATTATGCCTTGATGAGGCTTTTGAGAGGATTTGTGGGAAACGGGAGGGCCGTAGTAGAACCTCAATGGAGACCAGCTGAGCTCTGAAAAGATCATAAAAGCTTCATCGTTGTGAGTCCCAGTGTGGTTGGCTCCAAGAGCTAAGGGGTCGCGGCAACTGTTGACCCGTTCGGTTGACTCGACTGTTAGGGGCCCCATTAAAGTCAGCCCTTCACTAGCTCTGAGGGAATTTGATTCAGATCAACTGCCATGTTTTTTCTGGCCAACTTAGTGCTGGAATGCAGCAGACCCAATAATAATGGTACATGAAGAGGACTTTCATTTAAAAGAATGGACTAGTGTATAGGACTCCATTCCGGGCAAGCCAGTCTGATTTGCAGTCCCTTAGGGTTTTTTTGTCAGTCTTGATCTCTCTGTTATTTATGGTCTCCCTGTACACACACACGCACGCATGGACGCACGCGCACACACACACACACACACACACACACACACACACACACACACACACACACACACACACACACACACACACACACACACACACACACACACACACACACACACACACACACACACACACACACACACCCTCTACAGCTATTTGAATCATGGGGTGCTGGCACAAAGGGATCTACTAACAGAAACAGCCTAGGGACAAGAGGGAGGCATAACATGAAGAATATCGCTCTTTTACTCACAGATTAACAGTTTTTATCTTGAGAGATAATCAGTTCAGCGAGAACTGCCATGCATAACAGTCCATTGAAACCTGACAGCTCATCTTCCTGATCTTGGATTCGGCTACAGTAAACATGCTGCAACTGTGAGAGAAGGTGGAGGTTATGGCAGGACAGTGGACCAGGGGCGAGAACAGGTGAGGGAGAGTGAAATCTGAGACCACCGGTTATCACCAACAGCTGATGGGATACTGCAGTCGTCCATAGGCTGCTTACTCAGCACGGCACCCCCTACAAACACACCTGCTTAGGGATTTTAAGTCCTGTGAGGATACTGATGTGTGTGCGTGTTTGTACTTGTTTCACTATGGTTGTCAGGGCCAAAATCTCTGTCCTCACATAAACTTCACTCACATAAAAAAATCTTAAAGGGGTCATGAACTGCATTGTTTTATAATGTTTCCTGTGGTGCACTTATAATGTTAGTATGTTTTACATAAAAATGGTCATAATTTAGAAATAAAAGGCATTTTTCCTATCCTGATTTTAGGCCTCTGATTTGAACGCTCTGTTTTAAGGGGCTTGTCTGCTTTGAAACTTCAGTGTAAACATCCACTGTTGTGATTGGCTAATATCTTTGCATATGAAATAGCTAGTAATGCAAAATTGAGACATTCACATTGCTAAAAAAAAAACAAAAAAAAAACACATTCCCTTTGGAAGGTAATGTTATTTGTTGTCCATCCTGTATTGCTGTTCTCTCCTCATCATCTCACTAACACGCCAGTGGGCGGGGCCATAGTTGCAATGATGAAGTAGGCATTGATTTGGAAAGGAAGGAAGTTTTCAGTTCTGAAACTTATAAACTTAGGATATTCTTATGACCTCTTATATGTCAAAAGCTCAAGAAAATGTTGATTTCTCAGTTCATGAACCCTTTAACATTTACAAAATTTGAGGTAATGTGACAAAATGTATGCATTGAATGCAATGTACATTGCTATAGATAAAATGCCAAATGCATAAAATAAAATAAATATTTGTGGGATGGGAGGTTCTCAATATGCACACAAGCTTGATTGTGTCTGTTTGCATACAGTTGATATAAAGTCTCTAAACAAGATAAATCATATCAGCACGTTATTCCAAGTTTTAGTTTTTTCCTGAAATATTTCACTTCTGCTTTCAGCGGCATTGCACAGGTAATTTTGACATTAAACATACAAAAGTTCAAAAAATTATTTATCTTTGTTTCATTTGTTTGTGTCACAAAAACCAGCTTTTTCAACAGAGACTTAATTACACTTTATTTTGATGGTCCACTTCTACTAACTATAACTTTGCAACTTCGTGTCAACCAACTTTCATTAGATTATTAGTAGCTGTTAGGGTTATATTTTAGGGTTCGGGTAAGTAGAATAAGTTGACCTAGTTGCAGAATTACTTATAGTCAGTAGAATGTCCATTGGGGAGCATCAGAATAAAGTGTTTGCAGATATTAAGCAGACAGTCTACTAAAACTCTAATGACTGGTATAGTTGACATGTAGTTGCAAAGTTATACTTATAGTTAGTAATGTCTAAAGTGGACCATCAAAGGAAAGGTGTTACCAGACGTTTTTTATCCACTGTACTATCGACTGAATTTTTCAACACAATATGGTCAAATATTTGAAATACTACTATATGCTGATATATAAACTGATAAATCTGAAAACTTCCAGCTCAGAGGCATCTTCCTCAAACATCCTTCTTCCTTGCTGTTCCTTGTGAGGATAGGTTACACAGAACAAGAGTGTAATCATACCAAGCATGGCCTGAATCTGCAGTGATCTGATGGGAGTTTAAGCTGGGCTCTTTAGAGGACTGCTGTGTAATTAACGCTGATCTCAAACGGCAGCTTGCAGCTGCTTGGGTACAGTAATCGCTGCAGACTGCTTTCTACTATACAGATACATGCTCACACAAATATAGTGTGAGTGATACAGAAACAGCTGGCTGCTTTTATAAATGCAGGCCAGTAAGCCTTGACACACATACATAGGTTTCATGGTGTCTTGTCATTTTGAACTTTGAGACCTTCCTTTATGAAACTAACTGATGTCCCAGACCAGCTGTCTAGAATCAGGCACATGGCAACTTGACAAGTTTAAAACACACTGGACTCACAAGACAGAATATTACATGTGTTTGTGAAAGAAATCATCACTTTTACTATTCAGCTATTCATAATATATATTACATTGAAGTTTGAGGTGGGTATGCTTTTTTTAATGCTTTGAAAAATGCATATGCTCACCAATTCTAAATTTATTTTATTAAAATACAGTTAAAAAAAAATCGGTTTAACATTTTAACATTTTTTAAAATGTAATTTATATTGTGCTGGCAAAGTAGTTGTTTTTAGCATCATTACTCCAGTCTTCAGTGTCATATGATCCTTCAGAAATCATAATATGCTAATTTGGTGCTCAAGAAACATTTTTGAAAACAGTTGTGGAAACAGTGACAGTTTTTTTTATAATAAATATATTTGCACTGTGACATTTTCATGATAATTAAGTACATTTTCCTTTCAAATTCTTACTCTGTAACAAAATATTTTTAATTAAAAACAAAAATTCAGTACAGCAAATTCTATATACTTTTTATACTATTATACTTAACAAAGGTCCTTTACAATTAAAATAATGTAATCTTATTTTTTTTCACATTATGTTAACAATTTTTTTATTTTTTTTTGCATTTCTAAGACATGTTTGTGAAATTCACCTTTCTATTGTTGTTTTGGTGAGTGATCTTCGTTTATACCGGCTTGGTAACATGGCTTTATTTTTCCCGGCATTATGATCAATACTGATGCATTTTTAATCCTATCCATTTAGACCTAATCAACCCCACAGACATCTTTCAAATGGAACAGGAAGTAAACCTCCTGACTGTAAATCTAAATTCCTTTATTGTGATAATTACAGGAGAACAATCCTGTCAAATAGTATTGTAACCAATCACTACTAGTAACTTTGCCAATTAACTACTAATATCAGTGCTGTGGCTTTTTCTCAATAAGAGCTGTATGGGAAAAAGTTATGCACCAATGTTTAATCATTAGGATCAGTTTAGCCCGAATTATGAAACTTAAGTGCATTTTTTCCCATCATGTGGATTGTTCAGGAGAGGAATGCCATTGCTTTTCTAAGTTATCAGATTTATGAATTTCACATTGTGGTCAGTAAAACAGGGGGAAAAAAGTGTGTAGACTTGCACTGAAGAAAGCATCTGAGCCATATACTACCAGAATACTATATCGACTGACTATAGCATTGCTAGCAACCAGCTAGCAACATGCTAACAGACTCAAAACACATTAGCAACCACACAGCTAACAAAAATATTATCTAAAACATTTAGCTAACATTCTGATTAAGTTATGAACATGTTTGAATGTTCTCTGAATGTTCAAATACTGTTTTTTTTAATGACTTAAAACGTTTTTTGTTTCATGTTTATAGCTAATGTTTCGGGAGCATTCCATTTTATCATTTTCACCACATTATGGGAATGTTTTGAACGTTCTCGTTGTTTCAACATTTTGAAACTAGTAGTAATAACATTTATAAGTTCCATGAATGTAAAGAATGTTTTTGGTCTAAAGTTTTGAGAACATTATTAAAGACCAGATAACTTTGAACATGTTCTATTGACGTTACTGGAATAATGTTAGTTCATAACTATGAGAGAACCTTGCCAGAACATTAGCCAAAGAATGTTCCCTGTTAGCTGACAAAGGCAAACAGTACATTTCAGATCATCTAAAAGGCCATTCAGTTTAAAAAAAAACTGCAAGCAAACAGACTTATGAATCTGAGGCCCTCATTAATTTATGACATTTTTTTACATTTGTTAAGAATAAGAATTAGTACTGTACATACGAATTAAAACGAATGGTCAATCAACAAAGATATTTAAATCAAATGAAATCAAATTTCCTTTGTACCACACAATTAACTAGTTATATTCTTGACTACAAGTGCAAACTACAGTCACTAAAAATCGTGCATTTGTAATTACAAAATGAATCAAAATAATGCTCTCGCATCCATATTTTTCCAGATTCATAAACAAAATCAATCTGAAATGTTACATTTTATGTTTCATGACAACATCAGATGAAAGTCACTGTGACATTGGTGCATGATCACAGGCCTTGTAATGAGTGAGAGAGAAGGCTGTATTGATCTCGAGAGCTTCGATTGTGTTATCTAACCTAATGTAGCCGGCAGACATTTTCAAGTGACCACACTGTGCTCTAAATGAAAAAAAAAACAAAAAAAACTGTCTCTCTGTGATGGAGAAAGATCACATGGCACACAACAGCACTGTGCTGCAGTGGAGCAGGTCAATATCTCAATCTCAGTGACCTGGTTTGAACTGACTGGACATGGTGGTGCCTAATATAATTGTATAACTGGCAGAGTCAAGTTATGTTTTTTGTCTGGATATATGGCTTGTTGCCGTGACATGGCATTTTCATTGTCACACAAGATAAAAATGAATATAATTAGTATTTTCATCATTTAAAATGCAGTAAATGGTTCAACATTTCTATGGACCTATTCATATAAAAACTGCTTTTATCTTTAGATTTTGTAATTTTCTGAGCCAAATCTCAAAATTGTCCTATGGTGTGATCATCTCAGGCATGGCTCAATAACTTTTATACATTAAAAAGAAAGGCTTACCAATGTTAATAAATACCTCAGGCATAATTTTACAAGTGTCTATTTTAGTAAATGACAATATTTTGTTTCATATTTATAAAAGTGTAGGAACATTTTGTCACTGAAAACCATGTCCTCTGGTGTGACACCATATCCGGATTTTAAATCAGGCAATTCCACTGGCAAGTTTAATTAGTTGAAGGACTCTGAACCGTCTATGCAAGTCGTTTGTATTTCGAATCCCACTGTGTGACGGTTGTACGTCACTAGAAAAGACATTTGCATAATGCTCGCCTATGTTGTCCACCCGCGAACTTGACCTCAAACGTCATTTTACTGATGACTGCTTCTCAAATCTCGGAGTTCAACGTGGGATTCGCAAAACGCTTGCTCTTGAAAAATGGGACAGTACCCAGTTTATTTGGAACAGCTTGCTCCTCAGAATCACAACCTGAATAATTATCGATGTATATATCTTCAAAATACGCAGTTTTGTGTTTTATATTGTGTACGTTTCCAGCTAACTGACTGACTTGCGTTATTACTGTCTTACTGAAATACTTCTGCTAAGCAACTCTGGGCCACTATTACCTAAAACTGTCTTCTTACTGCTTTGAGTAAAGATAAAGGATTGAGTAGGATTTGTTTTACCAACGTTAATGTTACATCAGTCATTCACGTTAGTGCTGGGCTAAGGCCCACATGTTTGCCACGGTTTGGTGATAGACATACAGGTGCTGGTCATATAATTAGAATATCATCAAAAAGTTGATTTATTTAACTAATTCCATTAAAAAAGTGAAACTTGTATATTATATTCATTCATTACAGACTGATACATTTCAAAAGTTTATTTCTTTTAATTTTGATGATTATAGCAGACAACTAAGGAAAATCCCAAATTCAGTATCTCAGAAAATTAGAATATTGTGAAAAGGTTCAATATTGAAGACACCTGGTGCCACACTCTAATCAGCTAATTAACTCAAAACACCTGCAAAGGCCTTTAAATGGTCTCTCAGTCTAGTTCTGTAGGCTACACAATCATGGGGAAGACTGCTGACTTGACAGTTGTCCAAAAGACGACAATTGACACCTTGCACAAAGAGGGCAAGACACAAAAGGTCATTGCAAAAAAAGGCTGGCTGTTCACAGAGCTCTGTGTCCAAGCACACTAATAGAGAGGCAAAATAAGTGTACAAGCAATAGGGATAACCGCACCCTGGAGAGGATTATGAAACAAAACCCATTCAAAAATGTGGGGGAGATTCACAAAGAGTGGACTGGAGCTGGAGTCAGTGCTTCAAGAACCACAATGCACAGACATATGCAAGACATGGGTTTCAGCTGTCACATTCCTTGTGTCAAGCCACTCTTGAACAACAGACAGTGTCAGAAGCGTCTCGCCTGTGCTAAAGATAAAAAGGAAAAAAAGTGGTCCAAAGTTATGTTCTCTGATGAAAGTAAATTTTGCATTTCCTTTGGAAATCAGGGTCACAGAGTCTGGAGGAAGAGAGGAGAGGCACACAATCCACGTTGCTGGAGGTCCAGTGTAAAGTTTCCACAGTCAGGGATGGTTTGGGGTGCCATGTCATCTGCTGGTGTTGGTCCACTGTGTTTTCTGAGGTCCAAGGTCAATGCAGCCGTATACCAGGAAGTTTTAGAGCACTTCATGCGTCCTGCTGCTGACCAACTTTATGGAGATGCAGATTTCATTTTCCAACAGGACTTGGCACCTGCACACAGTGCCAAAGCAACCAGGACCTGGTTCAAGGACCATGGTATCTCCCTGTTCTTAATTGGCCAGCAAACTCGCCTGACCTTAACTCCATAGAAAATCTATGAGGTATTGTGAAGAGGAAGATGCAATATGCCAGACCCAACAATGCAGAAGAGCTGAAGGCCACTATCAGAGCAACCTGGGCTCTCATAACACCTGAGCAGTGCCCCAGACTGATCGACTCCATGCCACGCTGCATTGCTGCAGTAATTCAGGCAAAAGGAGCCCCAACTAAGTGTTGAGTGCTGTACATGCTCATACTTTTCATGTTCATACTTTTCAGCTGGCCAAGATTTCTAAAAATCCTTTCTTTGTATTGGTCTTAAGTAATATTCTAATGTTCTGAGATACTGAATTTGGGATTTTCCTTAGTTGTCTGTTATAATCATCAAAATTAAAAGAAATAAACATTTAAAATATATCAGTCTGTGTGTAATGAATGAATATAATATACAAGTTTCACTTTTTGAATGGAATTAGTTAAATAAATCAACTTTTTGATGATATTCTAATTATATGACCAGCACCTGTACACTTGTTAATGCGGATGGTGAGGAATTAAAGTTGCAACATCTCATAATGTACCTCAAAATGAGTAGCGTATCACTGAGAAATGTCCTGCTCAAGTCATCCTTGCGATGGAGCTTCGGGTCGAATAACTAGTTCTTCCAATTTTTCATCATCGGACTTGCACTCAAATCGATAAGGTAAAATTGGCGTCATTGTTACTGTTTTTTCAGTGTGTACAATCGCCGAGGACTGAGGAATCCTCCTGAGCTGAAGTTCAGTTATGGTAATGAGCATTTAGCTTCAAAAATGAGCTATACACGGTAGACCAATCACGACGAACTGGGTCATCTGGCCAATCAGAGCAGGGTAACTCGGGTAAAGGAGGGATTTAGAGAGACGTATTCATTTGACGAGTCGTTTGAGAATCATTGAAAAATGTGGTGATGTGCAATCTATATTATGAGAATTTTTTTTCCATTGATGCATGTAAACCTGTTGTAGGAGATCTTCAAAACAAAATTAGGAGCCTTTAAATAGCATAATAGATATAAATAAATGAATGAACTGAAAATGATTGTATGGTGTCTTGCTTTTTGATATTGGGTTTGTTCAGAATCTCTGTGGGTCTGTAAAGGTTAAAACCCCCTGCTCTAAATGCTATATTTTATTTCTGGTATATGATGGATTGGTCTAATGACAAGACAGGATCTCTAAAGGATGAGTGAGAGGACACCGCTCCCTTTTTAAAGCTTATAAATAATGTGCAACCCAATAAAAGATGCTTAAATAATGAATGAGGGCACTCAGATCACACATAAACCTCAGACCAACCTGAAATGCTAAAATACAGTCCTAAAATGATGCTCTGTTGCACTGGATACACTATGGATTTTGATCCACATCCTCATTAAAGCCTGAAGAAAATATAATAGAAAATGGAGAGAAGCATAAAAAAGAAATCTGATGCGGATGTCATAAAATGTTAATAGACCTTTAAAAAAAAAAAAAAATCAGTCTGTAATTCCGGCATGTGCTTATATGAGGAAAATGTGATATTGTTTCAAGAAAAGAAATCTGATGCTGATGTAATAAAATGTTGATAAACCTAAACACCGTTCTAAAAACAGTCCTGAAAGTGTGAAAATATGATGTTGTTTCTATACCACATGATCTGTTAAAGGCTCAATAATAATTCCTTGATGGTACACACTGTTCAGCGATGCAAAGCATTCTGAAATCTGGGCGATAAGAGAGAGAATTAACACACCTGTGTGCATTTCTGCTATTTTCCTGAAACCACAATGAGACTTGGAAAATGAAACTGCTGCTATTCTTCTGTTGTTCTTAATTGCACAGAAATATTTTAAAGATAGCAGGCAGGAGAGAGTGTCACTAAAGGTCCCTGACGTTGATGTGCTTTATAATTGATAGGTCTCCAGAGTTGAATTTCACAGCTAGCATTACAAGCCTCGGTTGTATCTCCTTCAGGTATTGTCAGAGCAGAAGCAATCCATCTTTTGTCCAAAACGTTCTCTCTTAAATACTGGAAGCTTCTCTTGCACCAAAATTGAATTTGAACATTTATCATTAGAAAATTGAATTAACAACAAATTTTGCTTGGTTTTGAACACTCTGATGCCTGATATAGCTGGACAGTCGTAATGTGACACTTGAAATTGCTAATGACACTTTGTACTCAGAAGTGCTCTTTGCAGGTTTTCGTATTACCTGGAATTAGGTATTACAGTACACTCTAAAAAAAAAAGGTTCTATATGGCACCAAAAATGGTTCTTGGCTCGTAATCATAGGGGAACCTTTTTTAGTGCTATATAGCACCAATTTTGGTGCTTCAGTGGTTCTTCAGCGGTTCTTCAGAGGTGCTATATAGCACCTTAGTCAAAGAACCGGTGAAGAACCTCTGAAGAACCGCTGAAGGACCACTGAAGCACCAAAATCGGTGCTATATAGCACTAAAAAAGGTTCCCCTATGATTACGAGCTAAGAACCTTTTTTGGTGCCATATAGAACCTTTTTTTTTTTAGAGTGTAACGTGTCTTTCCCTGAGACTACAGATTGTGCAAAAAGTTAATGAAAATCACTAAAAATTAAATTAGCATTTGTGGTAACACTTTAGAACAGGGATGGGCCACTGTCCTGTTTAGCTCAAACCGAAATTAGAAATTATTCACACATATTTGTTATGCAATAAAGACAAACATCTAAAAACAAACCTGACTCTTCTTTAATGAACTTGTAAGTCCCTATACACACATCTCACATGTGGGCTGCTTCCGAAAACCTAGGCAGCTGACTCGTTGCCTCGCTGCCTTATCAGACAATGACGTTTGTGCATGAAGGCACCTCACAAAACTGATTTCGGACAGACTTCTCAGCAATGTTCCCTCTAATTTATTTTCTCGCTGAGCAAAACTTTTCTCTATTGGGCTGACATTTTGGTCACCTGAGCAAAAACATTCTTTACCTGTACAGCGTATGTAAACGCACACAAAAAAAGTGGTTTCATCGAGCAGTTTTAACTTTTAACTTTAATGTGCCATTTCTATTTTATTTAACCATTGATGTAACTTAGTGATATATTAAATAAAAAAATTAAATAAAAAACAGTTAATTCAGAAGTCCCTAAATTAAGCACATTTTACAGTGCTGTTAACTGTAGTCTTCTTTACCAAGAAATACTATTAAAATCTCCCCCAGGACAGTTCAATTCTTTATAATATAATAATAATTACGCGGTTACACTGAGATGGTGCTTAATGTGTTTTTGTACACACTCCAAAAATTATTTTATGATGCTGTTCACTTTATTTAAGCAATTCATCTTGATTCAACACAATTATATCAGGTTTCTGGTTCAAATGTAATTGATTCATGTTAAACTGACTTAAAACCGTTACTTTTTGACATAACTTGATGTTTTCATTTTGAAATAGCATGTTTCAATCAAGTAACCCAATCAAACATGACTTTCACTGAGATGGTGCTTAATGTGTTTTTGTACAGTCAGGCAGCATTAAACCATTAAATGTTGTTTATTGCTTATGAATTTCCAAGATTTTCTATATCAGGGGGATCCTTAAACAATCCCCTTGTGAGATCAATTCTTTATTAGGCTTACACTATAATACAATTATAACCTGTAATATAATATAAAAACTAATGGGAGTATTTAAACTGATAGTATTTTATATCAGTTTAAATGCTTCAATTTGTTTAAAAAAACAACTAACTGAAGTAATTCAATAGATCTAATAGCAAAATATGTTCAAGGGAACATGTGAACTCTTTTATAGTTATCTATACATCACTGAAACCCAAACCACACACACATCTACTTAAACTGATGTGTTAACCTACTTTGGTGTTTAGAGTTAGCACCCTACACTTGTGGTGGGTGTAACTGTAAATGTCTTTTTTGTTACCGTGCTGTGTCCATCATCTGTTATTTCCACCACTTAATCAAGCCACTCTTCTTTAAAACATGACGAGGTTTTATTCCACGTCTTTACGTTTCTCGTTGCCTCTCATTTTGAGCTATTTGGACCTCAAACACGACTCACTGCTGCACTCACAAGTGACATCATTGTCTTTCTAAAACCTGTAAACCGCACCCACCGGTTCTAACACGATAGCGATACTAACTCTATAGCGGTAGAACAGAGCACTGCAATTATTTCTCATTTAAACTACAATCAAATGGATTTCTATCCACATTTTGCGTCTGTGTCTATCGTCTGCGCGGCATTTTATTCTTTCTGCGTGGCCGCGGCATGCGCACGCGCAGCTTAGAGGGAACATTGCTTCTCAGGCAGTGTAACAGTTTAATGATCTATAGCAAAATAGAGAGAGCGTTGGTGAGAACTAAACAAATATTTAATTACTACAGTAGTAATTTCTCGCTAAAAATGACATCAGAAGTGGAAAATGTTGGTAAAAATTGTTTTACATCTACAAACAAACTGACCAGCAGACAACTTTCGGATGCCATCTTTTTTCCCCCAGCTCAACTGTCACAGAATGGAACGCACAGGATTGTGGGATATCAAAGGCAGCAAAAGATACATCTATGCTGCCTTCAAAACAGATGAAGGCGTCTCAGGAGACAGGAAGTGAAGCTAACATTAGATTTGGATGTGCCTTGATGCCTTCTTGCCTTGAAATGTGTCCTCCGAAGGCAGCATTTTGCAGGTTTCGGACGCAGCCGTGGTTAACCCCGGGTGTGTACCTATTTTTGTAGTCCCCACCACAACAAACCAAGACCAACGTAGCCTATCCCCGTTTTAGAATAATGGTCCATCATTAACTATGCAAGAAATAATGCAGGAAAATGAGTAGTTCTTTAACACTTCACCTATACTGTAAACCCTAACGCTCGAAATAATTAATTGGTTTGAGTAGAGCCAACTTGAACATGAACTTTCTCTTTTTTTAGTTCTCAAAACTGACACATTTTAAGTAATCTGACTTGTTTCATTGTTTTGAGTTTTATGAACGATCCTTTTTCAATTTAAACTAAATTGAACTGAAACTGGCTTTCTGGGATTGAACTGAAACTGAACTGAACCGAAACTGGGATTTCTATTTCCCAGCATGCTTTGCAATGGCACTCAAAAGGGACGGTAAAAATTAAGAGTTATATTATGTTTTTTTTTGTGCAAGATTGTGAGATTTAGTAGTGTTTAATGTTTTATGATGTTAGTTTAGAAGAGTTTCTGCTATGTTGTTTTTGTAGGGTTAACGTCATGGTGACGAGTGGAGCATGAGCTTAGTTTGAGAACAGATATACAGTATGTTAAATGTATTTTCAGACAGGACCACTTTGGCAAGTAACTCAGTTTATTGAGCACATTTATCTTTGGCGGTATGGTTCCTTAATGGGGGTTCTTGCTCCATGATAAATAGAACATACAAGAGCTTTGCATTACCCTCCATGGAACCATAAGCTTGAGTAATATACAGATGTTTTAAAGCACTTAGAACGTCTTTAGTGAACCAGGAGTAACGTGCGGTGAATCCTGGTACGTCTACTGTAGCTTGGCTATGAGGATGAGTGTCTCTCAGCAGTGAGGTCCATAACAGCTAGGACTTGGAGAATCTGGAAAAAAGAAAGAAGAAAACGGCAGCCAGAAGGTGGATAGTAATATGCTAATACTTACAGTGGGGAGGGAGGGAGGGTTGCGAGCAGTTTAAACGTGCTTCCGAGCAGAAATGCCACGTATATATATCCCCGGTCTAATAGAAGAATGGTAGTGATTGGAACGATTTGACAGCTGACCGCGTCAGCTGACAGCGGCACTATGCCTACATGGCCTGACTGAACTAACGCTGTGCTTGATATATTGCTGTCCTCATTCAGCAAGTGCTATGCTATTCTAATGTTACCAAAGCATTGCGTAACCAATTAGCAATGTGGCATTTATTGAATTGGCAAGTTAAAGCTAGTCAGGTTTCCACTACAAAAAAAATTGAGATTACATGATGTTTTTAAAGGTCCCGTTCTTCGTGATCCCATTGTTCAAACTTTAGTTAGTGTGTAATGTTGCTGTTAGAGCATAAATAATACCTGTAAAATTATAAAGCTCAAAGTTCAATGCCAAGCGAGATATTTTATTTAACAGAAGTTCCCTTTCAAAGCCTACAGCGAACGGCTGGCTTGGACTACATCCTGGTACTTCCTTCTTTAATTACGTCAGTAGAACAGACTAACCTCCGTGCACAAGACTACGCGCAAAAAGGGGGTGTGGTCTTGTTGCTGTCCCACGTGGAGAAGAGGACGTGTCGCGTGGAGAAAAGGAAGTGTTGCGTTTGACTGTGTTTGTCGCCATGTCGTCGAGACGCTGTTATTTTCATCCCGGAGTCAAATCACCTTTGTTTGGCTTTCCCAGGGACGCTGTAGAGATCATTAAGCGCGCATATATCTCCCGTTAAGAGGCGTGACCTTTCCACGTGCGCTAAGCTGCTGTCGAATCACAACACAGGACCGTGCCACGTTCGCTAAACTGCTGTCAAATCCCAACACGGGAACCGCTGGCACAATCAGAACTCGTTACGTATTTCTGAAGGAGGGACTTCATAGAACAAGGAACTCATCAGCCCGTTTTTAGGAGAGTGAAAACAGCGGTATACAGATGTTTTTATGTTTTTTTTTACACGCGAAACATGAACACATGTTATATTGCACACTGTAAACACAATCAAAGCTTCAAAAAGACACGAAGAACGGGACCTTTAAGTTAAATGTATGAATTAGTTTACTCAAACTTTTCAAGTTCAGTGCAATTAAACTGTATGATTGATTTAAACTGTGAACCTGAATAAGTTGGCAAAACTCAAAAAGATTGAAGTAGTTACATCAACATTTTTAAGTTCAGAAATTCAAAGTTTAAGCAGAACTGTCAGATTTTTATTTTGTACTTGTATATTTTAAATGCTCTTAACTTTGAATAAAATGCTGCATAATTTTATTTAGATTTAAACAAGGTAATAGTACAAGAGTACCAATGTCTCAGGGTGCACAGAGCAGTAAATATGGTTGCATAACTGGCTTGATATGAAGTCAAATACAGAAAGAATTCTCTGTACCTCTGAAAAAGTGCCTCAGCTTTTGTAGCACATGTAGACCCCGTTATGCCCTCCCAAATCCACCTGCTTTCATTTATAATCCCAATCAAACTGGGACGTTTGCTCAAGAGTCCATTCTCTGTGAGATTAGCATTGCATGACCCTCTGATGTAATGAATGGAGTGAAACAACATGCTGTTGTGGTACATTCTAGAGCTAAATGTAGAAGCAGCTGCTCTTTTGTATATGCAACATCAGTCATATTGTCCCTTCTCTGTGCAATTTGGAATCCATTCAATCAATCAATTCAAGTGGCTGTCGGAAAAGAGAATATGAAACGGACTTAACCCTGGCCCTGGTTATGTTTTCGATAGTAAAGTACTCCTGGTTGCGGAGCATTTTAAAGTGGTGAAATCAGATCCTCTGTGTCTGATATTTCCTGAAAATGTCAGTGGGACAAGAAGTCTGAGAACGGATACAGTTCCACAACTCACTCTACACAAACATTTTACTACTTGGTCACTCAAAGGTTGATGAGTAGATTCATCAGTGTGAAGGAGATGAGGTTTCACTGAATGTTTCATTGACTAGTGTAGGGTAACAATACAAACGATAGAGAGCCAACAGTCTATCTTTGAACTGATGGGTATTTGGCTATCTTCTCAAACAAATATGCAAATCAATGAATATAATTAAAGAATATGAATAAAACACAATTTTAATCACCTGTCTTTGTTATTTTAAAAAAATTAAGAATTTGCATAGCATCACAATTATTACTGCACTTAGTTAGGGATTTGAACAAACCTTTAAAAAACAGAATCTTCAGCCCATAACTGTTGCAGAGTGGTGTGCTTTTACTTTTCAAAGCAAAAAATGCACATTGTCCTGTCCAAACTGAAACAACAAGATAATTAGGGTGGAGCAGTTTTTATTATTGCGGCTACGTTTCTGTCGAATCAGCCCTCGTGGAATGAGGATGTGGGATGGTGTCTTGATTGTCTGTTTGTGTCAGCACAGTGGAAATGCCACTGAAAATTTGAAGGCTTTATTCCACATTCCACATTCACTCTGGGCCATAATAAACCTTCTAAAACCATCCCAAAGACTCTTGACTTCAAACTTAAGTATATGGTTCTGTCCTGTGCAAATAAGACGTGGTTAGAGTGACCAAACATATTGGATGAAGATAGCGTATGAGAACAACATAAACACAGAAAAGGAACCCATTGTCGTCTCATAAGCAAAAACACCCGTCTCATCATACATATAACATTGTTATAATTTACTCACTCTCAAACCTAAAAAATGTTGGGTTATTTTGGCAATCCAGCACTGGGTCAAAAAGGGAAGTACCCAGTGCTGGGTTGTTTTGACCCTACAAGCAGTTTATACAGTTAAAGACACAATATGTAATTTTTGCCGCTAGAGGTCGCTTATTCAAAACAAAGGTGTAGCTGGATGACACCTTGATTTTGCGGAATCATGGGAGTTGTTGTCTTCACCTCCACAGCCGGTGGAGATTTATTAACATTACTGTAGTATGAAGCAGGGTGGGGCTGAAAGCCGCTGGAGCGGAATGAGGCCACTGGAGCGATTGCTAATGAGAGACAAGCGCGACACATGGCTCGAGAGCGGTGGAGCTTTTATTATGCCGCAGCCGTCTGCTTCCGCTGCTTCTGGTCATGCGTATGGGGGCGCTGTTTTATCATATTAGTACATTTGGGTGTGTTGAAAGTTATGCTATAATGCTACTCTGTGCGTTTGCTCAGCGGCTACTATAAGACACTTGTTGCTCACTGCAGTAAGCTATATCAATATTAGGCATGGTAAAACATGGTACTCACGGTAAATCAAGAAAACCAGATTTAAACAATAAGACTAACTGTGTTAAGCTAAATAACAAATGATTCGTTTTCTGTCAGTTGCTCACCTGTCTAATCAAACACATAATATAATAAAGTGTCTTTGGTGTTTCCATGGTTTCTACAAAAAAAACCCTGGAAATCGAGGGTATGATGCCATTGATAGGCAACACACGGACACTGTCCGTGTCCTGGTTAAAATTGCTTAATTCTCTGGATTTACACATTCTTGGAAACATTTTTAAAACTCTGTCATTCCTGTCATTCCAGTGTTTTTAATGGTATTTTGTGCTATTAATTGGTATCTTGTGGCTGAGGTCAGATTGAAACATTTCTACTCCAAGCAGTATAGCAACATCTGGTCATTATACAGTTGGCTGCTTAGATCAATTTCTTATCAGCATCTGTCAAGTGATTCCACTAAGACTACATTACTACACACTCATCCGGTGGACAAAATACACAACTCCATTACTTGAGTAAAAGTACTACTGGTCAAATATTACTCCGTAACAAGGGAAAGTTGTAAAAATAGATAAAAGTACAGAAGTACTTACTTTTAAAAGCATCAAAAGTAAAAGTTAAGTATTTTATTATTGTTGCATTGTTGTATGAATGCACGCCATGCCATCATAGTGGTTTAAGCCAGTCAGTGATGCTCCATCTGACATGCTAGCATACGACTACCTTGAACTCATTTAAATATTTGTTTAAAAGTTACCAAGCTCTTATCAAAGTCAAAATCATACTATAAAAGAAAGGTTTCTACATTGTGTTTATTTTTAAAAGATTATGCTAAAACATATTTCTGGATAACATTTTCTCCCTAATATTTTTGTCATAAATATCAGTAGATTTTTGTCATGGTGTTTGCCATTCAAAACAGTTCATTTAGTTGTCGTCTCATTTTTGTCAGTGAAAAAATGTCATTGATGAATATGACAAATTGTTTGTCAACAAAATGAACACTGCTTCATACTGAAACTTTATCTCTAAAAGCACAGATAATTTCCATTTCAAGCTTTCACCAGAAATTAAAAGTTTAGACTTTGGTTGGACGGTGAGTTTTTGAAGGAGATATGGTTAGTTTTAGGCAAACAAAGCAAACACTTAAAATGAAACAAATATTTAATCTTTTCAGAAAACTGAAACTATGGCCATGGGTACGCACACTACGCCGAAGAACAGCCTTCTATTTTGCCATCAACTGATCAGTGTTCAAAAAATGCTTGGAAATCATTGAACCCTAGAAGAGTGATTACTGATAGGCTATCTGTCATCTGTAGAAAAACCCAATCACGCTTTAAATAAGAAAAAAAAAATCAACCACTGACTTTCAAAGTTGCTACTTTGAGGACCTTGATAGAAATGTAGTGGAGTGAAAGTCATACGTTTCCAGAAAAGATAATACTCAAGTAAAGTACAGATACTTAAAAAGTGTACTTAAATACAGAATCAGGGTAATGTACATCATTACTGTCCACCTCAGTTTCTTCTCAAATCTGGAGACAGGTTAAATTCTTCTTCTACTGTCTGTGGCTTTTTTGCTTTCTACATCAATGAAGATCAATATTTATTTAGGCATCTAACCCTTAAATATTAGCTGTTTAAAAGACACTCACTTACAAATTTTGTCTGTATTAGGGCCTATACGTTGGTGGATAAACCAAGACCAGCTGTGCCCACATAATCTACTGTACAAACGTCTGTTCATCTCCACCCAAGAATATCCAGCCAGGGGCTGGCAATAGTGGCCCATGTTCGGTCTCTTCCCACCATCACATCTGTTGGTCAATCCACTGATGTCCTACAAATCAATATAAAAAACAGCCAATAATACAAACTTAACCTTGAAACCAATATAGCTTTTAGCACTCAATGGCAAATGAGAAGGCTATTCTGAGAACTCACACTATTCTGAGAACTCTCTCACCCTCTCACCCTCGACAGAGGGTGACACCCATAGATAGATAGATAGATAGATAGATAGATAGATAGATAGATAGATAGATAGATAGATAGATAGATAGATAGATAGATAGATAGATAGATAGATAGATAGATAGATAGATAGATAGATAGATAGATAGATAGATAGATAGATAGATAGATAGATAGATAGATAGATAGATAGATAGACGTATTGCCAAAAGTATTGGGACACCCCTCCAAATCATTGAATTCAGGTGTTCCAATCACTTCCATGGCCACAGGTGTATAAAACCAAGCACCCAGGCATGCAGACTACTTCTACAAACTGCTCCTACAAAGGAGCATCACCTGCAACTCAACCTTGCAAAGACAGAACTGCTCGTGGTCTCAGCCAACCCAGCACTTCATCATAATCTCTCCATTCAGCTCGGATCATCAACCATAACTCCGTCCAGGACAGCCAGGAACCTTGGAGTTGTGATTGATGATCAGCTAAAATTCACTGACCACATCACTGCAACATCCCGGTCCTGCAGATTTGCATTATACAACATTAGGAAGATTAGACCCTTCCTATCAGAGCAGGCCACACAACTCTTGGTCCAAACTCTTGTTCTCTCCAGACTGGACTACTGTAATGCTCTTCTAGCAGGCCTTCCGGCATGCACTATCAAACCCTTGCAACTGATCCAGAATGCAGCGGCGAGGGTGATCTTTAACGAGCCGAAGAGAGCAATCTATCTCAATTCGAGCAGCCGAGTCTGTAGCCATTTTCAAAAAACGGCTAAAGACGCGTCTTTTCCAGCAGCACCTGATCAATCAAGAATAGCACTTATCACTCTATTCATTCTCTGTCTGTCTAATTTATTTAAAAAAAAAATTGTCCTGTGTGTTCTGTGTTAGATTAACTGAGACTTGTTACAGCACTTGCATATTGTTGCCATTGACTGTTCTAGTTGCTTCTATTGCTCTCCTTTGTACGTCGCTTTGGATAAAAGCGTCTGCTAAATGACTAAATGTAAATGTAAACAACAGCAAACTCAACAACAGCCATGTAGGCCACATCAAAACACAGAGCGGGGTCAGCGCATGCTGAGGCTAACAGTGTGCAGAAGTCGCCAACTTTATTCAGAGTCAATAGCTACAGACCTCCAAACTTCGTGTAGCCTTCAGATTAGCTCAAGTGCGTAGAGAGCTTCATGAAATGGGTTGCCATGGCCGAGCTGCTGCATCCAAGCCTTACATCACCAAGTGCAGTGCAAAGCATCGGATGCAGTGGTGAAAGGAACTCTTAATGCTTCAGCATATCAAGACATTTTGGACAATTTCATGCTCACAACTTTGTGGGAAGTTTGGGGATGGGAAGTTTCCTGTTCCAACATGACTGAGCACCAGTGCACAAAGCAAGGTCCATAAAGACATTGATGAGCGAGTTTGGTCTGGAGGAACTTGACTGGCCTCAACCAGATAGAACACCTTTGAGATGAATTAGAGCGGAGACTGAAAGCCAGCCAACATCAATGTCTGACCTCAAAAATACACTTCTAGAAGTCAAAACTTCCCATAAACACAACCCTAAACCTTGTGTAAAGCCTTCCCAAAAGAGTTGAAGCGGTTATAGCTGTAAAGGGTGGGCCAACTCCATATTATTAAGAATGGGATGTCATTCAATTTGATTAAATTTAAATGTGCATGTAAAGGCAGGCATCCCAAAACTTTTGGCAATATATATATACAGGTGCTGGTCATATAATTAGAATATCATCAAAAAGTTTATTTATTTCACTAATTCAAAAAGTGAAACTTGTATATTATATTCATTCATTACACACAGACTGATATATTTTAAATGTTTATTTCTTTTAATTTTGATGATTATAACAGACAACTAAGGAAAATCCCAAATTCAGTATCTCATAAAATTTGAATATTACACTGTAAAATCCAACAGTTGTTCTTACTAAGACTTTTTTAGTAAACTTTACTTAATGTCCAATAATTTGTTGACCTTACTTAAAACAAGTAAGTAATCTGAACTATTTGCATGCTATGCCTTCGTTACTTAGAAAACTCAAGTAAACATTACTTGACTGGTTTGAGTACCATTTTGCCAAAGCAAAAAAACAAGCGGGTGGACAGGTGGACGGGCAAAGTGTTTTTGAGGCGGGGCAATTTTTTCTAGACTTATCACTCATTTCCTCCACTTCCTCTCACCATAACTGTGATTAGTGTTCCCTTTGGTTGGACACTTGGAACTTCATTCATATTATAGTAATTAACTTCCTATTAATGCAGCAATGCAACAAGAAATTGATTTCAAAACAAGGGAAGTAATATATATATATGTATATATATATATATGTATATGTATATATGTATATGTATACAAAAAAAAAAAAAAAAAAAAAAAATTATATATATATATATATATATATATATATATATATATATATATATATATATATATATATATATATATATATATATATATATATATATATATGTATGTAATATTTGTCCATTAATGATATAGAACATAACTATTTTTCATGTCAAATAATGACCTTTTAACATTTGTTTTGCTAATATTTATGGCATAACCTTTTAATTGATATAATTGATATGATATGAGTTGATATAATCCCTCTATGTTTGTCACAATATCATTTGACCATGCTTGAGTGTGTCTCACACACACACTTCAACATTCAGCATGCAAAACACAACAATGGTAACAAGGATTTTTTTTATTTTTTTTTTTATTATTAATTCAACCTTTACTATTTTACTTGCTGTCATTATTGGGGTTATACTGACAAAAGACAAATAGTAAAATAAAGGCAAAAATAGTAAAACGAAGCATTTAATTTATTCATGCCACAATGCACTCTGGGAGTACACTTCCTCAGATCCCAGATAGAATTAAGTTGACAAAACTTAAACGGTTTAAGTAAGAACAACCTAATGCAATTAAAAAGATAAGTGAAGTAATTAAACAGCGGTATTACTTAAAATTAAAGTATTTAGTCTATTCAACTTAAAATAGTTATTAGAACGACTAATATCTTTAAATAAATTTAACTCAAGTTTATCAAGTAATCATTACTTAAATTTTTTAGGGCAACCACTTTCCTCAAATTTTTTAAGTAAACTCAACTTATCCGGTTTTAGAGTGTACTTAAGACCAATACAAAGAAATAATTTTTATAAATCTTGGCCAGCTGAAAAGTATGAACATGAAAAGTATGAGCATGTCCAGCACTCAACACTTAGTTGGGGCTCCTTTTGCCTGAATTACTGCAGCAATGCGGCGTGGCATGGGGTCGATCAGTCTGTGGCACTGCTCAGGTGTTATGAGAGCCCAGGTTGCTCTGATAGTGGCCTTCAGCTCTTCTGCATTGTTGGGTCTGGCATATCGCATCTTCCTCTTCACAATACCCCATAGATTTTCTTTGGAGTTAAGGTCAGGCGAGTTTGCTGGCCAATTAAGAACAGGGATACCATGGTTCTTAAACCAGGTACTGACTGTGGAAACTTTACACTGGACCTCAAGCAACGTGGATTGTGTGCCTCTCATCTCTTCCTCTAGACTCTGTGACCCTGATTTCCAAAGGAAATGCAAAATGTACTTTCATCAGAGAACATAACTTTGGACCACTTTTTTTCCTTTTTGTCTTTAGCACAGGTGAGACGCTTCTAACGCTGTCTGTTGTTCAAGAGTGGCTTGACACAAGGAATGTGACAGCTGAAACCCATGTCTTGCATACGTCTGTGCGTAGTGGTTTTTGAAGCACTGACTCCAGCTCCAGTCCACTCTTTGTGAATCTCCCCCACATTTTTGAATGGGTTTTGTTTCACAATCCTCTCCCGGGTGCGGTTATCCCTATTGCTTGTACACTTTTTTCCTTCCCTTCGCCTCTCTATTAATGTGATTGGACACAGAGCTCTGTGAACAGCCAGCCTTTTTTGCAATGACCTTTTGTGTTTTGTCCTCCTTGTGCAAGGTGTCAATTGTCGTCTTTTGGACAACTGTCAAGTCAGCAGTCTTCCCCATGATTGTGTAGCCTACAGAACTAGACTGAGAGACCATTAAAGGCCTTTGCAGGTGTTTTGCGTTAATTAGCTAATTAGAGTTTGGCACCAGGTGTCTTCAATATTGAACCTTTTCACAATATTCTAATTTTCTGATATACTGAATTTGGGATTTTCCTTAGTTGTCTGTTATAATCATCAAAATTAAAAGAAATAAATGTTTGAAATATATCAGTCTGTGTGTAACGAATGAATATAATATACAAGTTTCACTTCTCTAATGGAATTAGTGACATAAATCAACTTTTTGATGATATTCTAATTATATGACCAGCACCTGTATATTGTAAATATATATAAACATTATACATAAAACTACAAAGCTGTTCAAATCACAACATAGGAGAAATGAAGAAACACTTAGTAAAATGGTCTGAGTGTATGTCAGAAGGGAAAACACTTGAACTGATCAAGTATGATAAAATAAGATGCATCTTAGGACAGAGATGATTAGCAGTACAATAAGTCTAGCTCTTCACATGGACCATTTAATCAGATGAGAAAAGTGACCTCAAGCCTGGCTGTTTGTTTCCTTTTTTTTCGGCAGCAGTTGAAAGCCTTCGAGAGGCAATTCTGTAAGCTGATTTCCGCCGTAGTTGCGCAAGAGCTCTATTTAAACTGGGACAGCGGCGCTGCTTAATTCTACTTCATTGCTGGATTAGCGCGTGTCATTACAATGATGCCACTGTAAGATTACCTGGGTTTATAAAGGCCAGCATTAACTAAAAAATGGGTGTTGTTTATACTGTACAAGCAAGGATTAGAAAACTATTTCACATAAAATGGGTACATGCAGAAAGATAGTTTATACTACAAGAAAGAAAGAGATTGCACAATGTTGTTGTTTTCAGCCCATTCCTAGATGGATTTGCTGAAAGCCTCTTGTTTTGGCCAAGCACAAGGATTGTGTGGTGAATACTGATCTTAAGGAACAAACTCTTACAGCAATGCTCACAAAAAGGACATTCATTTAATGGCAAATGACAGCATTGAGAATTCAACACATACTATAGTGAATAGTTTTTACACTTACAAGTCTCACCAACCAATAAATATGAACATCCTGTCTTGTTTTACATTAGCTGCCTCAGCTTCCTTCCGTTGTGATACAGTTGTTATTTCTCACTTAATTAATGTGTGGAATTATTATTAGGTGACTAACATAAATGGGTCAGGCTCTGTTTAACAGATAAACAGCCGGTCACCATGTGCCTTGCGCCTGACAAACAGCAACTCTGACCAACTCATATTGACCCCTTAAATGCCCTAAACTGTAATCTGTGATATGTTAACCATGTTCTCAGCTTGATTTAAATTTTGGATCATAATATCTCAGTCATATATAAGGCTGTACAACATGTTAGTGTTTACATTCGCGATTATATATAGAACGTTAATCCAGTTATTACCTTTTCAGGTAACCTAATTATCTCTCCTGGCTTAACGACAAAAACATTTAGCATTGGATTCTTTACTGTTGAAGAAATTAAGAAAATACTATAAGAACATAAGGGGCATTTCAGACCCAAGTTTATCAAAGCAGCATGCATTACTATTTTTAAAATCTTAAGAAGGACTATGATGGTTTTAAGATGACAGGTGGGACATGTTTGTATTGCTGCTGAGTTGCATCACTTTAGGGGAGCCTTATCCCAACACTTCACGGGCTGTTTGCTGTTGAAACTGCAAAATGTTCTTTTTAGGTGAAAGAATTCATCATTTAACCTACCATATATTTCACATCAAATGGGATTAAAGAAATTAGAAATATGAATATAATCAATACATTTATTTATACATATATAATGCATTGAAACCTATGGTAAAGTTGCTTCAGTCATTAAATCATGACTTATACAAGCATTAAACCAGTTAAATTAGATTTTATCACATTTTTTATGTTACCTGGCATTTTCATCAAATCAGCTCTGAAAACACTGAATGAAGAAACACATTTATGACTTATAAAACCAGTTAATTTAGATACTACAGTATTTAGAAACACTCTGAAAACTCTGAATGTGAATAAAACGCTTCAAAATATACCATATGTCACGCTTTGAGTTTGTTTTGTTTCATATGTGTAGTTATGTTCTAGCGTTTTGCCGCCTGTGTCACAATTGACAGGTTGTTCTGTCCTTGTATTTCAGTATTTCTGATAGTTTGAGTTTGTTATTAGATTAGATTAGATTAGATTCAACTTTGTCATTACACAAGTACAGGTACAAGGCAACGAAATGCAGTTTAGGTCTAACCAGAAGTGCAAAAGCAGCAAGTGCAGGATATACAATGGTTGCATAAGTGCAGGATATACAATGGATGAACAAGTGCAGGACATGGATATGTACTGAATATAAATATATATAGAGATGGTTGTTACTATAAACAGGATTTACAGGTGGATATCTACAGTGAATAAATTTACAGATGGCTATTACTATAAACAGAATTTACAGGTGAAAATAATAATAATAATAAATACAGTCGGCAGTGCAAATGAGCATAATCCAATTAAGATATGGCAGTGCAAGATGCATATGTAAACAGTTGTTACTGTAATAAACAGTTTGTAGTGCAAATTAACATTCCAGTATAGTGCAAATAAGGCAGATGTGAGGTAGGCGAGGAGAGTAAGCAGTATATGAGGGAGTGGATCAACGGGGTTTCGAGTTCAATAAAGAGACAGCTCTGGGGAAAAAACTGTTCTTAAGTCTGCTGGTCCTGGTCCGGAGGATCCTGAAACGCCTGCCGGAGGGCAGGAGAGAAAACAGTCTGTGGGCCGGGTGAGAGGAGTCCTTGAGGATGCTGCGAGCTCGATGCAGACAGCGTTTCTCTGGATGTGCTCGATGGCAGGTAGTGGAGTCCCTGTGATGCGCTGGGCAGTTTTCACCACCCGCTGCAGTGCCTTGCCTCCACAACAGAGCAGCTCCCATACCATACTGCCACACAGTTGGTCAGGATGCTTTCTATTGCGCAGCGATAGAAGTTCACCAGGATAGGTGAGCTGATTCTTCCTCAGTGTCCTCAGGAAGAAGAGGCGCTGGTGAGCCTTCTTGACCAGGCTGGAGGTGTTGGTTATCCACAACATGTCCGCCGAGATGTGGATCCCCAGGAACTTGAAACTGGAGACACTCTCAACAGACATTCCATTGATGTGGATGGTGTCGTGTGTGCCTCTTGACTCTTTCCTGAAGTCCACAATGAGCTCCTTCGTTTTGGTGGTGTTGAGGAGCAGGTTATTATCAGCGCACCATGTGGCCAGGTGCTGGATCTCCTTCCTATAGGCAGTCTCATCATTGTTGCTGATGAGCCCAATCACCGTAGTGTTGTCCGCAAACTTGACGATGGAATTAGATCCATACACAGGCTTGCAGTCGGAGGCGAAGAGGGAGTAGAGAAACGGACTTAGCACACAGCCCTGTGGTACACCAGTGTTAAGTGTGATGGACGTGGAGCAGATGAATCCTGATCAAACATTCTGGGGTCTGTCAGTTAGGAAGTCCAAAATCCAGTTACACATTGAGGTGTTGATGCCCAGGTCTCCAAGTTTGGCTATTAACTTGGTTGGGATGACAGTGTTGAATGCTGAGCTGAAGTCAACAAACAGCATGCGTGCATAAGTGTTTTTATTGTCCAGATGAGTGAGCACAGAGTGCAGTGCCATGGAAACTGCATCCTCTGTGCTCCTATTGCTGCGGTAGGCAAACTGGTGTGAGTCCAATGTGGATGGTAGGGAGTCTTTTAGGTGTTCCAGGACCAGCCGCTCAAAGCACTTCATAACGATGGGTGTGAGTGCTACAGGGCGGTAGTCATTAGGGCACCTCGGGCTAGAGTGTTTCGGCACTGGCACAATGGAAGTGCGTTTAAAGCATGTTGGTACAGCTGCTTGGGCAAGAGACAGGTTGAAAATGTCTGTAAAAACCCCAGCGAGCTGCTCCGCACATGCCCTGAGCACACGTCCAGGGATGTTGTCTGGTCCAGCAGCCTTGTGCGCACTGATCCGGCTCAGTGCCTTGCAGACATCTGTGGAGGAGAGTGTGATTGGTGGGTGGTCAGCTGAGGGTTTGAGCTTGGTGGCAGTTTCTCTGTTGTCTCTTTCAAAGCGAGCATAAAAGTAATTTAGCTCGTTTAGGAAGTTGACATCAGTGGCTGCGGGGGTGGAGAGGGTGTAGTCGCTGATGGCCTGAATGCCCTGCCACATGCGTCGAGGGTCAGAGTTGGAAAAGTGTCCCTCTATCTTTAGCTTGTAGCAGTGCTTGGCCTTTTTGATGCCCCTCTTCAGGTTTGCTCTGGATGTGCTGTAGGCTTGTGCATCTCCTGATCTGAAGGCAGTGTTGCGTGACTTCAACAGGAGTCGCACTTCCTTGTTCATCCAAGGCTTCTGATTTGGGTATGTGGTGATCTGTTTCTGGGTTGTAACACTGTCAATGGTGGTATTGATATGATCCAATGCAGAGGAGGTGTAGGAGTCAATGTCCGTGTGAGCGCCACTGGTGGCCTGAGAAGCAAACATACTGTTTAGAAACCTTTCCTGGAGTGTGGAATCTGACTTATTAATAAAGACTGCTGCAACCAGGCTCGCGACAGAACGACAGATCCCCCCCAAAAATAGATCCAACAACAGTGAGAAGGACTCCCGCTCCAAGGATTACAACATTGCCCATTCCAATGGTCACAATGCTTCCAGTGAGTGATCTTCCTGAGTCCGCTCCAGTGAGTAATGTTCCCGAGTCTGTTCCAGTGAGAAAGGTTTCCACTCCAAGGATTACAGCATTGCCATTTCCAGTGGTCACAATGCTTCCCGTGAGTGATCTTCCTGAGTCTGTTCCAGTAAATAATGTTCCAGAGTGGCTCATTTCCACTGAACGGGTTCAGTACAGTTTGGTACGGTACGGTATGCAGTGTTTGCCTTTTCCATTGTCAGAGGTTTGTGAATGGTACCCTAATTCTGAACCGTACCATACCACTTTTTGGTACCCTTCTGTTGGGGTACCTAAAACAGTAGTCCGGTACTAAAGGGTGGAGCTAGACTCACTGAAAATTGTCATTTGCGCATGTTTTTTGGCAGTGTTTTTCCTCAAACAGAACGTGTCTTCTTCTTGTGACAACAGCCACCTGCCGAGAAGCAAGAACAAGATTTGCTCTATGTCCTTCATTGTTGTTTACTGTATGGCTTTCTTCTTCGCGCGAGAATGCCGTTGATCATTTCACCACGCCTCTCAAGTAAGGGTGCTGTTGGCGGTGGAAAAGCAAGCCGGATCAGGGTTTACCATACCGAAACCGAGAGATGCCCGCTCTCCCAGACACGACCACGAAGGCCGATCCTCCTTGGCTCCCTGAACTGCCGGCGCCCCCTTGGTCTCTTGAGCTGCCGGCGCCTCCCTGGTTCCCTTTAAGCTGCCTGTTCTCCCATACACGGCCAAGCAGGCCGTCCCTGAGCTGTCTGTTCTGCCGAAGTCACCCCATGTCAGCCTCCAGGATGCCAACCCTGCCACCCCTTGGATGTATTACGGCACAAGGACACGCCTTCCGAGAGGGGGAGGGTACTGTCACGTTTTGAGTTTGTTTTGATTCATGTGTGTAGTTATGTTCTAGTGTTTTGCCATTCATGTGTCGCTCTTGACTGATTGTTCTGTCCTTGTTTTTGTATTCCTGAGAATTTTGAGTATTCGAATTTGGAGTTCGTCATTAATAACGACTGCTGCACTTAGATCCAGTTTCATCTCTGCGGCAACCAGGCTCGTGACACCATAATATGCTCAAATTGATTTTTTTCACTTAATTGACAAGAAAGATATGGTTTGTAGCCTAGTTTTTCGCCTAGATCACAGTGTCATATATTTTTTATGTGAATTCAGTCAGTCAGTCAACTTTATTTATATAGCGCTTTTAACAATGCAGATTGTTTCAAAGCAGCTTTACAGTGTTAAACAGGAAAATAATGCAACAATTTTATTCAGCCGTAGCCATTCTGGAGAAAATGGTGATGTCATCAGTTCATTTAAATTATCATACAGTGGCAGTGTGGGCTTTAGATCAGTAATTTAGTTTATATGGTTAATTTAGTTTAATAATTAGATTTATTTGTATATTTTGTTGAAAAATTTAGAAAAATTCTGTGTCCCCAACTGAGCAAGCCAAGCCAGAGGCAACATCAAATTCATCAATCAAATCCAGGAGGCAAAATTGCTCCATAATAAAAAGGTTAATTTTTGACACTGGTGATGAACTTAGTAGGCCTATAATTATTTCTTAATTACACATCATTGATATTTTTTTAATAATATGCTATATGCATAATATTTTAGCTAGCCCACATAGGTAAATACTGTGTTACACAATGTACAATTATAGAAAAATATTGCCCATTCCTTTCAGTACAGTGAGTCCCCCTCTCTGTCCTTCCAGTGACATCACTGTGGTGTCCATAGGTGGAGCTGTCGAGGACAAAGAGAGGGACCACACAGCCTTAAGTTCTCCAGCTCACACAACTCCACGAAAGACACACATGACGGTAGGAGATCAACCCATACGAAACGATCATGATGTTGATGCCACCATCACAGATGTATATGCTGCTCTAGAAAGCACATTTCTCAGATTTGTCTGCGTGACCACAGAGAAAAATCTATTGGATGATATTCTGCGCGGATCTGGAGGACGCTGAATGGGGAGTAAATAGAAAAGAGGCGTAAGAAACAAACGGGGGAGCGACTCTTTCAGCACCGTGCTTTTCTCTGAGTGCAACGTTTCGAGTCTACACCAGGATTTTGTTTCGTTGTAGATTACACATTGTGCACGGAAGGATCTGTATATAGCGGAGGGAGAGTCGGAAAGCTCCGTTTTATTGAGCCATGAAGAAGAACAGTTCAACAAAGCGGGTAAGATATCGAGTCCACTCTATTGTCAGTGAGGAGCGCCGTGAGCCTTTGTGCACTAGTGTGAAACACTGCAGCACGAACACTTCAGTTTACTAATACACAATGTTTAAAAACATTTTTCAACGTAGCACATGCATTATAATTATTTTATTCTAGCTGCACATGTTAAAGTCGATATGGTATTCTTCTGCACGCCCTTTTTGGAAGTAGTTAACCAGGCTTATAATAGTGAAGGGAGTAAAGTTTTTTTTATTATTATTCTTTATTCAGAATAAATTATGTTATATATGTAATATGTTATATATATATATATGCATTTTTAAAACAAATATAAATTATTAATAAATCATCCATTCTAAAAACCATAAAGAAAATTCCCAAGGGAACCCATGGCTTGAAAATGCTAATTCTCTTATGGGTTTTAGACCTACAAACTGAACACTTAACATGCACTATTAATGAGTTGATTAAATTACTGTCTAAAATGACTGAAACGCATAATAAATGGCGCTTCCTATACCCAGACTAGAATAGCAGGCAAAGATTGGGCATGTTTCATCTGAAGTAGAATATGCAGATTACATGCACCTGAGGAACATATTTGTCAGAATAAAGGCTTAAACAGATTATGGATGTTTAGTTTGTTTTTCCATTCTTTGAGTTTAACATCAGAAAAAAGCGTTTTATTTCCGTTATTTTACATGTACACAGCCTTTTAACCTAATCAGTTCAGACAGCAAGATCCCAAATGTGTGTATGTGCTTGTGCTGTGTGAGAAAAGCGAGTAAGCGCCAGGAATGTGATATGATCTACATGACAAAAGACAATGTCTTTAAGAAAGTCTCCCCCTTGCTAGAGATTACGATTGTCTCAAAAACTTGTGAACTGCCTTCCTAGACAGCATAATGTGCACAATAGACTTATGAAGGCCCCAAAAAATGCTTTGAAACAGACACCATAACTCACAGGGAACCTTAAGTCTCACTGGCATGCATCTGTTCTCTCTCTGTAAACGCAGGGCCCTCAGGAAGCCAATCAACAGCCAGTGCAGCCAGACAAAACTGGCTGGATTCGCAAATTCTGTGGCAAAGGAATTTTCAGGGAAATTTGGAAAAACAGATTTGTTATACTGAAAGGAGACCAACTCTACATTTCTGAAAAAGAGGTACGTTTCGGACACAACTTTTTTCCTGTTCATGCTTTTCTCCACATCATCATGATTTGACTGATGAGATACTACTTGTGTAACATGTTTACAATGATTATTCAGTACTGCTTTCAGTATAGTGTGTGTGAGAAAGTGTGTAAAATGTGTTCCAGTTGCTTGGAGGCATGGACGAGTTACATGACATGCCCTCATCCTCGAAAACCATGAACAAAACTACACAACGTAAAAGAAAATATGATCCAGACTACAATATAAGGGTATACACTTCCAATGCAGATAAACATGGTTTGCACTGACCACAATGTATTAAAATTCAGGAGACAAGAAGAAACCCATCACTCAGTGGTTTACTGATTACCGATGAAAGTAGGCAGATTACATAACTTTGAGCTCATGTGTATAACGGGTCTGTGATCATTCATTTTTAAAACTAGAGAGTCAGGCTATTCGAATACATGCATTTAATATTCACAAATAATTCACAAATATCAAGTGTGATCCAATTCAAACCACATGAGGTTTATCTACTATCTTTTGCATAACATATGTAGAGGAAGAAAAAAAAAAGATCATATTGATTGTCCTGATTATAATGATGAATGTTCTGGTGATGAACAATCTGTTGTGACATACAGGAAGTTAATTGCCACTAGTTCTTGTAATGAAATCACATGAGTTCCTCACAGGAGCAGCACAGAAATAAAGAGATAGTTTAGCCAAAAATAAAAGTTCTGTCGTCATATGCTCATGTTATGTCTTTCGAAATCCGTATGGCTTGCTTTCTTCATTGGAAATGAGAAGTTTAGCACAATGAAAGTAGAACTGTCAAGCTTCAAAAAGGACAAACAAGCACCACAAAGATCATAAAATAAGTCCATACAACTCATGATTCTTCTGCACTGTATGAAAAACAGCAGTTAGAACTTTCTACGCTATAAAAAACTCCCTTTGTGTTCCACCGAAGAAAAAGTCTTTGCATCGCATGTGGGTGAGTAAATGACAGAATTGTGATTTTTGGGTGAACTATCTTCCTAAAATCCTGTTCTATTCAGGCCAGGCTACATCTTCCAGTGCTTAACACCTTCATCCAATTGCAGACATTGTTCTGGAATTACAGCCAGATGTGACGAAAGGCCGAACATGACGATGTAAACATTTAAACACTCAATTAGCAGACTGCCATTTCCAATGCAACACATACTGTCAGCATGTGCCTGACATTGTGCCTTCCATACAGTGGTTCCCCTCACTTCTGGATGAACAGTTTCCTCTGAGAGGTTTAACAAGTTCAGTAAGCATGAAGGAATAGGAAAATAAAGGGCCTTTATTCAGGAGCGAGGCTGATTTACTGCAGTGTGGGAGGACGAAGGGAAGGAAAGCAGGAATGAGGTTGAGTCATGGTCACGCAGAAAACTGTTTGCTGTGCTCAGCATCAGATCAAACAATGCCGAGGCAGCATATGGGCTCTGGCTCACAGCTCAGAGGGAGGATTGACCCTTTTAGTGCTTAACAGACTGAGGTTTCGTCATGCTGTCGTCTAGATGTTTCTCTCCAGCTGTCTAGACAGACAACAGATTTTAATGATCTGATGCTGTTGTTTTGGTATCATGTTTCCTAATAGATAAATGCCAAAAATGATTCCCATTTTTATATGACAATCTGAAAATCCCAACTTGAGGAGTTAAATACGTTTCTAAAACATACCATCAGGTATCTGGGTATATTTTATACTATACATAATATTATCTTTATGCTGTCTCCTAGGTGTTAAAGGAAGGAGAATATTTGAAAAAATTGTACTGAGTAGTTTTAATAATAGTTCTGTGATGACAACTCTCGGAGTGTTTGGCGTGGTAATGGATATGCCAATGTTGACATGTTTGGTGTTGGTGGAATAGATCGGCTATGCTGCGGCTGCAGACCAAGTACAGGACTTGCTACTGCCAAAAAAATATTTACATTCTGACACGCTGCTGCTGTACAAGATAGTATACATGAATTATCTATACAGGTGTAACTGGGGAAGGTGGAGGGTTTCTGAAAGCGTGCTACAACTGCTGCAGCAAATGCTGACAAAGTATTTGAAGGTTGAGCAGCGAGCTCATTGGCAGGAACCAATCAGCTGTGCCCTATAGAGAATGACATGATTGCAAGAGTTAAGGATATATCAGCGTGCGCCATTTAGAGTTTCATGACTGAACCTGCCTTTTTTTTCAATGCAGGTTTGCACGTCGGTGTGCACACACTCACATTGGCCCCCTTTGTTTAGTCACGAGGCAATAAACATGCGCGAAAATCGTCCCGTGTGAACAGTTAGAAACGCTTTGAACGTCAGTGGAGAAAGACAGTTCATCTTAAAGCTGCTGTCCGTAACTTTTTTTGTGTTCAAGATTTCCAATAATTATATAATGAGAATGTACAACATGAATCCATTTTTCAAACCGTGTTTTTGTCTTACCCTGAATCATTATGGTACACTTATAATAAGTGTTTATATTGGGACTATTTCAGACCGGTCCGGTAGGAACCGCTGCAGAGGAGCACAGTCCCTGAGTGACTCGCCATAGACATAAACTGAGAGAAGTAGCTCCGGCTGCAATGTTCTTCCATGAGATGAATGCAGTTCTGTTTATTAACCGCAAGAGCGCAAAAAGTTACGGACTGCAGCTTTAACATCATATACATATATCACCCGCTATTGCTAAAAGTACCTGGTTTTTCATATCAGCAGAAAATTATACCAGAATAACATGGCTTCTCTTGAGACTCCATTGCTAAGCATTATAGTGATGATGATCTGCTAAAGCCCCCTCGTGATGTGATTAAAACAACATTAAAAACTTGATTTTCACCACAGGATTTCTTTAAACTGAGAGTTTCTGAAAGTGCCCATTTTAATATAGTAATATAGTAGTAACAGTAACTTTAGAAACTATGGTTACCATCTCTTAAAAAGTTTTGGGGATTTTATGATGAAATGTCAGTGATACATGCCTACGCAAAACTAGCTGCCATGCAACTATGGAGCTGTATTGTTTTTACTGCATTGATGTGTGGTTGCTTGGAGATTACTTAAAGTCACAATGAACCAGAAGTAGCTGCAAATCTTTTCTTCCATATTGTGACATCAAATATCAGTCCTTCGTTCAATCAGTTCACGAGTTCACACTTACAAAATAAGTCAGATAGAATAAATGGTATGCGTATTTACCGTGCTGTCTGAGGAGAGAGCTCTGAGCTCGGTATTTGGCCCGAACACAGAGTACTCCCCCCGTAGTCCTGGCTGTGGTAGGAACAAGCCTGAGTGGGGAGTCAGGGTGGTGGAGGGATGCTGAAAACTGTTGAGGAATGTCGGTGGGTAGACTGTGTGTGTGTGTGTGTGTGTGTGTGTATATATATATATATATATATATATATGCTTCCTCTCATGCTGATATGATAGACGTGGTAATTGCTGATGACGAGTTGTTTTGGATAAATCATTTGAACATGCTCATCCCGAACTTGATTATTTTGGATGGAGTTATTGATTGGATGGAGGCAGATTCATATCCCATTCTATTCAGACGGGACTAGTTTTCTACATTACATTTTTGAGTTCCAATTCTTATCACTCAACATCAGTGGTTTCATGTACCGTTTTGGGCAGGACTAATATCTCCGTGGTGGAAGTGTGTGTTTTCTGCTGTGCTTGCGCACATCACATATGACATATATGCCTTTTAATGGACCCACTTTATATTAGGTGGCCTTAACTACTATGTACTAACATTTTAATTAATAATTTGATACAATGTACTTATTGTGTACATACATGTTTTTACATTGTACTTACATTTTTAAAAATACCTTATGTATTTATTTGTAATTACACAGTTGACACTTCCCTTACACCTAACCCTACCCTTAAACTTACCCTTACCACCACACTTGTCCCTAACCCTACCCGTATCCCACCTCTAAATTGCAATACAATTTGAACACAGTAAGTACATAGAAGTTAAGGCCACCTAATATAAAGTGGGGCCCTTTTAATTTATTATTTACTGATATCATTTTAATTTAGGCTATTATAATAACCCTTTTAAATAAATTTAAGTAAATAACCTAATAACCTAACCTTAAGTGAGCAAAGAAATCTAGACTAGAAGTATCTTACTCTTACCTGATATTAAAGTGGGCAGTCTTTGCAGTTTCTGTGATTTGGCTCCATTTATTACTTTCATAGTTTATAGTCAAGTTAATTTTTTTTTGTCGGAAGCCATCCATATTGCAATTAAATGAAAGCTGGTAGCTTGAACACATGAGGTGAAAAGTTAGGATAATACAATATAGGCAGTCACAGACATTCACACTCGGATGGGATTAGATTTCTCAGAGGACCGTTGAGTTTGCCGAAAACCAGTAGATAATTTGCCCTGGCCATTTTCTAGAGGTTGTGTAAGAAAAACACAGACTTGGCAGATTCAGAAGAGAATAAAATGGCTACTTAAAGTAGGTCTGTGAAACATGCATTTCTCTAACATCCACTTGGAAAACTAGTCCTGTCCTTAAGAATGCAGTCAATAGAAAGAAAACGGCGAAGTTTAATCAGCATAAATTATAAGAGAAGTCCAGAATACGTCGCCAAATAGAAATCTGATGTTTCACTGAAAGATTGAGTTATTACGTTTTAATGACTCGTTAACAATAGGATCAATAACATGCATTTAGAAAATACTGTAGATAGGGTAGGGTGAATTTCTAATTTCATGCTGACTTTAACTCTTACCTCACCACTGATGAGTAATCTCGTTTTTTAAGTTTTTTACTGTTAAAAGGTAGGGGGGCGCTATTACGCATCTCCAGAACGAGTACAGTATCTCCAGATAAAAACAAAGGAAATGAAGCAGAAACGAGCAATCTCATATGTAAGCAGATGCATATGATAAATAATGCAATCATCAACAATAAACAGTAGATCTATTGTTAGAGTGAAATGTTGACCCAGGAAGTGTTTATGACTGTGCAAGCTTAGGGGGTGTTGATGGACTCGATCTACCCCATCTGTGTTTTGCTCATTGTACTTTGGCTTTGCCAAAAACGTGATTTCCTCAGCTTTTTGCTTTGTGTTTTGTGTTTAAAAGCAGAGGGTCTGTTCTTTCTTTTGATACATTGCATGTTCAGATATTCATACAAACAAAATATTCTGGGGGCCGTAACATTTTAGTGAAAATGACGAAAAACGCTGCCGGGGCAATTTTTCCGAAATAAAACGCTGGTGTGTCCAGTGGCTTGTTGAAATCCCTAAACCAAAGTATGAGCACTTGTAATAGCAAGCACCACTAATAACCCACTGGCCGTTCATTGTATGCGATTCTGCTTAAATCACATTGACATATTTCAGTCAGATGATGGTAGACTGAAGGGTGGCAGTAAGCTGAGAATGTGTTCTGCAAAACTCTCCCAGAACAGATGTCATGCGAGTGTTGTTTGGGGTCAGATTCCTGGGCGTCGATGTGGCAGATGTAGGGAGAGTGCACAGATATTTGGAGAGCTTTGTCTTGCTCACCCTGGACTTCACATTCACACACTCAACCTGGTACATTTCTCTCTCACGGTTGCTTAAGACAGCCAATCAACAAACTCTGATTTTGCAGTTTCAATAAAGCTTAATTTCTTGTCTTTGTAAAAATGTTTCTTCCGCTTACCCTAAATGTCATCTATCAGAGCTTCCACACGAAAGAAGATGATGATAAGAGCTGCCTGTGTCTTCTGTTTGCTCACTCAGGCCCAAATAAGGAAGTTGTGGTCTTTGTCTTATATTGCTCTTCTGCTTTTTGGAGTCATGTGTATAGATGGTAGACGTGGGTGTAGTGGTCACAACCTGTTCTAGACTTGACACTTCCTCTTTTACAAAGTCCTTTTCTCCTTTGGTTTGCTTTTCTTTAAATGACTGCACTGAAAACATTGTCCTCCCATTTAATGATTCACAGTTAGCATCCACCCTAAAAAGAAACAGATCAGATCATGTTATATTGCATAAACAGTCTTAAGTAAATTGCTTGAATTAGTCCATGCATCCCATTTATCTAACTTCAGTTTACTAGTCATATCTGTACACATGCATTGCATTTCCTAATAAAGAGATGTGCAGATGTCAGATGGGCTGCATTATTTTTTGCGGTTTGAATTGGTGCAAATAGAAAACGTCATGAAATGATGAGATCTTGCAGTGCAATAGTAGAAGTAACATGTCCACAGCCACGTCATTCATGTAAATACTCAAGGAAAGATTTGTGAAGTTTTCCTTTTACAATTGCGGTCATCGTTCTCTTAGGTAATGGGGTGCAGTCGTTCAGCTACATTAACACAAGTGGAGTCGCAAATGAAATCGACGGATGAATCATTTCACACGTCAGGGCTTGGCAAGGCTCTGACTCACTTACTGGAAAGTGAGATTGGCGGAGGTTGTCGTGCCCTGTATAGTCATCAAACCATTTCTTCTCCGGCTGGTTTCTTTAGGTGGTTTCTTTAAGAGATCTTGGTCACACTGTGTCAGTCTGTCAGATGATTATCACTGCAATCCAAGAATTTGAAAGAGCACTAGGGAGAAATTCCTGTTGCCGGCCTAGAACAGTTTGTTAAATAGCATGAGGTAGTAGTAAAGGGTTAGTTTACCCAAAAATGAAAATGAATTACTCACCCTCATGTCGTTCCAAACGCACAACTTCAGAACACAAATGAAGATATTTTTGATGAAATCCAAGAGCTCTCTGACCCCTCCATAGATAGCAATTACCACTTTCAAGGCCCAGAAAGGTAGTCAAGACATTGTTAAAATAGTCCATGTGACTCTAGTGGTTCAACCTTAATATTATGAAGTGACGAGAATACTTTTTGTACACAAAAAACAAAAATAACGACTTTATTCAACAATTTCTTCCCATTGGTGTCATTCTCCGACACTGCTGACATAGTAAATACAGTGCAGCGCTTGCGAGTTCTACGTCAGAACGGCGACTTACCATGGGCTGATGCGGTTCACGTGAGCACGACACATGCGTGTGATGCTAACGCAGGAGCTAGCCAATGGTGAGCCGGCGTTCTGCGGCTGGTCTTGCAGGTGTGGAACGACATGAGGTTGAGTAAATAAATGACAGAATTTGTATTTTTGGGTGAACTAACCCTTTAAAACTAAATGTTTAGGGAAAAATAAACATGATTGTTCAAACCTTTTTCCTGAACGCGGAAGTCTCGCCCGAGTCAACATTTTTGGTTTCCCAAAGAACCTTTCAGTGAACAATTCTTAAAAGAACCCTGTTTTTCTTAGTGTGAAGAACTTTTTAATAATCTAAAGAACCTTTTGTGAATTGGAAAATTTCCATGGATGTAAACGTTTCTTCATGGAACCATCTATGCCAATAAAGAACCTTTATTTTAAATTTAAACAATATTGGCAATTTTGTGTTTTGAGTCACCCCCTGAAAACAACTGTGCTAGAAGTCAGAGGAAACATCTTCAATCTATCTTTAGTTTGTTTGTACTTGCTGATGTCAACATGTCAAGTAGCTTCCCCTTCTCTCACCTGACCGAGCCAACATGCCGCATTTAACCCTGTGAGATCTCTCTTGCAGCTTTCATATCTTGAAGCAGCATTGGCTCTATCATTCACGTAGTTCCACTTAAACACTTTGCAATGAATTTTTCATGTGTGGGCCGATGGGACACATTGCCTAGGAGTATTCATTTCAAATTCCTCTTTAGGGTATTTGGCCTCTCTGATACACCCTCTCATCTGAAATGTTTTGTGACCCTAATGGACGTTTATGAAAGGTTAGACCGGTTAATGGAGAAAGTAAATAGCTAAATTCAATGCAGACGGTTCTTTGAATGACAGTGAAACATGAAACGATGACTGTTTGTCTCTGAATTGTCCACCTGGCCTCAAATCGAAACGAAAGAACACCTGAACAGTTAATGCTCTATAATACAGGTTATTTGTTGAATAACATGACTATGAATACACTCTGGAAATGATGCTGGTGAACAAATGCTTCACATAACAAACAAACAAAAAAAAAACTTTAAAGGATTTTTTCCAGGTTCAATACAAGTTAAGCTCATTTGTCGACAAACAACATCATTTTGATCAATTTCCCTCCTACATTGATTTTATTGAATATCTGGTTTCACTCTGAAACAGTTGTAACGGTTGTAGAGTTTTGTGGCAATATTTTAGAAAACATGCCCTATCATGCATCACTGTAAACATGAATGCATCAAAAGGATTTTCTGTGGTATTCAGCAACACATCACCGGTGCCGTTTGTAGAGCTTACGTTTTTTTGAGCCCGGAACATTTCTCTATCATCACACAACAAACATATTGTTTACGGCTCCAGACAGCTTTAGTTACACAACAGAAAGCTTGATTACAGAGAACATTTAAGACAGCCTGGCAAGACTGTGTGAAATGATTCTCAAAGCAGTACTTCTTTTGTTCCCTTCGTTCTCTGTTGAGTAGGTCAAACTATTTTCTCAAATTGCCTTGCTATTCACACTGCGTGTCTCCTCTGAAAAAGGATGCATCTTTTTAAGCAGCTTAATGTACACCGTATTAAATATAGATGCAGTTAAAAAGGGGCACTAATAAAAAAAAATTGGCTTGTTGCTGGAGCATCTGCCAGTTCCATTTTAAAGTGGCGGTTTCGAATGCTATGAAGTCCAAATAGAGCATAAAGACATGGTGTTACATTCATATACAAATCACTCAATTAGACTCAGGAGAGTTGTGCCTACTCAGTTTAAAGGAGCAAAGAGCAAAACAACAAAAGTAGTAGCCTATGGTAGTTCACATTCATTCAATGAATTTGACCACTGAAGTTTTTTGTTTCCAGTATGATCTCGGATTACAGACTCTGTGCCAGATGTGTTGTCAGATATATCGGGATCATTTTACAGGCAATCCCAGGGAAATAAATGGTCCTTTTTACTCCAAATACATATTTTCAACCTTTCTTCTGTGCTCACTATATAGTGCATTAGAAGCCACTACAGCAAACTTCAGTATAATCTTGAATCTAGTTGTATTTAGGAGTTTTCAATGTCCAGTATTGAGTGCAAATATACTGTGCCCTGACTGTCCTCTCCTGGATGAGGATCAGATTGCTAGTTAATTGCCGCCTTTGTACTGCTGGAACAGTAGATGCACTATTTGTACAGCCATTCCCTGTCGTGACACCCCATAGTGCACTGGGTGTGATGCCAATACTTTTAAGTACTGCACTGTAGAGCGGCTCTGTAGTACAGCACACAACCAGATGTGGCCTTGCAAGGACAGAGCTTTTTTTGTCTTTAGAAGAGCACTAATGGAAATTGATTGTGACTTAATGAGATCGTTTGGCAGTTGATACCAAATCAGACCATGGTGTTCACTGTGAATCTGGGTTAAAAAGTTCTCTTTATCCATGCCCAATGATGTTTTCGAGCTACGTTTTGACGTCTGTCCCAGTTAAAAGTCAGATTAACTTTTTAACTTTTGTAGCTTCACCAACTAGACTAAAACACTGAGCTCAAACATTGTATACTTTTAAAATGCTGTGCCAAACTGTAAATACTGTAGGGATATACAATATAATCAGTATTTTGAGTAATGATGCACCAAAATGGCAATTCTTGGTTGAAACAAAAAATTCTGGACATCCAGTGCTGAAACCAAAAGTAAAAATGCTCATTTTAAATTTGCATTTGTAAGCAAATTAGATTCATATTTTAACGATTTATGAAACCTGTGGCAGAGTCTACAAAAACCACACCAATACACGTACAGAGACAGCAGTATGTCACATCAACTGTACAAACAACATTTGTCAATTTATGATCCACTCATAATTATGAATTATTGACTGATCTGTGTCACTTAAAAATTAAATGTACTGTTACTTAATATATATATATATATATATATATATATATATATATATATATATATATATATATATATATATATAAATGAAATGTATAATAATGCTATTATTATTAGTGCTGTCAAACCATTAATCGTGATTAATCGCATCTAACATAAACGTTTGTTTACACACACACACACACACACACACACACACACAAAGTTCTTTATATAAATGTATATAAGTGTGTGTGTGTGTGTGTGTGTGTGTGTAAGATGTGATTAATCGATTTGACAGCACTAATTATTATTATTTAAAAAAAAAAAAAAAAAAAAAAAAAATTTATATATATATATATATATATATATATAATAAAATATTTAAATAGTATTAATTAATAATAATGTTTTTAGTCATTACATGAAACATTTTAAAACTACTAAAATGGCTATTATAAAGATGTTCTTCTGGGGAGAAAAAACAAAACAAAACACCATTTTAATTTATTTCAGAACTATAATATTGAGATATTTCTACCGTATTTAGATGTAAAGCACAATATTAAAACCAAATCTGTATCTTTTCCCACAGGTCAAAGATGAGAAGAAAATCCAGGAGGTGGTGGATCTCACCGACTACGAGAGGTCTGAAGAACTTCGCAAGGCCAAAAGCAGGAGCAAAAAGAACCACAGCAAGTTCACGCTTCTGCGTTCACGGCAGCCAGGCAACACGGTCAGTCACTACAGGAAGTTGTTTTCACAGTAGAGGCTAATAGGTTTATGCCCCAGTCAGCACAGAAGCACTGCTGGGCTAGTTTATTAGTCAGTTTGCAGTCAAGCTGTGAGACAGCAATCACCTGTTGCTCAACTCAAAGATATGTGTCTCCACATACATTCACACATATTGGATCATACGGAGAATAACAGACTAAAAAAGGCACTCTTAACTGGTTATTCAGCCAAACAGATAGTATTCAAACTGCTTCTGTAATCTGTTATATGAATAGGACAATTCAAGAGTCACACTTGTTTGTAGTTGTTTGTAGTTGTCAACACCAAACACTGACTTTTGTTAACACGTCTAAGACATGTTGACGTTAGTCTAAGGAAATATTAGACAAGAAATCATACTTCAGTATACAGTGAGGAAAATAAGTATTTGACCACCCTGCTATTTTGCAAGTTCTCTCACTTGGAAATCATGGAGGGGTCTGAAATTGTCATCGTAGGTGCATGTCCACTGTGAGACATAATCAAAAAAAAAAATCCAGAAATCACAATGTATGATTTTTTAACTATTTATTTGTATGATACAGCTGCAAATAAGTATTTGAACACCTGTCTATCAGCTAGAATGCTGACCCTCAAAGACCTGTTAGTCTGCCTTTAAAATGTCCACCTCCACTCCATTTATTATCCTAAATTAGATGCACCTGTTGGAGGTCGTTAGCTGCATAAAGACACCTGTCCACCCCATACAATCAGTAAGAATCCAATTACTAACATGGCCAAGACCAAAGAGCTGTCCAAAGACACTAGAGACAAAATTGTGCACCTCCACAACGCTGGAAAGGGCTACGGGGAAATTGCTAAGCAGCTTGGTGAAAAAGGTCCACTGTTGGAGCAATCATTAGAAAATGGAAGAAGCTAAACATGACTGTCAATCTCCCTCGGACTGGGGCTCCATGCAAGATCTCACCTCGTGGGGTCTCAATGATCCTAAGAAAGGTGAGAAATCAGCCCAGAACTACACGGGAGGAGCTGGTCAATGACCTGAAAAGAGCTGGGAATGGGACCACCATTTCCAAGGTTACTGTTGGTAATACACTAAGACGTCATGGTTTGAAATCATGCATTGCACGGAGGTTCCCCTGCTTAAACCAGCACATGTCAAGGACCATCTTAAGTTTGCCAATGACCATTTGGATGATCCAGAGGAGTCATGGGAGAAAGTCATGTGATCAGATGAGACCAAAATAGAACTTTTTGGTCATAATTCCACTAAACGCGTTTGGAGGAAGAAGAATGATGAGTACCATCCCAAGAACACCATCCCTACTGTGAAGCATGGGTGTGGTAACATCATGCTTTGGGGTGTTTTTCTGCACATGGGACAGGGCGACTGCACTGTATTAAGGAGAGGATGACCGGGACCATGTATTGCGAGATTTTGGGGAACAACCTCCTTCCCTCAGTTAGAGCATTGAAGATGGGTTGAGGCTGGGTCTTCCAACATGACAATGACCCGAAGCATACAGCCAGGATAACCAAGGAGTGGCTCTGTAAGAAGCATATCAAGGTTCTGGCGTGGCCTAGCCAGTCTCCAGACCTAAACCCAATAGAGAATCTTTGGAGGGAGCTCAAACTCCGTGTTTCTCAGCGACAGGCCAGAAACCTGACTGATCTAGAGAAGATCTGTGTGGAGGAGTGGGCCAAAATCCCTCCTGCAGTGTGTGCAAACCTGGTGAAAAACTACAGGAAACATTTGACCTCTGTAATTGCAAACAAAGGCTACTGTACCAAATATTAACATTGATTTTCTCAGGTGTTCAAATACTTATTTGCAGCTGTATCATACAAATAAATAGTTAAAAAAATCATACATTGTGATTTCTGGATTTTTTTTTTTAGATTATGTCTCTCACAGTGGACATGCACCTACGATGACAATTTCAGACCCCTCCATGATTTCTAAGTGGGAGAACTTGCAAAATAGCAGGGTGTTCAAATACTTATTTTCCTCACTGTAGTTGGCATGTTTGTCTCTAAGCACAAACTTGGACCGACCTCTGTGGTCATCCTATCCTGTGTAATTGGCTTTCAGTAAGAACAGCTCAGCTTATTGCTTTCACTAGCAACCACAGGCCACCACAAATATCCTTTAGACCAACACAAATAGTACATCTTACCAATTGTGTTACAGCTCCAAGTTACTCAAAGGTGAAGTGTGTCTGTCTATCCATCTAAAGTGCCATCCATCCATCCATCCATCCATCCATCCATCCATCCATCCATCCATCGCTAAATTAAATTTGAACTACAATTCACCATGCCACCTCAATTTAAAGTCCATTCAAATTGAGGAATTGAATTGGAATTAAAATAGCATTCTCAATTCAGTTCAGAATCAAACATTTCTGCCATTTTCAACCAATGGCGCGAGTATGGGGGCGATTTGTCCAGACAATGGCAATGGAACCCGTTTGTATAATTTTAAATAATTTTACTAAAATAATTTTTGCAAATCCGTTTGGTGAAAAAAAAATGTAACACTACATTTTAATTTAACCTCTTTTGAAATGCATTTTATCAGTAAAAGGAAGTTTCCTTTTAGAAGTCTGCTTTAGTTATTGTTACAGCTGCACAATTAATCGTTAAAAGATTGAGATCTCGGTTCAAACACCCACGCGATCTTATTTGACAAGCATGATCAGAGCGAACATTCAGATCCAAGTTGGCGCTGACCCAGAGAGACCAGTTTTCATGTATAGGTATGAAACAGATTCACAAAAAGTATTTTCAACCACAGAGTATCATCATTTCTGTGTTACAATAATTAAAAGTAGCACAGTAGTACTGGGATAAAAGTTTATAGTTCGGATATGAACACTGATCTACTGTGAAATAGAGTAAATCACCATTTGAAAGTAACTTGACGCTTTAAACAAGATTGGTTTTAACAAGTGACTGTTAAAAAAGACGTAGCTGTCATTGAATCATTCATTCAAGATATTTGTTTAAAAAACATTGATTCATCCAGTAGTGAAACAAGTGAAGTCTTTATAAGTGTCATTGAAACATTGATTCAAACTGATTAAAAAAAAAAAATAATAATTATTATTATTTGAATTCAATGAAATATTTTAAGCAGACTGCAGCAAATTTTAGAACTTAAATTAGTTTTTTTTTAGTGTGATTCTCAATTCATCCAGTATCGCGTAGCTCTAGCTATTGTTGATTTAAGGCTTTTTCTGGCTGTCTAGACTCTGCAGCACATTTTCGGGATTTCTAACAGCTAGAAGAAACATAAGGGGTTACGTCTGACCAATCCTTTAAAATCCAGCACTGAGGCTAGGGGTTAATCCCTAGGAAATAAACATGGAGGGTCTTAGGAAATCCAGCAGCACCCATCCTCCCAAACACTCCTTCATACATAGAAACACACCACTACATGGTTAATAAGTCCCTCTGCCCCACACACAACAGCTGTTCCACATGCAGCTCAAAAGGGGAGACACCCTAATGCATGACCTCATGAAAATCGTCATCTTTCTGCTTTTTTTCTCTCGCCTGCCTGTTTTTGCACCCTTAAAAACTGGCTTCCCCAAGTAAGATTCAACACCTAATTTTAATTATTACCAAAGAATCCAACGGTCTTTCAGGAACAGTATTCTTTGTGCACTTTTGTAGCATTATATTTTCCCCCAAGATCCACCTATGAAGCTAGTCATAGTTCCAATTATTTAAAATTACATTTTTGCAGTGCACCCTCCCTGGCACCAAGCTGAATTAACCAACCTGTTTTTGCTGCTGTAAGCATTCACCTAGCAACCATCCAAAACACACTAAAACATTCTGAACACCTTAAAAAACAAAATAATAATAAATTGCATAACAATGCCTGAGCAACCAACCATCAGCATAGTGACGGCAAGTTTTGCACTGGAAAAGTACCTCCAATATAAACAAATCTTGTATTTTTGGTGTTTTTGCAACTTAATTATTTTGTTTTAAAAAAAAAAGTCTCGGTAATACTTTCAGACATTCTGTTGACTAAAAGTAACGTTTCACCTCAACTCACTCTCATTAGAGTATAAGTAGAGTATTATTAGACTGTCTTCTTAATATCTGCTAACACTTAAAGGATTAGTTCACTTCAGAATTAAAATGTCCTGATTATTTACTAAGGCTGGTAGTAAGGGCTCTTCGGAGGCTGAACATACTTCTCTCTAATAAAGGCAGGAATCTCGAGAAGCGGCGCGCCTCACGCGGGCAGGGCTTCTATGCTCTGAGAATGGACACTGCACTAGTGATACAAAACACAGGTCTGTTACGTCCCAGTAACAAGCTCCTATATTTCGCAGTAGATTAATTTAGATTGATAATAATGGGTAGGCTAATAGGCTTGCTGCGATAGTTGATGTTACCGGAGTTCAGGCATAACACTGGTTACATCACTTACCCACTGTGGCACCACCCCCACCGTCGTTTTGATATTTTATAGTAGTAAAAATCATTTAGTTCAGTTAGAGAAAAGACACTACGATTAAAAACTGAACGATGTTCAGCGTGAGCTGAACGAGTAGTCACATCACAAATCAGCTGCTGGAGTCAGATTTCCTTCATCACGAGAGTGAGGAGCTGAATGACAAGATCATCGCGGAAGATTTGGTTTCAAAGTGAAATGTAAAAGCGCCTATTTAAGTGAGTTTGTCATTGTACCGTTTTGTTGTTGTGTTTTTCATTAAGAATAATCGGCTAATGAACCCACCATTCATGCAACCCGCCCCCGAATTGGCGCTAATTCTAAACCGAAAGTAAAATGTGCATGGCATTTTATTGTAATGTGATGGTTTTTTCACTGTTACATCCCTAATGGGTAAAAAGGCTAATACATTTTGATTCTATTATTCTATTTTCCACAATGTCAAACGAACGCAGCTTAACCCAAAATGCAAACTCAGGCATGCGCTTCTTCTAGACAGAGCCTTGCAGGGAACACTTAGGCTAAGCAAATATATTTTTTAAGTATAACGAGTTTGGGTTTCTATTCAACTGTCCATCCTATTAAAAAAACAACAACAACGAATATTAAAATCCCAAAATTGAAAATCGAATACCAACCCACCAAATTCAAATATTCTGGCCCTATTATTTACTCACCCCCATGGCATCCAAGATGTTGATGTCTTTCTTTCTTCAGTCGAAAAGAAATGAAGGTTTTTGAGGAAAACATTCCAGGATTTTTCTCCATACTGTATAGTGGAACCAATGGGTTGAAGGTTCAAATAGCAGTTTCAGTGCAGCTTTAAAGGGCTCTACACGATCCCAGCCGAGGAATAAGGGTCTTATCCAGCAGCATAATCTTTTTGTTTCAAATGTTCAAAAAAAAAAAAAAGTTTTAAATGTATATACTTTTTAACCACCAATGCTCATCTTGATTACGTAATGCGTGCAAGACTAGCATTTGTGGTTAAAAAGTATATACATTTTATTTTTTTTTAGAAAATCACTGATCGTTTCACTAGATAAGACCCTTATTCCTCGGCTGGGACAGCGTAGAGCCCTTTGAAGCTGCATTTAAACCGCTATTTGAACCTTCAACCCGTTTTAATTCTGAAGTGAACTACTCTAGTAGTGAACTACTAGACATTCTACTGACTATAAGGAATTTTGAAAGTACATATCAACTTGTTCTACTAACCCAAACCCCATATTCTACTAACCCTAACAGTCTACTAGTACTGAACTAATACTCTAATGAGAGTTAGTTGACATGTTGGTGCAATGTTACTTATAGTCAACAAAATATCTTAAGGAGACCATCAGAATACAGTGTAAGTGCAAACTCTCTTATGCTCACTAAGGCTGCGGTAGTTTGTATGTTATATACACTTTTACCCGCGATCAGTGGTCAGACTGACAAGATGTTTTACTTTTTCACCTTTCATTTTCAAAGTGATTGGTCAACAACAGTACACATACGTAGCATTGGGCACATAGCAGAATCTTATCTACACAGCTGCAGCATCAACAGCAGGACCGCCTGTCTGTCACGGCCTCAGCAGACTGTGTTTGGAAGTCTTGCAGTGTTGTTGCCTAATATGGTGGTCTCTGCCTCACACTGTTGCTGCATCAGCTGTCCATAGAAAGAGCCATATGGCTGTACCTGCTCATTTATGCTTGGCTCACTACATGTTTGTGTCCACCTAGCACAAGACTGAAGGGATTTTCACCATGTTTGTAGGTGTAAAATGAAGAGCCAGCAGGGTTCAGGACAACACTGGTCATACATCAAAACTGTACAGTTACTCTGCACTGGCCTGTATGACAGTTTGTATTTGGATAAATGGTCTTATCAAACAGGACACGTTTTAAAGTATTATTCATCCTCAACATGCAGGTTCCAAATCTGGTGTTTTTGGCCGTCAGTCCAGAAGAGAAGGAGTCATGGATCAATGCTTTAAATGCAGCGATCACCAGGGCCAAGAATCGCATATTGGATGAGGTAAGCTAGACAATCCTATGTATTTGCATATAACAGTGCTGCTTACTATTATCTCTTTACCCGCTATGATAAAAAAAAAGTTGCTAGCCAACGCCAGTATTTTTGATCTTTTTCACAAAACTTTCATGGCCCCCAGAATATTTTGTTGTATGAATATCTGAACATGCAATATATCAAAACAAAGAACATGTTTTATTCTAGCACTATTGATCAACACTTGAATGTGTGTCTCATAAAAAATAAATCAACATTTTGGACGAAAAGCTGAGAAAATCATGTTTTTTCTTTCAAAGAAAAAGCGTACGCAGTGCATTTATTGATTGTTTCTGCTTCTTTTTCCCCTGTGTTTTGATCTGGAGATTCTGTACTCTTTCAAAAGTTGCGTAATAGCTCCCCTTACCGTACAAAAATGAAAACATGGAAAGCTAGAAAATTCTGTCAATGGCAGAGAAAGAGTTAAAAAGTTTCAACCAGAGCACAAGTTAGCAATGCATTGACCATGCCATACTTCCAATAAGTGTGTTTCTTCACGTATGGTTAGGGATGTGAACAAGCTCCGGCCCACAAGAAATAACTTAACTAATAGCTGAATAATTCGCCCGACATCAATTGTGCTACAGATATCAATGACAACTCCAACCGTGTGGTTTGTTGAAGAAAGGTGTGCTATACTTATAGTTGATTGACAATAGAGATGGGAATATCATAAAGTATGTATTCACCTAGCAACCACCCAAAACACCCTATAGCAACCACATGTGCTAATAACATTCTGAACACCTTTGTAAACTCATAGTAATGCTCAGGCAACTACCCACAACACCCTAGAATGGTGGTTGCAAGGACCTTTTTTTACTTGGGCCAGTGAGCATTCACCTAGCAACCACCCAAAACACCCTAGCAACTCAAAACAATGCCAGGCAACCACCCACAAGACCTTAGCAGTGATTAGCATGGGCAAGCACCACTACTTTCTTCAAAAAATGTGAAAAACTGAAGACTGAAAAAAACTGTCATTCACAGGTCCTTGGAGAAGCCACTTTCATAAAAACTTCTAATTGCAAAGTTTCCTGCCCTTTCATTCTCTGATCTTTTCACAGTTTGTTTGCGAATGGGATTTTCTCAATTTAAAAGCGGGTCTATAATCATGCTCGACACACAGTGGGAGAAAATGAATCACTCCACCAAAAATAGACGGCAGTCACGACTTTCAGCATTAAAGCGGCCATATCAGAGCCTATCTTCACCTTCAGCTTCCGTTAATGAACGAGATTCAATCTGGCCTAACCATCCATGCTGTCTGCTTTTACCAGATCAACACATGACATGTCATGGGGACCAGGTCATTGCTTAGGACCATAAACATACACGCAGGCAGTTGAGGACGCCTGACTGTGACACAGCACACTCAATGTACTAAAGATTCACTTGAATAAATCAGAGAGAGTGTGTGCTTTCCCTTTCACATGCAAATGTGGTGTGATTCATACCCTACATCTAGCCGAGTTAAACAGGCGAGGTCTCCCATACCACTCAACAGGAGAGGAAACAGACTGAGTCAGCACACGATAACAGCCAGTTATGTTGAGAATGCTTCTGTTGAACCTTACTCACGACTGTTGTTATAGTAATTTATTATATACTAGTTTAAAATGACAGAATGGTATCACATTGTTCTTTTTAGGGTGTCACGATTACCAACATTTCTATATTCCATAATACGACAAAATCTAACATCCTACCAAAGACAATATGAAATATTAGCAAATATTTCTGAAAATAAATAAATTAAAACAACAGAAGAAGAAAAAAACAACAAAAAAACAACAACAAATTTTTTTTTCAATTTGGTATGGGTAACCATTCAAGTCGATTCGATTCCAATTGACAATTCTATTTAATTTGTATGCATTTTGTTTAGAGGTTGAACAAATTTTTTAAAGTCGACATTTATGTGGTGAAAGTCGACATCGTCTAGTTGCTGATGACATCATTAATGAAGAACAAATAAGCCAGAACTTCGAGCTGAGACTCGAACACGGGTTGCCTTGTACACAGCTATGGCATTTGACAGAGCGCTGCCCACAAGGCTATTGCTCCAGTTCTTTTGTCTTTGGGTCGTTATATTTCTCACATTTTTCGTCTCGTTCTAAATCATTAGTTTAGAACGGCGATTAAATTACGCGTACAATAAGTTCTTTAAAATGTGAAATTTTTGGCATCCAGATAGTATAATCAAACATATCTTGTGGAGCGCTCTTGGAGTATGCATTTATTTGTCATTTTAACTGTTTGTAAATGGAGCGTAAAAGTGGACTTCAAAGATTTCTTATCCTGTTGTGTCCTCTATAGGCCATGACCAGCGACTAGACTTCAAAATGAAAATGTACTGATATTTTACTCACCCCGTCTCATCCAAGGTGTTTGTGTCTTTCTTTCTTCAGTCGAAAATAAATTACGTTTTTTGAGGAAAACATTTCAGGATTTTTCTCGACGTAATAGACTTCAATGGCAACCAAAATGTTTAAGGTCCAAATAAATGCAGTTTCAAAGGGCTTCAGAGGCTCTTCACAATCCCCAATGAGGCATAGGGTCTTATCTAGTGAAACGATCGGTCATTTAAAAAAAAAATAAAAAAAATTGGTATATACTTTTTAACCTAAATTGCTCATCTTACGCTGCTCTGCGGCTCGCCACGGATTGCGTAATCATGCTGGAAAGGTCACGCTAGACCTAGGCGGAAGTACTGCCCCAAGCGAACTTGCAAGGGGTAATACAAACGGCCTTTACTAAAAACACTCCATTTTCAACTTCAAATTCATCCGACATCGTTGTTTTACCTTTTTTTTGCTAAAGGACGCTTATATTAGTCTTCGTATGTGCGCTTTGTAAACACAGGGCGGTACTTTTCCCTACGTCTAGCGTGACCTTTCCGGGGTGATTACGCAATCACTGGTGCGCCGCAGAGCAGTGCAAGATGAGCAATTTAGGTTAAAATGTATATACATTTTTATGATCGTTTCCTAAGGCCTAGTCCACACGTACACGGGTATTTTTATAACCGGAGTTTTTCCTTCTCCGTTTAAAAAAACAATCGCGTCCACACAAGAACGGTTTAAAAAAAATCTCCGTCCACATGAAAACGCAAAACCGCGCTATGATTGGCTGCCTGATTTCCACATGGGTCCCATCCACGGAGGGATGCTATGGGCTCAGTGAAACCCTTCTACAAGTTTACCTTGGACTCAGTGACAGGTAACTGTATATACAGGGGCAGGGCTCAAGTGGACTGAAGCTTCACACACTTGCCTTACTATGTTGTATTATTGAATTCTGGCACCTCTGTTCTGCAATACAATGAGATAACTGTGCATGTATCTGTATAGGCTACATGTGATAAGCGCTATTAGCAGAGTTATTAAAAGCTACGTCCGCGCTTGCATAGACTCGACTCATGTAACGTTAAACAAAATCGATAACGGCGCACAAACTGACGTCAAACAAAGGAGAGAACGGCGCACATTTTGACTTAACAAGCCTAAATCTCCGGTTTCACCGTCTACACGACAACGCTGTAACCGGAGTTTCTAAAAAACTTCACCCTGGCCGGAGTTTTCAAAAAAGTCCGGTTTCAGTAACCGGATACTGCGTTTGCGTGTGGACGAACAGCCAAACCGCATAGAAAAAGCTGCGGTTTTGAAAATACCCGTGTTCGTGTGGACAGGGCCTAAGACCCTATGCCTCATTGGGGATTGCGAAGAGCCTCTGAAGCACTTAGAAGCCCTTTGAAACTGCATTGATTTGGACCTTTAACATTTTGGTTGCCATAGAAGTCTATGATGTGGAGAAAAATCCTGGAATGTTTTCCTCAAATTTTTTTTATTTCTTGACTGAAGAAAGAAAGACATGAACACCTTGGATGAGATGGGGGTGAGTAAAATATCTGGAAATTTTCATTTTGAAGTGAACTAATCCTTTAAAGCGTCATGGCTGAGCATTAAAGTCGACTAGTCTGTGCAACCCTTAATTTCGATAATAATTCATAAAATGTATTATTTCACTTATAATGTAAACAGGCATGTCAATTATTTATGGTTGTGGAACTGAAAGCAGGTTCCACAGCAGGAAGTATCAGTCAGTACGTTTACAAGGACAACAATACTATCATGTAAACAGCGATTTCTAATTACCTTAATCCGGTTAAAGCCATACTCAAATTAAACAAAAATCGAATTAAGACATGTGGAGTATGCCTATTAATCTAAGTGCATTGTAGACATGTACACACCTTAATCTAACTATTAACGCATTGTAGGAGTTTTCGCCGCATTTTGTGACAGGACACACACACCAGGCAAGTGCAGAGGGGAGGGCTTTGGGGGCTCGTCTCGAGCCCTTTTAAAAAATGTATCAAAAATGCCCCTTCTCAACGATCATCAATAATAGATTAACTATAATATTTTAATTATAATTCAAATGTACAATAAATTTGAATTATAATTAATATAACAGCGCATACAAAACAGTAACAAAGCCTCAAATTCCTGTTCCAGATCTTATACGTATCTGTCAGTCTTAAATGTCATTGCCATGACGTGTTGCTATGGTCTTGCTTGACTGCTCACTCTGACACGGCCTCCTCTATATTGTTCTGAATTATTATAATAATTCTGCTTATTGTAAAAGTAAAATACAATAAGTTTGTATCTGTAATCCCAGATTCATAATTGTCTGCTTACAACACCGGTCGGGAAACTCTAGGCTCGCGAGCCATATGGCCATTCAGTTAACGCCTTTGGCTCGACGGCAGAAAAAAACAATCCAAACAATCATGATTTTGAAACCTTAATTTTCATCGTTAATCAAAGCTATTATTCGAAATGTAGGCTGTCAAGAAGGAGGCAAGATGGGCAGTGTCTCTTAAAAAAACTGAAAGACACAATATAATATTACAAAAATAAAACAACACATATACATACATATACATGCATGCATACATACATACATACATACATACATACATACACACATTGTGTATATATATACATACATATATATATATATATATATATATATATATATATATATACACAGTGAGGAAAATAAGTATTTGAACACCCTGCTATTTTGCAAGTTCTCCCACTTGGAAATCATGGAGGGGTCTGAAATTGTCATTGTAGGTACATGTCCACTGTGAGAGACATAATCTAAAAAAAAAAAAATCCAGAAATCACAATATATGATTTTTTTAACTATTTATTTGTATGATACAGCTGCAAACAAGTATTTGAACACCTGTCTATCAGCTAGAATTCTGACCCTCGAAGACCTGTCAGTCTGCCTTTAAAATGTCCACCTCCACTCCATTTATTATCCTAAATTAGATGCACCTGTTTGAGGTCGTTAGCTACATAAAGACACCTGTCCACCCCATACAATCAGTAAGAATCCAACTACTAACATGGCCAAGACCAAAGAGCTGTCCAAAGACACTAGAGACAAAATTGTACACCTCCACAAGGCTGGAAAGGGCTACGGGGAAATTGCCAAGCAGCTTGGTGAAAAAAGGTCCACTGTTGGAGCAATCATTAGAAAATGGAAGAAGCTAAACATGACTGTCAATCTCCCTCGGACTGGGGCTCCATGCAAGATCTCACCTCGTGGGGTCTCAATGATCCTAAGAAAGGTGAGAAATCAGCCCAGAACTACACGGGAGGAGCTGGTCAATGACCTGAAAAGAGCTGGGACCACCGTTTCCAAGGTTAGTAGTTGGTAATACACTAAGATGTCATGGTTTGAAATCATGCATGGCACAGAAGGTTCCCCTGCTTAAACCAGCACATGTCAAGGCTCGTCTTAAGTTTGCCAATGACCATTTGGATGATCCAGAGGAGTCATGGGAGAAAGTCATGTGGTCAGATGAGACCAAAATAGAACTTTTTGGTCATAATTCCACTAAACGTGTTTGGAGGAAGAAGAATGATGAGTACCATCCCAAGAACACCATCCCTACTGTGAAGCATGGGGGTGGTAACATCATGCTTTGGGGGTGTTTTTCTGCACATGGGACAGGGCAACTGCACTGTATTAAGGAGAGGATGACCGGGGCCATGTATTGCGAGATTTTGGGGAACAACCTCCTTCCCTCAGTTAGAGCATTGAAGATGGGTCGAGGCTGGGTCTTCCAACATGACAATGACCCGAAGCACACAGCCAGGATAACCAAGGAGTGGCTCTGTAAGAAGCATATCAAGGTTCTGGCGTGGCCTAGCCAGTCTCCAGACCTAAACCCAATAGAGAATCTTTGGAGGGAGCTCAAACTCCGTGTTTCTCAGCGACAGGCCAGAAACCTGACTGATCTAGAGAAGATCTGTGTGGAGGAGTGGGCCAAAATCCCTCCTGCAGTGTGTGCAAACCTGGTGAAAAACTACAGGAAACGTTTGACATCTGTAATTGCAAACAAAGGCTACTGTACCAAATATTAACATTGATTTTCGCAGGTGTACAAATACTTATTTGCAGCTGTATCATACAAATAAATAGTTAAAAAATCATACATTGTGATTTCTGGATTTTCTTTTCAGACCCCTCCATGATTTCTAAGTGGGAGAACTTGCAAAATAGCAAGGTGTTCAAATATTTTCCTCACTGTATATATATATATGACATTATATGACAATATGACATTATATGACATATTGACATTAGGGATGCACAATATATCGGCAACATATCGTTATAGCCACCATGATGTCCACCATGATGGGTTTTGAATTGCTCTAAATATGATTGGAATCACTTCGAAAAGGAAAATACAGTTATGTGCAACATGTGCGGCGCAAGTCTAACATATAATCTCCATAAAATGATCATGAGAATACGGCTGTAAAAGAACGTTGTGTTTCAGCGTGTTTGTTAAGGGAAGAGCGCGCCCACGGAGTTACACCTTCATGACAAGCACAGTCAAGTTCGCTTGTGCATTCACAGCCTTTTGTGCCATTGTAAGTTGTAATATTATATTTATTATTCTGTGTATATAATCTCATATAGGATGCATTTGGTTGAGTTAATTAACGACTCAACCAAACTATCCACAACGCATTCTGACCACCACAGTCCGCTTGTGCATTCGTGTCATTTTAAGCATATGTAAGTCGTAATATTACATTTTTGTAGTATAAACATCTGATTAATGTCATATAGGATGCATTTCGTTAAGTCAATAACCCGCTTCATTGTACCGGTAATCATCTTCAGTTTCAACACACGCTCTCAAACATGGGAAGAGCATCCACAGGAGTTATAGGCCTTCACCTATGTGTGATTTTGTGCTAATATACGTTGTAATATTTTATTTTGTATAAATATCTGATTGTTCTCATATATGATGCGTTTAGTTGTTAATTAACCTTCCAAGCGCTTCAGTTTACGGTTGTTCGTTTCATTCTCTCCAGCTTCAGCGCGCTCTCTCAAACAGCAACATTATTTAATAGACTAGACTAATATTAAAGATGTGTTTACTATTACTGTAATTTTAAACATATTTTTTTCAAAAACACAGAAGCGTTGTTTTTAATAACTAGCACTTTTATTGTTCTCGTATAATTTCCATCAACAATACGGTTTGATTAAAACCATTTCCTTATTGTCCGTGCGGAGGCTATTTCATGCTGGCACTTGCATTCTGATTCTTTATTATGCAGCCTAAGCAATGCTGTTCAATAACTTGTTTGCATTATTTAGGTATATTATTTTTATTTTTTTAGGCAATAGAATTTTTGGTAACATTTTACAAATAAGATCTCATTTGTTAAAGGGTTAGTTCACCCAAAAATGAAAATTCTGTCATTAATTTCTCACCCTCATGTCGTTCGACACCCGTAAGACATTCGTTCATCTTCAGAACACAAATGGAGATATTTTTGTTGAAAGCTGATGGCTGAGAAAGGCCTCCATTGACGTTCAGTACATTTACACTCACAAGACCCATAAAAGGCACTAAAAACGTCGTTACAAAGTCCATCTCACTATAGTGGCTCTACAATAATTTTATGAAGCGATGACAATAGTTTTTGAGCGAAATAAAACATCTAAATAACGACTTTATTCCACAAGTTCTTGTCTTCTGTGTAGGCCTCGGTCGTGAACTCATGAAGCACCACGACGCATGCGCGAGAATATGACGCAGAACCGGCGTTCGGACACGTGACCCAGAAGCGAGGAGATTTGTTTACAATGAGCAGAGGAAGACGCGCCGTATCTAAGCTGTTGAATTCTACATTGATCGTGCTTTAGGTCTCGGCACAGGGCTCAGAATGGGACTAAAGTGTGCATTTCATGGATTCCCGAACGCCGGCGCTACGTCATATTCTCGCGCATGCGTCGTGGTGCTTCGTGAGTTCACGGCAGAGACAGACAAGGAAGACAAGAACTTGTGGAATAAAGTCGTTATTTAGATGTTGAGGGTGAGAAATATACCTGAAATGCATTAACTAACACGAACAAAAACAGAGAACAATAACCTTTGTTAATGTTAGTTATAAAATGTTTGTGTTTATTAACAGTCCATTCACAGTGCATTACCTAATGTTAACAGACACAACTTTGGATCTGAAAATGTTGAGATTAACATGCACTAAGATTAATAAATCCTGTTGAAATATTGTTCATTCATAACCAATGCTAACAAAATTAAACCTTATTGTAAAGTGTTACCTTTTTTTTTTTTAATAAAGTAAGTTGGCCATAGGAGTGTAAAATGAATTTGAAAAGGTAAGGAATCTTTCTCTGGTTCAAATAGGCTACTGTACTGTATAGGTTTGATTTATGTTGAAGTGTTTGGGACATGGCTTTTAATGGTGAGCCTTTTGTTTTTGTAATCAGGCTCTCAAAGTTTATTAAAATTTTGTATTTAGATGTATCGGCCAATATATCGGTTATCGGCTTTCAAATATTAAGAATTATCGGTTATCGGTATCGGCCAAAATGTTCATATCGGTGCATCCCTAATATATATATATATATATATATATATATATATATATATATATATATATATATATATATATATTACATTAAAAAGTATAAAAATCACTCATTTTTATAAAGTAACACTGTCCAACAGCGACACCCGCAGGTAAAGTTACAGCGGGATGCCTGAGCCCATTGATTTTAACAGACCCAGGAAAGTCACGCTATGATTGGACGCCGGACAGCGTAGCGTGGCATGGGGACGTAATAATGTACCATTAATCGAGCTATGTTCTGTAACATGTAAAACGGGAACATGAATGTAATATTCTAAAAGCAACTCATGTAAACGCCTTAATCAGAATATTGTCTTATTCAGAATAAGGTCAATAATTCGATTACCGCTGTCCATGTAAACGTAGTCACCGACTCGACCGTCGTTTTGCACAATTTTTCATGTATCAAATAAAAACACAGATTAAAAGAGCGATCAATCTTGACATTTTAAGAATCAGTATCAGACGTATTCTTTTTTTGATCTGGATGGTTTGGTTTTGCTAAATTCAGTATATCAATGCACTGCTTATCTGTTGCCAAGCACTATGCTGCAAGTGTGGGAACTGTGTAGGCAGGTTTAGTGCCTACAGTAGGCAGCCTACTAGATAATGAGAATATGCATTCACTAGCCACAAACAACACCATGCACAAATATATACTAGATCTTTAAGTATGCTGAGCTTAATTGTGTGAAACTCACGACCACAACTAGGGTACATGAAGCAATCACCATGCTGTTGCTAGATGAAGAAACAAGATGCTAGATGCTAAGAAACAAAATGTAATCTTCTAAACAAATATGTTGTTTTGTTGTGTACCAACCCTCCCTTAGTCCATAAACCCTGACCAAACACAGTACAGATTAGACATACACTCCACTAGCCAACAAACACAAGCCATCTCGGAACACAAAGTCTCGGATGTTAGCAGCTTAAGCTTTCTCGTAAACAACAGAAGTGTGTTGACATGTTGTTATTTTTCAGTGTAACAAATTCTCAGATTATTCCCTCTAGCTTGTACAAGCATTTTGACCAGAACTCAAACATTCATCCACTCTTCCCAATTGGTTGTGTGTCATTATTTGTACATCATAACAAACATATAATAAAGAGGCTCATTGATTGGCCGGTCAATATACTGCCCCTCGTCCAGCAGGATGGTGTGAAACATGTAGCTGCTGATAGTTTCCATGTGACTGATTTATTCAGTTGGGCTTTATTCCAGTGCTCTTTGTCTGAACCCTTTAGGTGACGGTGGAAGAGGACAGCTTGTTGGCCCATCCAACGCGCGATAGAGCTAAGATACCCCACACTCGCCGTCTGCCCACCCGCGGGCACATCATGGCTGTGGTAAGCAGTCCATTTGCTCTGAATATCAACTCATTAAATGTGAACAGCCTGTTGGGAAAAGGCTGGAATGATACATATAATAGTATGTACTTTTTTTTTCCCAGTGACAAAATACTTTCTTCTTTGTACTATCAGTTTTAAGACAATTTAGGGCCCAACAAAAGATTTTTTCTACTTACAAAAAAAATATATACATATATACATTGCATTTATAATTCAAAATATACACATTACATTTATTATAATATATATTATAAAATAATTTAAATGTTTTTTTCCATCAAATGTTAAACTTTCTTTACAAATAGCTGAAAATTATACATAGTTAAAATTACTTTTGCTGAAAAACGATGCATATATAATAAAAGATTACTAAACGGTTTGTCATTTTAAACCCATTTTTACTGATGCAACCAAGACTATTACAGTTCATAGTGAAAATGTTACATCCTTCTTGTTGAGCCCTGCTATTTTAAAAAGGTAAACCCAGATAACGTAAGCAGTGTGGAAATACTTCTTTACCTTTAAATTTAACTTCAAATTTCATCACAATGAAGCGTTAGATTTTTGCATTTAACCAACAGAAAGACTTGTCTAAAATCTCCTCACCCTTTTCAGGCTTCTACCACAAACTCGGATGGCATGCTGACACTTGACCTCATCCAGGAAGAAGACATCCTCACACCGCAGGGTCAGGACTCTCATGAGGATACCCTTGATAAAGCCGGCTCTCAGCGTACCCTAGATTCCCAGCGCTCCAACACGGACACCCAGAAGCTCTCAACATGTAACGAGACCCCCGGAAAGTCCCAGAGTCTGCCACGGAAAAGCGAGAGCGCCTTTGACTGGTCGGAAAACCATCGGACGCCGCAGCTCCGCAAAAAACCAACTACATCCGAGAAGAACCGCTGTGCTTCCATGGATGAGATCCTCACGCACTGCGAGACACGGGCCCTTCCACACTGCTCGACTTCAGCGCCGGTGCAGCCCATCGGCCAGCTCCAGGACCTCATCACCCAGAAGCTAGAGAGAACTCAAGAACTGCTGACAGAGGTGCGGGCACAGGGAAAGGGGAAGGGATCGCCAGCTGGAAAGAGCTCCAGCCCAGAGGGTCAACGGATGGAGGTGGAACGGCTTCTAGAGGAAGCAGCGTCCACTTGGGGGCAGGCACGTGACGTACTTGAAGAAGTGAAAGAACTTAGAGCTTTATACAAGCAGCTCGACTCCGCCCCTTCCGCCACACTCAGTCCTACACAGAACGGCAAACTAAACAGCCCTCAACAAGCAAACCACCGGAAAAGCATGATGTGAGGACACAGAAAATCATCTACGGTTTAATGCCGTCGTTTTTCAATGGACTCTTCCTGTTGACTGCTTTAACATTGCTGGAATCAAATAACATGAGCTATACGTGTATGTATGAATTGTTAAAGAGCTTCCACTCCCTAATATCAGTGTCAGAGCAAAACCGGAGGTTTTAGCAAACACAAGCTGTTGCGCTATACCTTGCTGTATCATTTTTCACAGTGATGTCAACAGGGACAGTAAAAGCACGGAGTCATCCCATCAGGGTAAGACGGGGTGAGAAACACCAGACGGCGGTGATGTTGTTGTCATCACCAGCCTATCACAATGTGAATGTTTTCCTTCTGTTTCATAATACACTGGAGGAGCTTTGTTTCGAAATGTCACAGACACCCAGGTCTATTTTACTCCCTGGGTCATTTTTTGTATGAAATAATAATAATAATTCCCAGCACGCTCTGCTGTTAACACAAACCAAGCTCATTATAAGATGCAATCAGGGTGCAGCCAAAGGCCATTGACGGAAAGCGGAGCATGTAATATGTCCGGCAGTGCTCTGTATCCCATCAGATGGGCTCTAATTGTGAACAAAGCCATGAACATGAACACAGATGATGTCTGGTGCCAGAGTTGCTGCAGAAAGTGGAGGAAGAAACAGCTGCCATTAAAGACAAGACTCCATGCAGTAAAGGAAACGATTAATAATAATGACACATTTGCACTATGGAGAATGCTGTAAAACGAGAGTGACACTGGCAAGCTATCTTTTCAAACCTAAGAGGCAGAACAGACAATCTACTGTAGGCAGGGAAATATGGGTCGTGTAGCTCCAAGTCTTTACACCTAAGTGGTATTTCCGAAAATATTGGTATCTTTCAAAATCAAAAGCTGCCTTAGCATATTTTCATAAGGGCACATGCAAGCTGCATCAAACTCTTCAAAGACTCTGAACGCTTGTATATTTTGATTTACGAACAGTTCGCCTACAAGTTGCCTGCACCTCAAGAGAAGCTTTGGAAGCATGATTTTATTTTGCTTTGTTTGCAGGATTTTTATCTTTGGGGAACTATGCAAGGTTGCAGGGTGAATCTCACGAAACCAGTCAAGACGTGTCATGTTTCTTTCAAAGACATTTTGGGGTGAAATAAGAAATTATATTTTGCTTAAAGGAAAATTAAGCTTGTTTTTCTATGGTTACTTTATTTTTATGACCCCTCAATATGTATCCCCACCCAATTCTCATTACTGTAATGCAACAAATTGTCAAGCAAGTTCGGTTGAGCTTCCTTTTGCCATATTTGAGTGCTCTATGCATGTTCACTGATCAATGTTTATATGTGAATAAAAGCCTAAATTAAATCCGTTCATCATATAGAGCGATCGCGTCTCGTCAGAGGACTTGGATTAAACCGCTCGATTCATATGGATGTCTTTTACGATCGCTTTATGAACAATTTGGACCATCAGTTTTGGGTGAATTGACATTCGATGGAGGGTTTCATTAAAAATAACTTAATTTGTAGACTGGGTACACCCAGCCTGATCTGTCGGCGATTTGATTTCGCCCTGCAACTCAGTCTGGAAACCTGTACAGTACATTCATTTCTACTGCTTCTATTACACTTTTGCGGGAACCAATCACAGACTGGCTTATCCACCTGACACGATATTGGTGGGTTTTACACAACGACGGATAGAGAAGCGATGGGTTGTTGCCTGTTGATCACGCCTCTTGGGGTCTGATTGGTTGAAGGACTATCCAATTGCATACAGAGTCATTTGAATTATGCTCGTTTATCACGCCTCTTGTGGTCTGATTGGTTGAAGGACTATCCAATTGCGTACAGTCATTTAATTTATGCTCGTCTATCACGCCTCTTGTGCAGTAGAAAATATAGACCAATGTTCAATATTAAAATTGAGCTTGGTCTGGTCATAGCCAGTTAATTTGTGTTCCGAAGATAAATGATCGTCTTGATATGAGGGTGTGTAATTGATGATACAGTTTGAATTTTTGCGTAAACTATCCCTTCAAACATCATAACATCCATGTATGCTGTTAAAAAGCTTTAAAATAAAACTTAAATTCGAATATAATGAGAATTAATTACCAGAGAACAACTGAATTATAATAAGAACTTTGTAGGTAAATGTGCAGAAATGATCAAAGACAAAAAGTCACAATTGAAAAAAATAATGGTCTCATAATTTTGTATTTTGGCATAAAATGCGACATGGGCATGTTTCATGAGATTCCCCCACATATAAGCTTGAAATAATCCACAGGCATCAGGATTCACTGGCAGAGTGCAGTACAATATTGCGTTAAACGACCAAAGGGTATGTCTTGCCAGTATAAAACACCTTGTTTTACAGTTAGTAGCTAAATAATGTGTTTGCACAATTCTATGGGTACAGGTCAACCTGTTCTGTTACAAAGACTTGATTATAAACAGTGTTATATTTTTTGTACATTTTATTGTAAAGTGCTTTTTTGTAGAGAAAGACTTTGAGGAGAGTTTTTGCTTTTAAAATGCTCGATTTAGAAAACCACTTCTCGGGAGACGCAACTCGACCGGACATTCCTCGCTTCTGGAATCTTGTCATAAAAAAAACTATAAATCTCCATTTCCAAAGGTAATAAAGCACAAAGCCTATGGCAGTCCTTAGCTTTTTAAAAAAGTACAGGTACATGATTCAAAGGTTTTATTCACCACCCCTCACATATTAAGTTCTATTCCTATCATATTCTCGCCACACAGATGCCAAAGGTTTACTCGTATCTCAAACAGAGCAATGTTGTGTGATCTTTTCAGGTTTAATCAGATGAACTGGTTTTGTTTGGTCAGCTGGCTGTGTTATGATCTGATTTTTCTGACAGTGCCAGCGGAAGGTGAATCTAATTAACCGAGCATCTGTCAGGTAGCCAGGATCAGCAGGGCTCATATTAGATTACATCAAAACCAATCCTGACATCTTTCCTATATCCCACAGGTCCTGTCACATAGGATAACAGAAACCCAGCCAAATTACTCCTGTACTTTGATAGTCATGCATTAAATTGGTCATTTATGACACGTTTACTTTATGTTGACATCATAAACCATGTGACTGGCTAGAGCTGATGTTTCCTTCATGCTTTTTTGTGTATCTTCATACTATTTATGTATGCCATAACACTGTTCATCTGTTGTCTCCGTTTTTCTGAACTTGTGCAGATAAAATGTGAATGTGAATGAAGAGGAAAACCTCTCATTTGGTTCTTGACTGTGTTATTGTGGTCAGACTAGTAATTTTGCATAGGGATGTTGAATTTGTGTGAGATAGTGCATCAGTGCTAGACTGCAACTGGAAAAAAGACTTATGCAATCAGAAAGGAACATATAATTGATTTTACCTACTTCAAAATAACAGACTCTGGCTTTTTTAAGGTTTGAAATGCACATTTATACAGAAGAAAATCAGAATGGTTTTTTTTTTTCATCCTCACAAACACACTCTCTCAGATGGACATTTCATTACAAGCTGCTGGTTAACAACTCAGATACTCAATTGTCTTTTCTGCTCTTGCTGATCTCATTTATATGGAAAACTGTAAATCTCTGTGTACATTATTTCACATTTCTGTAGCTAATTGTAAATGGGGGTCAGTTTGCAGTGGGCAGAACCCTGTAAGTGGGTGTTTGTAAGCTCAGGACCGGCAAATCTCTGATGTACTTGAGACACAACCACTTGTGCAATTAAAGTGATCCTCATGTAACGTCCCTGAATTCTGAGTGTTCATATCATAACTCCGGGGGACTTTTTTCCCCGTCTCATTTAGAGGTCGATCGATTGATTTTGCTGGAACAATCAGTTATTGGCAATGATCCATACCGATAGTTTTTCCTGATTGCGTCCATTGCTGGAGTGGCTTAGAAGGGTCCGCTGTTATTATACAGTAAAACCCTCCAATTTTTTATTTATTTAAATTGTACCTTTAGGGGTACAACGGCTTGTCACTGAGGCAGTACCCTTAAAAGGATATCTTTGTACCTTTTTTACACCTAAAAGGTTCATAGTAGTACCTTGAGGTACATATTGCTACTCCAAGGCACTAATATGGATCTTTTAAGGTTGAAAAGGGTACAAAGATGTCCTTTTAAGGATACTGCCCCAGTGCCAAGCTGTTGTACCCCTACAATTAAATTTTTGTTTTGAGTGTAAACGAGAGCGACCTCTAGAGGCGAAATAAAAACTATCACTGGCGCCTCGTGGAGTTTGTTTTGACGCCCGCACATTTAAAGCTAGTGACATGAGAACGCAAACTATCGTCATGCAGCCGACAGAAACAAACTAATCAAAAACGCATTGGATTTCAGTTCTTCATCGCCATTGTAATACATATTTTGTTATTTTGATTAGATAATCATCAAGTGTTCTAAAATAGAAGCAAATAACGTGTGAGAGTATACACAACATGAATATGTGTCTAATTTCAATTCTATGGCCTGTGTAGATATTTGTAGATATGTTGTGTAGATATGGCCATCTTTAAATTTCTACTCATAGCATTGAAATTAGACACATATGTATATTGTACTTTGGATTTATATGAAATGGTAACACTTTACAATAAGAGTCCATTGTAGCATTAACTAAGGTATTGTTTATTTGATAATTTCAACATATATTTGTAAGTTTTATCTCTAAACATTAGTTAACACACTATGAACTAACATGAGGTATAATTATTAATATATATATATTTTTATTTTAAAAGTACTGTACATTTTCATGGTTCAGTACTGTTTTTACATTTTTGTAATAAAGTTCAGCACTATTTTATGTGTTATGTTTGATCATTCAGTATCAATTTTTAAACCGATCGGTTATCGGCCAGCGTGGGCCAACCCAGTTATCGTTAAAACCCCCCACTATTGGTCGACCTGTAGTCTCATTTGCCATTAAATTAACAAGAATTGATCATCAGAAATGCACAGTTTTCATCTTATGCTGATAATCTCAAAATAGACAATGAATTGGCCTGGAAGGCATACCAGTCTATCACACTATAAGCAATCAATTGAATCCAAATGCCTATTTTCAATCCCTAAATAGATTCTTAATAGACTATTCTTCTTGTATTCAAGCCAACCTAGAAAGGACCTATTTTTTTAATGAATTATATATTAAATAAAAATGTAATTGAATGTTAATTTATTCTTTATTAATTAAATCGTTAAATACTACTTGTAAATTAACCATAAATATTGAATTACAACACAGTACATTTAAATGTACACAGTACATTTGTGGTTTACACATTTACACTGAAATAAAGCAAGCAACAAGGAAAAGTCAATTGGTGCAAACTGTACTGAGGGAGCCGTAAGAACACAACACAGCAGATGCTGCGTGTGTCAAACCACATGTGGCCTGAAACACAAGCAGTCTGACAGACAGGAGACACTGATTGGCTATGAGCCAAGTAGGGTGTGTTGCCATGGCAGTATAGAAACGTTTCACCTGGTTAGGACTGTGTCAAGAGGTGTCAATGCATTCCTCACACCCCAAATAGAAATGAGGAGGTGTTACCAGGCTCTTCCTACTCAGGCCGTCTGTAGCTGTAGGATGAGCCCCAGGAGTACTTCACCTCAGACTTGAATTGAAATAAACGTTAACTTAAATAATAATAAAAAAAACTAGTTATAAGTTAACTAAAACAAGATTAATTTTTTTATTTAGTCAAATTTGATGAGTACTAAAAAAACTAAAAAGGAACCCCTGTGATGAAAATCAAGTTTTTAATGTTGTTTATGTCTACGTGGTGTTTGCTTTTATTATTTTATGCTTTCATGTGCTAATTCATAAGTCAAATCCATTGCTGAGTATTTTCTCCTTAAAACTGCAGTGATCCAAAGACAGTCTCAAAGACGCAGTTTAAAATAGCTGGTGTTTCTGACGTCACAAACTACCTTGTAACCAATCACGTCACGAGGGGGGCAGGCTTTAGCATATCATCATTACTATGCGAAGCAGGAGAGTCTCAAGAGAAGTCATGCCGGTACATTTTTCTATTGATATGAAAGATTGTGTACATTTAGCAATATAGCGCGTGAATTATATGATGTATATTATGATGTCTATGATGTTCAAAGCGTTTCTAAGGATACTAATTCTTAGAAGGCAGAACATGGTTTGATAACAGTCAAGAAAAGGCTAATCATATCAATTATTGTTATGTGTCTGACGTTGTAAAGAGCTATACCTTTGTGCAGCATTTACTACAGTAACTTGAGTCAAAGTTAACCAAGTGGATTTCTGAACTGGTGTGAGTGATTGGAGGTGGGGATAATTTGCATATTCATGTATCCATGTATACTAAATGAAGCAAGGGTGTAGTTAGATTCAAGCTATTGAATTATAAATGCTAATAGCATTTTTGGCTACAGGGGGACTTTAAATTATATAGAAATTTAAAAACTAATAAAAATGACAAAACAACAAATCTACAACTTCTAAAAATGAAAAATATAAAAAGACAATCCAAACGTATAATACTAGGTCTAATGTTAAAATAACACCGTCTCAGACAAATGTGACAATATGTCATGCTGTGCTGATGCATGTTGATTTTGCTTCTGTTATATGTTTGCGAAAGCAGTTTACCGAAGTAAAATCCAGCTTAAAACTAGTAGCTGTTTTTTGAAATATGGTAGCTGGTTTCTAGCTGGTCTAAACTGGCCCTTAGCAGGTTAATAGTTGCTCCAATAGCTGGTTGAAAGCTAACATGTTCTAAAAACACAGAATTTGAAGAGACTATAAGAAGTTAAAACAGAATTTACAGAGACTAAGAAGTTGAAAAAAAAAAAAAAACCTGAAATACGGATCTGCTATGTGTGGTAACAAAATGCTTAGTGAACAATGTCATTGGACAAATGAATAATAAAGCCAATAGTATATCTTCATTTATACGGTTTTACTACCAAAACCAGCACTTTGAAACTGGCAAGAAGGGTTTCCATGGAGACTTCCATGGGAAGGGATGCATTGGTGGTACCAAGCAATAATTCATCTCAAGGGTCCAGTAGGGCTGAACCCCACAGCTGTTGAGCTTGTCCATATGTTCCCATAAGACACTACAGGGGGGCTGTTGGAGGAGGACATCAACACACACAGAGAGGAGATAACAGCAGAGTCATTTTTGATGCTTTTTATCTGCTATAAGGGCTGTTTATAATTATTTATTTTAATTAAACATTTGTGATCTTGAAAGATCAAATATGGACAGATATCCACTAACCTGTGACATCTGTCCTAATTGAGCATTAATATAAAACCACAAAGTGGTATGAATTAAAGTAATTTGTTAAACTATTATATGAATGAGAACACACTAGCTATTAAATGGTAAATTACAAAGAAATAGAAATTGTAGCTAAACAAACATTTTCTCCGGCATGAACCCAATGGAGCATTTGATTTGCTGAGGGAAACTGAGAGAGCGGAGTCAGTCATGCAGAAAGAAGTGTCACTAATTGACGTCCAGCTCCCCCTTTCTGGACGTAAAAGGTGGAGCTTGAAAGCCCAGCCACACCCTAACCCTACTCCAAATAACCCTATCTCTCCCTGCGTACCAATGTCCATACAATCCATCCTAATTAGTATGTGGTATTAGAATCTGTGCACCCTCTACTGCCCATTGCACAGGTTTAGGCTCAGAACTACAAACACAAATAAAAAGCATTAAAATACTACAAACATGGTGGATGTGTGCGTCAGACAGTTAACATTTTAGATTAAGGGGTTTGAGTAACTAATAATCAACATGTAACCTGATAAAAATATTTATTTAATCTTATCCATGTTATATTTCATCCTCAACAACGTGAACTACTATAAAGATCAGTTTGACCATTCATTTTTAAATGCATAATTTTCCACAAGAATTTGGCTCAGTTGCAGTGAGCCCTACTTGAGAGATGTTATAAATACATTGACTGCTTAACAGGCAGCCCTATAAACATCCCTTATTATATTTTATCAAACAGGAAGATTGATGGTTTGTAAATGAGAAGGGTCAGCATTCAATCTTTGACAGCCAAATATGTTGCTGTCTTCTAAATCAACAGTTTGTGGGCCCTGCAATGAGTTCAGTTTAGGTTATGCCCATAGACTGTAAAAAAAATGTCCTTGAAAGGGGGTGGCTGGGCACATTGCATACACAGCCAACGAGCCCGTAAACAAACGTGCTCGCCTGTACACAAAAGCCGTTTTCACGGTGACCTATGTGAATCACAAAAATGTTTTTTTCTCTGTAGGCAGTGTGCCAGCATCAAAGCATGTACCCCTACACTCAATCACTCCCCTATGTTCCCCAGCCCCCTGCATCAGGTGGCTGGAAACACTATCCTCACAGTCAACGAGCCCATGAACAAACATGCTCTGATAAGCGCCACTTTAACACAACACTGTCGGGCCACCGAGTCCCTGTTACTCAGCGACTCACCCCACAAATTAATTTAGCCCCTGGCTTCGAAGGCCGAGGCCTGGCAGGCCATTCCCGGCATTTCAAAATGGGTGTTGAACATAATAGAACAAGGTTACTCGCTACAGTTTGCTCGCAGACCACTGCTCTGGTAAGAACCGACACAAGTCACGTGTTTCGAAACAAAATATCGAAACTGTTAATAAAAGGGGCGGTGGAAGCCGTACACCCCTCACAAAGCGAGTCAGGCTTTTACAGTCGCTACTTCCTTGTACCAGTGTTAATTTTGACAGCATATTTTGATTTTGTTTTAGTCATAGTTTTTTGACTAAAATGCCATTTAGTTTTAGTCATATTTTAGTCACCTGAACTGTTTTTAGTTTTAGTCTCCTAAAATCTAATGAGTTTAGTTAAATTGTAATACATTAAGCGTACATAACCGACTGTCACTTGAACTGACATTTTGACATCATTTTGTTTTTGACATTAAAAATACACGAAAGAGCTCAATTCACTTTTTTGTTTGTTTTTAAAAACATCTATATAATTTTTATAACTTTGTATTTCTGTTTTAGTTAGTATATCATGTTAAGCTAAAGCTTCAAATTAGTTTATTTTTTTTATTCATTTAACATTTATTTATTTTAATGGTTTTGGTTAACTATTATAACTCTGATACTTTATTTAATATGGGTCAAATACTGGTCTTTCCTCCTGACTATGAATTAAATGGGAATTAAATTAAATACAGTTTATTGTGTAAGCAAAAATGAATATATAATGCATGACTTTTAATTATAAACCAGCTGGAAATACACCGGGACTCTTATTTTGAAATCTCGCTTTACTATTGCAGTTGCAGGAGCTTATTCAAGTTCAGAGATGAGGAGATAAAATATGCATTGTTATAACCATCTAAAACACATTACTATATAAACATCGTAAAGTAAACATTGTCATTATTCATCAGCATTAGTTCATAAACAATTGCCTGGCATAAATGTGTGTTATTCATTGATTGTGAAGCGCTCTAGAGCGCTGTATTGGGGATGTGTGAGTGAGCCTGTAGAACATGCAACAGCGCCGTGTTCTCCAGCGGTTAGATCAGCACGCTCAAATCAAATGTGCGCATCCGTTACACAGGATATCAATTCTGACTGGATCTCTTCCCTAATCGTCCCTCCCTAACATTTTCGTCTCGTTTTTATTTGTTGATGAAAATGACAGTTGATTTTCGTTATAGTTTTTGTCATCCAACACTAGTTTTAATTTAGTTATCGTCTCGTTTTTGTCAGTGAGAAAAGGTTGTTGACGAAAATTATTCGTCAACGAAATTAACACTGCCTTGTACCAAAAAAGGACGGTGGTCTCAGGCCCATTCTAGATCTCAGACATCTGATCAAGGCCCTCACGAAGCGCCCATTCAAAATGTTGAAAATGAAACAAATCCTCGCGCATATTCGCCCGAGAGATTGGTTCTTCACTGTAGATCTAGAGGATGCCTATTTCCTCATCCAAATAGCTCCTCATCACAGACCATTCTTGAGATTCGCCTTCGAGGTGAAAGTTTACCAATACAGGGTGCTACCCTTTGGTCTATCTCTGGCTCCCTGCACGTTTACGAAGTGCATGGAAGCGGCGTTAACCCCGCTGAGGCTTCGGGGAATGAGAATTCTCAACTATCTCGATGACTGGCTCATAATAGCTCAGTCAGAGATATAGTTATTAAACCACAGATCTTGGCTTCTCAACCATTTGAAATGCTTGGGCCTCAGAATCAATGTGGCAAAGAGCTCATTGTCTCCCACACAAAACGTTTTGTTTCTGGGAACAGTGTTAGACTCACTACATATGAACGAGCGACTGACGTCACAGCGCGCGCTCTCTGTTCGGAACCGAGCGGTTTCCCTCAGGTCCGGTGTATACACTCCTCTCAAACACTTTCAGAGGATGTTGGGTCTCATGGCCTCGACGGCGCCAGTTCTCAGACTAGGTCTGTTACACATGTGCCCTCTCCAGCGCTGGCTGAATTGCTACGTTCCAGCTCACACAGGGCTCTCGGGCCGATTACAAATCAAGGTAGACCACAGCTGCGTATTAGCTCTGGCTCCTTGGAAAAATCCCGTCTGGTATCAGACAGGCGTGAGTTTGGGCACTGTTACGAAGTGGAAAGTTATCTCGATAGATGCATCCAACCTAGGTTGGGGAGCCTTTCACGAGGGCAGGCCAGTCTCCGGTCTCTGGTCAGACTTGGAAAAGAGTCTTCACATAAACTGTGTAGAGATGAAAGCGGTCACGCTATCGCTAAGAGCTTTCCTTCCGTACATAAAGCACCACCATGTCCTGATCCGAACGGACAGCAGGTCAGTGGCCTAAGATCTATTGGTCTGCACACAATGGCGATAAACTCCTAATATGGGCGGAGCACAACCTGAGTTCGCAGAGAGCGGCTCACGTGCCAGGCATTCTGAATCTGGGTCCGGACATGCTGTCCAGGGGCAAAGTGTCCCCCAGCAGAGTGGTCTCTTCACCCACAAACGATTCAGACAATTTGGGGCATGTTTGGTGAGCCAAAAGTGGATCTTTTCGCCTCACAAGACAATGCTCAATGCCTAATATATTTTTCCAAACACAAGGACGCGTTGGCCCACGAATGGCCCAGCCTTCCTCTGTATGCTTTTCCCCCAATCTCAATGTTACCTCAGGTCATAGAGAGGATCATGGAGAGCAAATGCGCTGTGCTTTTAATAGCCCCGCTCTGGAGAAATCAACCATGGTTCTCACAGCTAAGTTGGATGTCAGATACAGCCCCGTGGCCAATTCTGCTTAGGAGAGACCTCCTCATGCAGGCGAAACGGCATCCCCGTCCCGATCTATGGGCGCTTCATGTCTGGCCCATGAACGGGTACATGAGAACCTCTCTGAAAGTGTATTAAACACTATTTCTGAAGCTAGAGCCCCCACAACCAAGCGGCTCTATTCAGGCAAATGGTCAGTCTTTTCGGGCTGGTGTAAAGCACAAAGTCTGATCCCACATAATTATGAAGTGTCAGAAGTGCTCACTTTCTTACAAGAGCTACTGGACGCGGGTCGTTCCCCCTCCACGCTCAAAGTTTATGTGGCTGCTATAGCAGCGCACCACAGTGAATGGACTGTCACTGGAGAAGAACGATCTTATCGTGCACTTCCTTGAAGGGGCTAGAAGGCTTCACCCATCTCGCCCCACTTCAAGCCCTAAATGGGACCTGTCCACGGTCCAGGATGCTATGACAGGCTCAACATTCGAGCCTCTGCATTTTGTGAGCTTGAAGCTCCTATCACTCAAGACCGCTTTTCTGCTAGCAATCGCATAAGTTAAGAGAGTGGGTGATCTGCACGCGCTCTCAGTGAGCGCCTCTCGTCTGGAATTTGGGCCAAACGACTCTAAACTCGTCCTCAAACCAAGACATGGATATATACCTAAGTTGCTCTCGACTCTGTTCAGAGCACAGGTCATTTCACTTTCAGCACTCTCATCATCGCTAGATGAGGAAAATGCTCATTTGCTCTGTCCTGTCAGAGCGCTGAGAATATACATAGAGCATTCCGCTGCCTTCAGGCTAACTGAACAGCTCTTTGTGTGCTTTGGCGGCCGCACCCGTGGGTGCGCGGTTACAAAGCAGACCTTGTAACGATGGATAGTGGATGCTATCTCGCTGGCTTATGAGTCCAAAGATCTCAGCTGCCCTATAAGCATCAAAGCCCATTCTACTAGAGGCATGGCCTCGTAATGGGCTTGGTCTACGGCATTTCACTGGACGGTATCTGTGCGGCGGCAGACTGGGCCTCCCCGTCCACTTTTATCAGGTTTTATAATTTGGATGTCCCTGCCTTACAGGCTGGGCTTCTTGCCGTATAATACATATTAACCCCTTACGGCCCGATAGTCCGGTCTGGGTTAAGTATTTGTATAAGTCATAAGCACATTCCTTATATGACTCGACTTGTCTGGTAATTCAATATTGCTATTGGCCCGACTGGTCTACATATATATATTATTCTCATTGAAATAAATTATTATTCATAGTATTCATGCAAAAGTATTATTATTCATACAGTTTAAGTACTTCATAGCTGTGCTACTTCAGAAAACAGAACAATTACCACTTGGACGCATCATGGGCAAGCTACAGAAAAAAATAATTAGCTAAAGTTAAAAACAATGACAGCTAGCAGCTAGTTACTGCAATACGCGTGTTGTACTTCGTATTAGAATTAGAATAGTACGGAATATTAAAAATAACCAGCTGTAATTTGACCAAATTAATGTTATTAAACATTGCCAATAAAATTAAAACCTGGGAAATAAACTAGTACATTACCGATGCTGTGTGTGTGCTCTGAACGTAATCATATTGTATATATCATATTGTTCCATATGGGAAGGTCTTGGTTCGTGTCTTGGCTTGGAAATGTTTACCTGCAGTACATCAGGCTGCACGTGCTTGCAGCTGTTGTATGACCTTTTTCATGGCTGGAAATTGGCAAACGCATTAGCAGATTGCAGGTTTCATTTTTTTTTTTTAAAGCAAGACGCCGCTTCAAACGAATCACCGGTAGAAGACCGAGATGAATTATTTGATAACCCGTGAACCCGATTGGTTTACAGCAATCGACTCTTAAGAATGAATCGTTCGCGACTCGATTCAGATCATTTGATCACCAATGACTGATTCATTGAAAGCAAATGAATCGTAAAAGTGAATCATTCGCGAGTAGCACTGCTAACTAATTAACAGTCTACAAATATGCCAATTTGTAGTAGCAACCAATATTGCATCTGGGACAGGGTTTTGTATATAAAATCGCATCTCTCAAATAGCTACTTACTTTTGCCCCGCATTTTCAAGTTTTAGGATTGCCCAATAAACAAAAGCAGTATTTAATAAATACATACATTATATTTGTTTTACTGTTTTCTTATATTGTCCTCTAAACATTAGTGGAAGCTTGAGAAAAACCAGAGGCTGTTTTAGCATGAAATTCTAGTATTTAGCGCCATCTTGCGGAAAGATTCTTCCTTGACAGCCAACACAGGCATGGTTTTAGACACTTAAAATTTTTGATTAACACATTGAAAATTGTTTTTGAATACCTTGCATAACAGAATCCTGTCCTTGGGGCTAATGTACTTGGAACAAAGTGGACTCATTCACCACATGAAACCTGTTCAGTCAGCATGCTAGTTTTGGTTGTTTGCAGCTAGGCCTATTTAAATGGTATCTATCAACCTAAATTCGTTGTTGGCAAGGGAAAGTGGTAACTTCAAGATATTTGTCAGAACTTGTCCCGAAACAGGTTCACTGTGTAACTGCTCACAGCTATGAAACTTGAAAAGCAAATAGATTGCATCCAGATTAAAACAAACATTTGAACAATACAGTGTATTTGGGAAAGAGGAGGATGCAACGAGAATAAGAAAAAATCATCCTATCTTACATTAAAAATGTAAGAAAATCCCTTTTAAAAATAGAATAGAAATAAGAAAAGAAAAATAAATTGCCTTATGAGAATCTTCTCTGAGATTGTGAAAACAATACTTACACCACAATGTAATACATTTGCTAAAAAGCCATCTGAGCCTTCTCAGACTTCAGATTCCTTTGTTTTCATTCCAATGGGCGATTCTAATGTTTGTGATAAGACAGTAATTTTCAGTCCATAAAAGTGTGAAAGCTCATTTAAATCCAGCAGAACATGTCAAGATGAAAGTGCTGATGAATGTCTATGCATGTCTGGATTTGTCAGTAGCCTATGTGAACCTCATGGCTTCATATTCTTTTAGTGGTACAAAAGCTCTTGAGACTAACAATAAACATAAAAACTGAAATTGCGGAATTTTCAAATATGCTCTTCATACTAGTTTAATACTTTTGGCCTGAATTATTATGTAGCCTAACTGAAAATACATGACCCGTGTCGCAATACTTGTGCTGTCACTCAGGAGTTTCCCGTAACCATTCAAGCCCTTCCCAGTCTTGTCTCCCACTCTTTCGGCACATGCTCATAAATATAGATAGCAAGACAAAAAGCACTCATTTCTCCCGTCTCCTCCACCATGTTCACACGGCTGCTCTGTCTGTGGGTGATTGGGGCTTTGCTGCTGCCCCTGAACTGGGGTAAGTACAAACCTGTCACAGACATGTGTGTGCATATTATAGGATGCCATTGTGTCTAATACATTTCTTATGAACAGCAAAATATGTCTTTCCCTTTGTAGCTCTTCAAACTTTATTTGTTTTCCTTTCCAAATGGATTTGCCTTAAGTCTACTTGGGTTTATTTAGCAGAAACGTAGGCCACTGAGGAAATGTCAGAATGCATTTATACTGTTTTACTGTTTCTCTTAGCAATTTCATCATGACTGAGAAATGATCTGTTGTCACATTGCAGGAACTAAAACTGCTTACTTATCCTTCAAAAGTGTGATCAAAAGTGAGAGGAAAGACTTTTACATTGTTACAAAATGTTTTTATTTCAAATAAATTGCTTTTGTTTTGAACTTACAATTCATTCTATTTAAGGATCCTAAAAAAAGTATCACATTTTCCACAAATATTAAGTAGCACAACTTTTTACAATGGTAATAAAACAATTTTTTCTTGAGCACCAAATGATTTCTGAAGAATCATGTGACATCGAAGATGCTGAAAATTCAGCTTTGCCATAAAAGAAATATATTACATTTTAAAAATATATTAAGATAGAAATCGGGTGTTTTAAATTGTAATAATATTTCACAATATTACTGTTTTACTGTATTTTTGATCTAATGCAGCTGACTAAGGCCCCGAACACACAATGCGTTTTTCAGGTTCGAAAACGTCTCAGGTTACGAATGTAACCATTGTTCCCTGAGAACAGGTAATGATACGCTGCGTCAGCTTGACGCTACGGGGGGAATGCCTCCAGCGTGACCAGTGCCTGAAATCACAATCAAAAAACGTCAATCCTATTGACCGGCGACAGTCTCTGACATCATCAAGGTGCGACCAGGAAGTATAAAAGGGCGCCTTGCCAACATGACAGCATCCGATCGTCTGAAGGGACTGTTTTCGGCAGGCAGGCCCTGCGGCATGGCAAAGCGACGCAGCATCTCGTTCCCTGTTCTCAGGGAACAATGGTTACATTCGTAACCTGAGACGTTTCCTTTCGAAAGGGAACTTGCGCTGCATCAGCTTGACGCTACGGGGAACTATATACCCACGCCGCCATGCCGACGGGAGTGCATGCCCACTGGCAGTGACAACTGTCAAGACAAGCAAATTCAACTGAAATGCCTAAACCACTCCCCTTCTGGTCACATAAGGCTGTCAGTGACAGCGCTCCCTACGGTCAAAGCCCAAGCTATAGCCTGGGAGGAAACCTTCACACACATGAGGTCCTACCCAGGCCTTGCTCGAAGGCCTGGAACTACCCATTCGACAGAAGGGGTTCCTTTAAGGCAGGGGTCGGGAACCTTTTTTGACCAAAGAGCCATTTTTTCATTTTTGGTTAATGCATTTTTCCAAAAGAGCCACAGTAAAAAATTATATTAAATTATTATTAAAAAACATGCTTTTTTCCCCAATAAAATTTGAACAATAGTAATTATTAGGTCCATAACTAAAAACAAACACATATGCAGCAAACAATAAATAAGTTGCAATATGGAATTAATTGTGCAGGGCTTTGTGAGGTTGAGTTATAAATCCTCTTAGTGTTTGTGAACGCAAACAGTGCTTACATCTACTGTGTTTACGTGAATACTCGACTTGGCATTTTGATATATTTCTGTAGCCTATTAATTTGATGTGCAGCCAAGGACAAAGCTGTGCTTGTCCGTGTTGCACTCGGAGCGTGTGCACAGCATCCTGTCAGTAATTCAATTGTCTTTCGCGATTTATCACGCTTTTATAATTTATTTCCGTCAACTGAAATCTGCGTGGATTATCATAAATACACATTTATTTATCACAAGGGTCTCTACGGCAAAAGCGAAAGTACCTGCGAGTGAAATGTTTCGAAATGTCTCTTTTCACAGCAGACCACCAGTTTCAATAAAAGGATATATTAACGTTTATATAGCCTACTTTTAAATTTTCGCTGCTGTTCTAAAAATGGTTTTCGGTTACCTTTAACAAGCCACAGCTGCTTGAATCCCAGAGCAGAAGCTGTTACCACAGAAACGTAAGTGGGTATTGATTGCTGTTGCGACTCGTGACACTCGCGAACAGCACTGAACACGCACGGCCGGTACAACTTGAATATTAGCTATTATCATACGTTTCATTAACTTCGGTAGGCTGTACAACAAGGGAATTGTAATTGGCTGCTTTTTTCTGCAGAGAGCGGATCTCTGTTGATGTGTCTCATTTTTTTTCTATCGATCATTTGTTGGTAAAGGGTGAGAGACCTGAGCCACATTATTTTTGTCAAAGAGCCAGGTGTGGCTCGCGAGCCATAGGTTCCCGACCACTGCTTTAAGGGAACGTGGCAAGGGAACCCGAGGGAACCTATGCCAGTCACTATTCGGGAGGTTTTCACCGAATGCCACCAGGGAGACTTAACCAGGTGACCCCATCTGGGGCACGTCAGTACAGCCAACCCTGTCTGTAAAGTACAGAGCCTCTGGTACTCGCCTCCGAAGAGACATCCCGCTAGGGTGCTGCAGAAAGGCAGTGTCCTCCACTAGCCGGACCTCAGAGACGGGTTATCCCGGAGAGCAGCGCTCAGCGAAGTGCTTTCTAACCCTTGCTAGCGAGGGGAGTTTAGCCGCTCGATCCTCGGATCTACCAAGCACTTACTTTGAAAACGTGCTTAGGAGGCCAACGGCTTTACAGGCTGATCGTACCAGGGAGGCCCCGAGGGGCCTACAACCAATGAATCAGCGCCAGGCGGCCCTAAGTTCATAGCAGACCCTCACTTGAGAGGAGCTCATAAGACTGCCCGGTAGGTAACCATGCCGTAGGCAGTCTATGAAAGTCCCCTCCTGTAGGGACCGCATAGCAGCAGCGACGTCTCGTCATGCTAGGGTAAGAACACCGCCTTCAGGTCTCGCGAACGGCCAGAGACCGGCGCCTGATAGCAAGGTGACCACTAGCTGTCAGCGTAAAGCCAGTTGTGTGTTCCCGCCTAGGGAACTCGTTCCCCAGGGAGGCAGAGAGGGGCCTCCACCTGGTAACCTGTGCCGACTGCTCGCGTGTACAACAGCGGAGCTCACCCTCAGGAAGGCCATACGGGCCTGATACCTGATCGCAGTCGTGCTAGCCCTCGAGGTAGCTGGGAAGACCAGGGACTCGCTCCATCAGGGAGGCCTAGCGGGCCTACCACCTGCAAAAGGACGGGCATTCCTCCATCACAGCCCTCCGCTCAGTGACTGGACCTATCCAGAAAACACGAGACAGGAGCGTGCCCTCAGAGGAGGCCACGTGGGCCTACTACTCCACAGCGAATCCCACAGGGAAGCCCCGTGCAGCTTGCCTGATAGCAACCCATGCTACGATCCGTTACCGAAACTGGGGACCGGGGAACGATCTCAGGGAGGCGCAATGCCTCCACCTGATAGCAGAACATGCCGCCAATAGCGCTTCACTTCGCTAACCGTCTCAGTGACTGGGAACCGGGAGCTCGCCTTCAGGGAGGCCCAGTGCCTACCACCTTAGAGTAGAACGTGCTACTCATAGCACTTCATGCTCACTGCCACAGTGACTGGGAACCGGGAGCCCACCTTCAGGGAGGCCTAGTGCCTACCACCTGATAGCAGAACGTGCTACTCATAGCACTTCATGCTCACCGCCACAGTGGCTGGGGAGCCGGAACTCGCTGAAGGAGGCCGGTTGAGGCCTACTACCTACTAGCACTCATGCTAGCCATCCAGTGACTGGAGCCCAGGAACGCCCTCCACAGAGGAGGTCAAGTGAGCCTATTACCCCACAACAGGCCCTTAGGGAGGCCCGGTAGCGGCCTACTAGCAGCTACTAGCAGCTCGTACCAGCCGTCGAGGGGCTAAAGCCAAGTAACACCCCCTCGGGGGAGACCAGACAGCGCCTGCTAACCATAGCAGGCCCTCAGGGAGGCAGAATGGGGCCTACCACCTGAGCCAAGGTAACCCAAACCGGGAGCCTACCCCTCAGGAAGGCTGCTGCGCCTGGGCTGACGGCAGCTGTCTGCTGCTGATAAAGGCCTGGAAAACCAGTTAACTCATCCCCAGGGAGGCCAAGAAGAGCTGCTAGTTGACGAGGTTACTGCTGATGTCGACACCGGTGGAGAAGACCCTCTAAGGCCCACTCGTGGGCCGTGGCGTCGAGACTTTCTTGCAAGGAGGCCGATTGACGCCTACTACCTGTCCTGAAGTCTTGCTGCCCAGACCGCCCAAGCTGGCTACTCACAACCAGCTGGCTCTTACGCCCGCACCTGGGGCTGGCTCCATCCCAGAGGCAAGAGGGCCTCCATGACGGCACAGTCTCTCGGGCAGTGCCTACAGACATGAACCTAATCGCATTGCCAACAGCAGTGTACTCAGCAGAAGTGCTCAACAAAACCCTCTAAAGCGAGGGGAGTACAACTTACGTCACCTGCTTCGGGGCGGCTGTCTTACTTTCCATGTAGCGGCCAACCGTAAATGTGAGGGCGTCAGCCATTGGCAATGCTCGGGCCTCAGGGGAGCATCCGACCAGAACCGCAAACAGAAGGTTTATCCGATGTTCAGCTCAACCCGAGCCCTAAAGAAGGTGGAGCAGAGACATAGAGCAAGGGTGAAACATTACCTTTCCTTTTAAATATGGAACCCACCGGCCGAACCATCCTCCAGGAAGAGCCCGGGGGCCACCAAAAGATGGCGGCCACCAAGCTCTGAAAGGCGGAAACAGCAGATAAAGTCTTATCGCAAACCAGCGAAAGACGCTTCATTCCCCCCGCGACCACTGGCAAAGTCGCTGTCTCCTGCAACACCTTGACTGCGTTACTCGTAACCCCAGAATGCAGAGAAGGGGGCGGGCCTTGGCCGGACGACTCTGTAATAAGAGGAGGCTGAATCAAGGATGCATAAACAAAGCCCTGTTCTTATATCAAAGACAGGCCAGGGGCGAACGACCTTCCTTAAAAGGGAACGCCCCCATCCTTGACGGAGCCTAGGCCAAGTGGTGCGACGTAAGTCCGCACTAGATCCACTCAGGGCTCGGGAAAGAAATATTATCACCTCTAATATTACACAATGAGGCCCCAAAAAACCCTTCTCCAAAGCCCTGCAGAACTGGGCGCGGATCTCACTACAGCTCATGCATAAGCACATACCCGGTCTTCAGCTACTTCACACTTTTACGCTAGGAAAACACAGCTCGCCCCCGATACTACAAGCCCTCAAGATAAGCATAACATCTCGTCCACGGGCGGCACCGACACATACTCAGCCTTGGCAGTCCCTCGACATCAGCGAAATTTAGCTCGCCGATGTCGACAGATGCGGGGCTGAGTATGGTTTCTTCCATCCCCTCGAGATCTGCTGATGGAAATCTGGAAGGAATGGAAGACTCCCAGGAGTTGGGAGGTCATGGGCGGAGAGAAACCGATCATCCGAACTGTTTGGACGCTCAGCCTTTCTCCTCATGCGCCGCCAAGGCAGCTGCAGTCTACCTGCAGCGCGTTCCATGACCTCCAGCAACTCCCCGTACATGGGACAGGATGGTTTGAGAAGCTTCAGCATCTTTAACTGACTCACCCATCCTCTGCTCGAGTGGAAGAGCAGCAGACGAGGAGGATGAACATAAATCCTGCTCCTCCTCCGAAGTCCGCCTCTCGCGATCTGGATCGTCCTCAAGACCGCATCTGTCTCCAAGCGACAAGCCAGATCCATCTGGGAACCATATGATGTTTAGACGCCGCTCAGCCTCAGCTCGAGCGGGGCCGTTCCCAGATGCTGAAACCTCTCCCCTCGAGAAGAGGTCCACCCGAGAGCGGAGCGTTCCCAGAGGAAAACGCTCGCAATACTTTCCACAAGAGATTCGCAAACCTCTCGTGCATGCTCTTCTCCCAGACAGTAAACGCAAAGTGTGTGTGTATCCAAAGCGTAAGCTACCTGGTACACGTTCAAAACACACCTGCAGAAGTGGCGTTGCTTCTCAGCACACTTCATTGTTATCCTTCTTGTAGACGTTTCACGTGAAGACAGGCAAAACAGTCCCTGAAGACGAAAAGATGCTGTCATGTTGGCAAGGCGCCCTTTTATACTTCCTGGTCGCACCTTGATGATGTCAGAGGCTGTCGCCGGTCAATAGGATTGACGTTTTTTGATTATGATTTCAGGCACCGGTCACGCTGGAGGCGTTCCCCCCGTAGCGTCAAGCTGACGCAGCGCGAGTTCCCTTTCGAAAGGGAACGTGAGGCGCACCGCACTGCCTTTTTTGGTTGACGTTTTTTCATTTAGAAAATAGAAGTGGGCTGCGGTTTATCGAATCAGCTGTCCTGTCAGCTTAAAAAATGCACCTCGCAAAAACGGTGCACCTCGTGTTTTCGAACCTGAAAAACGCGTTCTGTGTGATCGGGCCTTAGTCAGCATAAGAGACTTTTTCAAAAACATTAAAAAAACCTTACTGACTCCAAACTTTTGAACAGTACAGCAATATAATAAATTACTCATTTTTATCTACAGTTGCTTCTGATGTGAAAAAATGGACTGTGTAAATTGAGTTGCTGCCCATCGGAGGGGTAACGTAAAAGAGCCAGCATAGGGCCTTATCTGAGGTGGGGGGCATGGCTGGCATAGTTCACATAGATGGCATTTGCTGGGAATTTCCACTGCAATATTGCGGACATTATCTTCATCCTAAAGAATTCTGAAAGAATTTGAGAATGCTTGAACCCTGTTCTTGGCACATCCAGAACAGAACTGAAGCCAAATGCCAACAGCACTCAACAGCAGTGCCTAAGCATAAACATGATATTTAAAGGGATAGAAAAAAAACCCACAATTATGTAATTGTTTATTTATTATTCCCAACCTGTATGACGTTCTGGGAGAAGTTTTCATGAGGGTTTCATTTTTGGTTGAACTATTCTTTAAAAGATGTTAACAAAGGCAGTTGTGCCATGACAGTGTATTGCATGGCCTCTGATTTAACCAAGAAAACATGAAGAAACACATCTTCACATTAATCTTACACTCAACAAACTATAGCCCAAGGTAGTGTGTCTCAATAACAAAAGAAAGCATGGGAGGGAGGGAAAAAAAATTATTTGAGGGGGGAAGCTTTAAGGTTAGAGCACATCTATATTGTGTTTCTGCCTGTTGTAAAATGTCGGCAAAAATGAGCCTGCCAAATCAATAGAATTTGCCAAGGCTAGTCTCATTTGTTTCTGGTAGGACAGACGTCTTAAAGAGGTCTCTTCTATGGGACCCTGTAAAGGCCAGTTCCACTAATGTCACTATCACAAAACCCATTCAAGCGTGGTGCCATTTGTCCTTCCAGGAATAATTTAGTCTTTTTAAAATGAAATTACTGACAGAATGTTTGATAGCTAAGTATTGCTATAGCTTGAAAATAGGGCTGTCGTTTTAACGCTTTAATGGAAAAATAACGTTTTATAATAATTTAATAATTAATTTGAATATAAACGAATCAAGTATAATCAATGTGAATATAGCCATTTATGTTAACAAGTAACCACACAAGTATCGATCGCAATATTACACAAGTGCTGTTTTTACCCCGAATAGCACAAGTTAAAATGTGATATTGATTTTATACAACAGTTCAATAAATAAGTTAACATAGTGTTATATTTTACACACAATATTGTTTTTGCTCATTTTTTCAACAAAGATATTACCTATAAAGCCAGTGCAGAACTGTTGTGCATCTCCGAGCAACACACTGGGCCCTATGTTAACGCTCTGAGCACATGGTCTGAAACGCGTGGCGCACCTGCACTTAGGGCATGTCCGAATCCACTTTTGCTAGATTAACAATGGAAAAAATGGTCGGTGCGCCAGCCGCATGGTCCAAAAGGGCTGTATCTCTTAATGAGTAATGGGTGTGTTTTGGGCGTAACGTGCAACATACCAATCAGAGTCTAATCTCTCATTCCCTTTAAAAGCCAGTTGATTGCACCATGGCGGAATCGCTATTTTCATGGCAGAATCTGTGAGCCAAAAGACTGAATGCTTCTCCAGAGAGGAATCCGTTTATTTTTAACATATGGCATGTTTGTGTGCTGCTGCGCATCCCTGTGTGTGTAATAAGCAGAGTGTACGTGAGTTGTGGAGTCTGTTATTGAATAGTATCAATAGTTTGACCCAAAATGAAAATTCTGTTTATTTACATTTAGTCACCCTTGTGTCGTATCAAACCTCATGTTGTTTCTTTTGCAGAACATAACATATATTTTGAAGTATTTTGAAGAACTAAATATATAAATACAATGGAAAAGAATGTTCAAATTAGAAGGACATAAATATTTATTTATTAGCACAGAAAAGTCTATATAAATACGAAAGTCCATTTGATCTTCATCTACAGTAAGAGGTCAAAACAGGACTAAAACTTTATCTTGTGGATGACCTTTACAATACAGACTCCACAGGCTGCTGATGGAACTCATCAGTCCGCTGTTTTGTTATCTGACTCTCGTTCTCTCTCACTGAGCCTATTTTTGGAATGAATAATTATATCACTTCAACACATGCCCAGAGTAGACAAATCATAACTTTTCCATTCTTGGCTGAAGTTAAAGATGATATTAACACAATAAATAATAATAGTTACCCAACACTCAAATATTTTGAATTAAAAAAGTTGCAATGGTAATAACATAATTAAAATTCAAAGATGTACACCGATCAGGCATAACATTATCCTTATATTGTGTTGGCCCTCCTTTTGCTGCCAAAACATCCCACAGCTGCTCGATTGAATTGAGATCTGGGGAATTTGGAGGCCAAGTCAACACCTCAAACTTGTTGTTGTGCTCCTCAAACCATTCCTGAACCATTTTTGCTTTGTGGCAGGGCGCATTATCCTGCTGAAAGAGGCCACAGCCACCAGAGAATAACGTTTCCATGAAAGGGTGTACATGGTCTGCAACAATGCTTAGGTAGGTGGTATGTAACATCCACATGGATGGCAGGACCCAAGGTTTCCCAGCAGAACATTGCCCAAAGCATCACACTGCCTCTGCCAGCTTGCCTTCTTCCCATAGTGCATCCTGGTGCCATGTGTTCCCCTAGTAAGCGACGCACACGCACCCGGCCACCGGCCACCGACACAAAGCAAAAATGGTTCAGGAATGGTTTGAGGAGCACAACAACGAGTTTGAGGTGTTGACTTGGCCTCCAAATTCCTCAGATATCAATCCAATCGAGAATCTGTGGGATGTGCTGAACAAACAAATCAGATCCATGGAGGCCTCATCTCGCAACTTGCAGGACTTAAAGAATCTGCTGCCAACATCTTGGTGCCAAATACCACATCACACCTTCAGGGGTCTAGTGGAGTCCATGCTTCGACGGGTCAGGGCTGTTTTGGCAGCAAAAGGGGGACCAACACAATATTAGGAAGGTGGTCATAATGTTATGCCTGATTGGTGTATCTTTAAAAGTCGTTTTCTCTAAATGAGTTTTTTCTTCTACTCTGAGTCAGAAATCTCCACGTCAGCAGCATTTAATACACCAAACTTTATTTTACAACTTTATTCCTATCTATATTCTGAAGGATTTTTACAGAGGGTTGTGTTCATTTTGCACTCAAAAAAATGTTCTAGTTGTTTGCTCAATTTATTTAAATAAAATAAGTTGAAACAACGCAAATCTTTAGTTTTTTACATAATTGTCATTTACACTCAATTGTATTACATTAAATTAAATTTGTAAAATGTTAAGTTAACATAAACCATTTGTGATGGGACTACATGATTCATTTCTGTTGCATTGACTGCGTGTTTTGCATAGTTCCCAGCATGCTTTGCTTAGGGAAGGATCAGGAGAGTAAATGTTGAAATTAAGTGCTGTTTATTGTGTGTTTTAGTAAAGGGAAAGACAGGTTAATGTTTGATGTTCAATTATATTTAACATTTAAAAGAGTTTATGTCATATTTTGAGGTTACCAGTAGACCTTGTGGTTGGGCTGTGGGTGGCTACAAAACTAAATATATGTTTTTCATATGCTCCAGATTATCACTTAATGATTTTATGATTAATACTTCTGATGGTACTCAGCTTGAGAGGGTTACATTCTTCAAATATCTTGGTATCTGGCTTGATGATAAATTGACTTATAGTACTCATATTGATAGCCTTTAAAAAAAATTGAGACCAAGGTTAGGCTTTTATTTTCGTTTAAAAAACATTTTTTCTTCTGTTGCCCGAAAACGATTAGCGGAAAGTACCTTTTTGTCAGTTTTGGTGATATAATATATATGCATGCGCCTTTGAATATTTAAAAAAAAAATGGATGTAGTCTATCATGCTGCTTTACGATTTGTTACTGGTGCTAGTGTCCGTAAACATCATTATAATTTATATGAAATGACAAAATGGACTTCATTGTGCAAAAACAAGCTATTTTTTTTGAGTGTGATGATATACAACAATTTATTCAAAAAAAATATGAAAACTTATCTAGCTGTATTTATGGAGTGATAAAAGAGAAATCCAAAATACCCTCAGTAAAAACCCTTAACTCTAATATGTCAAAAAAAGAAGTGCATATTTAATTAGATACTGCCTCATTTGCATATTTAAACTTAACATTTCAGAAAGCCTGTAATACATTTTTCTTTGCAATTCTTAATGTAATCAATCAACTGGGGAATTATTGTGATATCTAGTAATTGTTTTACCCTGTTCACCTGGGATGTCTTGCCTTAAAGCTGAATTAAGATTTCTAAGAGTATAAAATAAGAACATTTCTAAGAATATTTCTAAACGTTATAATTTATCTTTGTCCCATTACATAGTTAACTAAAACCATAAAACACTTCAAACTAAAATAAAATACTAAAACAAATATTAAAATTGCCCCATTCAAACGATCTACTGTGACAGGGTTTACTTTGCCGGTTAACTGTACATTATGCCTCACATACATGCTTACTGTTGTACGATTTATTCAAAAGAACCAGAAATGCATTTTCTTAATAAAATAGAAATGATTTTGTCAAATTCTCTCAGGTACTGTATTTGGCAACGAAGAGTATGAAGACATCACACCAACACCAGACTACGACTTTAACGCTACGCTCGACTACTACTATATCAGTAAGTTCCCATTATATTCTTGACTACTGGTGAGTGCATTTAGCCAACAGCAGTCCTGAAGTCTTCCGAGCTCATTTTCAATACGATCTGAGAGAGCGAGTCTGTGGTGTGATTCCAGATTTGGACAGCCTGACAAACAATGTTGCCATGGATGACGGCAAATACAGTATTATGAAATATCTGACCAGCACTCAATGCCATGATTTTGACCAATCAGAATCGAGCATTCCAGAGGTCTGTGTAATAAAAGAATTATGGATAATGTTAACCAATATTTAGATGCTGTTTTAGCAAACTCATAGCCTGGATGCCAGCCGAACTTAGCCCCGCCCACAACATTTGAGGTCGGGAAGTTCGATCTGGACTTGATCCGTTGTGGAGCAACTATGCTCGAACAGGAGTTGTTCGGACCAATCAAATTGTCAGGGCGGGCTTTATACGATGATGGACAAATGATCAACAGTAACGTAATCATCCACGTCACCAAAGAGTGCTTGGATTGAATTTGTTCTAATCCTAAACGGAGAACTTGTTCATATATGCATTCATATTTACTATTTCTCTCAAAAATGATGATTGTGTTGTACTCCGTGTATCCTTAAATTCTTTTTTACAACACCGCCAAAGATCATTTACACTCATCTTCTCCTTCTTCCAGCGTGCGTGCAGTTGAGTTCTGTTGACAACTATTCGTCGTTCCATTGATTGGTTGTAGGTCTATCCAATTGAATGCAGAGGCATTTTCTTTCCTGGTTCGGTTGAAACACGTCTCATAATCATAGCCCAATGGAGAAGTATCAGACTCATATTCTGACTAGAACCAAGTATGATGACGTCAGACTAGCAAACTCACATTTGGTCTCGATTCTGGCATGTAACCATTGGTTTTTATGATCCAGTCGTACAATTTGTACAATTCCCAATTGATAAAATGTTATGCCTTACATTTCCCCCCTAGAAAAATGTTGTAATTGTGTAATTTTATCAAATTAAAATTGGTTGCAAAAAATAGCAAAATCATTTTTATGGCTTGTTTCCATTTCAGGCGAAAGTATTAATTATGATGTGTATGAAGTTCTCAACGATCCTCGAAATCAAGGGAATAAGGTACAGTGGCATAAACCCTCTATTAATGTTTTCCAGGCATCACATTTCTAAAAGCCCATTAACAACCTTCTTCTTTATTTGGTTCATGTGACAATTGAATTTAATGGAATATAATTGGCTATGATTGTTATTGCATTAAGTGAAGGAATTAATAATTAAACAAACACATAAAAGGAAGGATGACAGGAAAGATGCAAAGATTTACCAGAGCAAAAATGAGCCAGTAAACTTTAGAACATGTCTTGAACAAGCGACTACGTGATTACTTTGTTTTACCAAGAATGCTGCAGGACAAATAAGAAATCAAACAGCAAGCTGTCTTGACTGGGAAAAAATATTCTTATTGGCTGCTTAATGAACTCTTGCGTTGTTTTTTTTAGGATTCAGTGTCAATGTATAGACACTATGGAATAACAGCAGGGTTGCTGGTGCTGCAAATCTGCCAGCAAACATGAAAATGACAGTTGGCAATGGACCAAAAAAGTGAGTTGAAACAACTAATCACAAGTGCACTGCAAAAGTAACATTTCATTGTCTTTTAATTATTCATCTCTTCATATGATTCTTATAGAACATTCACAATGTTGTTTACAAATGCATTGTTCATGCACAGATTCTATATTAGTCAATGTTATCTATCACAGAGATTGAGAAAATCTCTATCGAGTGCACTGTTAGTCTAGAGAGGTGTAGCAGTGTGACAATTTATTATTGAGCTATATGTCAGTGTCACAGTAATTTTTTTTTTCTTGTTTTATTTTTCAAAGATATTATGCTGATGATGTCTTCTAAGAGGAAGGACTGGATCATCCCCTCGCTGTCTGCACACTGTGGCATCAATATTGACATTTTCTCTGAATTAAAGTCTGGAGCTTTGAAAAAAAAAAAAAAAATCCTTTTACTAAAAATATCTGTTGTTGAAACTTTTATATCTAACTTGAAATGACCACAGATTGTATACTGTTTTACATGCTTTTCTATAACAAATGTAACCTTTATTCCCACACTTTCACGCTTTTGCAGAACATTTTGAAATAAATCATTTTTAATATATGGTGGTCTGATTTACATGTCGACAACTTCCAGCTCTAAGTGTGAACTTTATTTAGACCTATATATTTCACAAATTATTAAAGAGGTAGTTGTCACGCCGACCCTGTCTTCTTCCTCCTTATTCTACGAACTTTGTAACATGTGGAACCCCTCTTGAATACTTTTACTAAGGTTTTTTACCATTACAGATGTCAAGCATTATTTTGATATCTTTTCCCATCACATGAAAAACTGCAGTGACGAGCATTGAGTACACATACAGTCTATTGATCGCGTGAATGCAGTGATCTCGTCATTGCAACGCTATTTCTCTCACAAAATGCTTTCACCACAACTAACAGCAAACATGACAGCGATATGAATACAGTGAGAGCTTCGTTGTGCAGCATAACAGTGTCATTCGTTATAACAGCAGTTTGGGCAAGTGTATACACTTGCGACGTGTGATTGACAGCTCCGAACATTATAAAGAGAGTGTTCTTTGATCGCTAATCTAGCATCTAATCACAATTTAAATAACAGATTTGTTTCATACTACTAAGAGAAACGATGTGAAGTTGATCGTTTAGTCACTGGCTTGATTCACGGATGCATAAACGATTTATAAAGAAAGTCTGTGTGAACTTGAATATTTAGCTACACATTAGAAATCACTGATCACAGATCAGGCATTAATGAACACTGTTACTTACTGTTTGTGGCGGTACTGTCGAATCCATATGGTAAAAGCCTGTGCTAACATTGCGAAACGGAATCCATTTTCTCCTAATTCTCTGGGTGGGAAAAGCAGAGGAAGGGGAGGTAACGTTTTCCCGTATGACGGCATATAGAGAAGATTCCAGATCAGCTCGTCTGAGCTTTCATTTTCTGAGGCAGAGCAAGACACCCAGAACTCGGTTTACACCTATCAAAGTTTCTAGCCACTTGGGGACCATATACAGGCTAGGGGAACTCATATTAATGTAAAAAAAACCTCATAAAATTAAATTTTCATGCCATGGGACCTTTAAAGCTACAAATATATTATTTTTTCACCGCTAGGGGTCGCTAACCCCAATAACAAAGGCGTAGATTGATGACGCAGTGAATGAGTGTGGAATCATGGAACTTATCATCATACCGATGGATCTAATAATGTTTATGGGGAAATAATGTTTATGGATGAGTGCATGGGCGTCAGAAGCAACAAAAAAAAAAATGTGGATGTGTCCTCTCACAGAAAAATTTTACTGGAGTAGATGCCATTTACATTAAGTACAAATATATCACCTTGTTTACTAAACGTCTGGTTGGGGCAAACAAAATGATGGAAAACACAGAATCATTCGCAGCAACAATAGTGTAGGGGTAAGACGCGTGGCCTCAAGTTCTAATGCAAATTGACCCGAGGTTTGAATCAGCCTTTTGCCGAACTCGCTCTACTCCCTTTTCCCATCACATATCAGATCGGAAAGGCATTTATTTTCAATAAAAATTAAGAAAATATTAGAAAAGTGAAAATAAAGCGTCTAACGTGTTTAAAGGGTTAGTTTACCCAAAAATGAAAATTCTGTCGTTAATTAATGACAGAATTAATTGTCTTGTCCCACCCACATACAACCGACGCCCATGGATGAGTGAATGAATTCATGTTTTTAACATGACTGTGGTATGAAGTAGGGCACGATTACTTATAAGAGACAGATTAGCACCACACGCGAATCCCGGGGGATATAAAGAAATAAGGACATTTCATTTTACCGAGCTAACTGCAAGTGCTGAATTACTACTCATACAGGTCATGTTATTTGACGAATTAAAATGAGGAAACGCAACACTGTTTCACTTGGTCTACACTATCTAAACTGCATTTGAGTGTGTTGAAAGTTATAATGTGATTCTGTGTGTTAGTTTGTTGGCTGTGAGACTAGCAGTAAGCTAAATCAACATTAGAACAGCATAGGCCTACTGATGATATTCTAATATTTCATCATGTTGAGCTACATAACACTGATTTATGTAAATTTGTCTAATAAAGCACATGCAAGAACGGCATCTCTGTCAAGTTGAAGTTGTTGCGAAGCTCTCGCCATCTCGAAGCTCAAACGCCACGTCGATACTGGTCCCTTGTTCCAAAGTCTGCTTGCCATGGACCATAATGTTTGAATAAAACTACAACAGCGTGCCACGAGACGTTATGCAGTTGTCCACGTCTGATGCCATGGTTTCTACAGCAGTAAAAGTGGAAACTGAGGGTAACGCGGATATGACACCATTGACAGGCGACTCTTTCACACGTCCCAGTTCCTTGGTTAAAATCGCAATATTCTCACGATTTGCAAATTGTTGGAAACATTTGGGATACTGTAAGTACTCAACTGAACAAAATATGTAACACTGGCCTAGTGGTTTTGGGATATTTTACTGCAAAAATCCTACATATTGCACCTTTACTGTAAATGGACGACATTAAAGGAAGTTTGAATGGAGGCACACTCATCTCTGCTAGAAGACTGCAGATGTGGAAAGACAATAAAAGATGCGATAGTACTAAGTGTGATGATTCATTTAGAAGGGAGTAGCCCATACTAACGATAAGGGTAAATCTAGTTTTTATAAGCTTTTCGGTTCGAGAGTACATACCTCCACCTTTGACATGTTTTAAATGCCAGAGAATGGGACATGATACGGAAAATCTGTGTAAAGGGAAAATGTGCTGTGCGAAGTGCAGAGGATATCATCAATATGACAAGTGTGAAGAGAGAGCAGAGATTAAATGCTGTAACTGTGGGGGAGGACATAGTGCAGTGTATGCCGGATGCCCTGTACAACAACAAGCTCAGAAAAAACAAAAGTAAGGACAAAGAGAATCATTGAGCAAGAAATCAGTGTGGATTCTTATATCCAGAAAAATGTAAATCCTGCAAGGAATGAATCAGATCTATATGATAAATAAAATAGATTTTGTGGTGTAAAATAAATGGTACATCACAAGTAGAGAGGAAGTCAGATAAGATAAAGAATATTGTAGGATGTGCTAACAAATTCCTAAAGGTAACAGGAGTTTCAAATGAGGAAGTCCATAGGATTTTGAAAACAAAACAAGACATCATTTGTATTCAAGAAACGTGGTTAACCCTCTGGGGTTCTTCATTTATGGGTCACACTCAGGACCTTTGGGTGAAAAATTAATAAAAAAGAAAAAAGATTTGAGTAAAATCAATGAAATATATTTTTGTTCAATAATATTTTTTCTTTTCTTTTTTGGTGTTTTGAGATAATTTTATGATTTATAATGAATATTTATGCAATAATTATGACCCATTTTTTCCCATTGAATATAATAAAAAATTTATATATATATATATATATATACACACACACACACACACACACACACACACACACACACACACACACACACACACACACACACACACACACACACACACACACACACACACACACACACACACACACACACACACACACACACACACACACACACACACACACACACACACACACACACACACTCACCTAAAGGATTATTAGGAACACCTGTTCAATTTCTCATTAATGCAATTACCTAATCATCCAATCACATGGCAGTTGCTTCAATGCATTTAGGGGTGTGGTCCTGGTCAAGACAATCTCCTGAACTCCAAACTGAATGTCAGAATGGGAAAGAAAGGTGATTTAAGCAATTTTGAGCGTGGCATGGTTGTTGGTGCCAGACGGGCCGGTCTGAGTATTTCACAATCTGCTCAGTTACTGGGATTTTCACGCACAACCATTTCTAGGGTTTACAAAGAATGGTGTGAAAAGGGAAAAACATCCAGTATGCGGCAGTCCTGTGGGCGAAAATGCCTTGTTGATGCTAGAGGTCAGAGGAGAATGGGCCGACTGATTCAAGCTGATTGAAGAGCAACTTTGACTGAAATAACCACTCGTTACAACCGAGGTATGCAGCAAAGCATTTGTGAAGCCACAACACGCACAACCTTGAGGCGGATGGGCTACAACAGCAGAAGACCCCACAGGGTACCACTCATCTCCACTACAAATAGGAAAAAGAGGCTACAATTTGCACGAGCTCACCAAAATTGGACTTGGTCACCAAAATGTTGCCTGGTCTGATGAGTCTCGATTTCTGTTGAGACATTCAGATGGTAGAGTCAGAATTTGGCGTAAACAGAATGAGAACATGGATCCATCATGCCTTGTTACCACTGTGCAGGCTGGTGGTGGTGGTGTAATTGGGCATCGTTTAAATGCCACGGCCTACCTGAGTATTGTTTTTTGACCATGTCCATCCCTTTATGACCACCATGTACCCATCCTCTGATGGCTACTTCCAGCAGGATAATGCACCATGTCACAAAGCTCGAATCATTTCAAGTTGGTTTCTTGAACATGACAATGAGTTCACTGTACTAAAATGGCCCCCACAGTCACCAGATCTCAACCCAATAGAGCATCTTTGGGATGTGGTGGAACGGGAGCTTCGTGCCCTGGATGTGCATCCCACAAATCTCCATCAACTGCAAGATGCTATCCTATCAATATGGGCCAGCATTTCTAAAGAATGCTTTCAGCACCTTGTTGAATCAATGCCACGTAGAATTAAGGCAGTTTTTGCGAAAGGGGGTCAAACACAGTATTAGTATGGTGTTCCTAATAATCCTTTAGGTGAGTGTATATATATATATATATATATATATATATATATATATATATATATATATATATATATATAATTATTTTAAATTTTTTATTAAAGCTGTATTTAATTTTAGAGTCAAGCCTAGGCCTCATGAAAGCAATTTTTTAAATGAGATCTGTGCCATCTGGTGGACACATTGAGCATTTTTATCACGCAATAGCACATTTTTACCACTATAGTGGATCTTGCGTTTTATAAATGAAAAAAATCGTAGCTTCATCAGAATCCTGTCCGAAACTTGGTGACTTTATTGGTACTTGGTATATGAACACCCCAAAAAATTGGGGACAGGATTTGAAAAGTCTAAGTGGTCGTAGAAAAAATAGTCACACTCAAGACCTTCGGGTCAAAAATGACCCCCATAGGAAATTAATGGGAAATTAGTTTTTTTGTGAATACAATCTACAAATCAGCCAGGATGCAGGAAAAAAGGACTCAACAGTGAAGGGGTGAATCTCTAAAACATCAAGAGTGCAAAACAGACAAAAAAAACCACACACTTATACACACAAAAACACACACACACGAATTAACGCGTGCCATTTCAAAAGCTAATTGTGTTTTTGTGTGTGTGTGTGTGAGTTTTTTTTGTCTGTTTTGCACTCTTGATGTTTTAGTAAAACTCTGTATTTTCATATTTTTGCCAATTTCCCATTCATTTCCCATGGGGGTAATTTTTGACCTGAAGGTCCTGAGTGTGACTATTTTTTTTACGACCACTTAGACTTTTCAAATCCTGTCCCCAATTCATGACCATTTCGATGAAGCTACGATTTCTAACATTTTTTATTTAAAAAAATTTGTGTTAGAAATGACCGAAGAGCCCCAGAGGGTTAAATAGCTCCTTGGATTTTAAGACCAATGTATATGTAGTAGAGAGGAAGGATAGAGGAAATGGAAGAGCTGGAGGGTGTGCAACATTTATCAAAGAAGGTATAGCATACAAAAGAATATGAGTACTGTGATGAGTGTGATGTTTTAGAAACAGTAGAGCATGTGATTTCATTATATATGCTACCCTTAGGTTCTATATTTCATAAGCATGGAGTATCTTTTCATTGTAAGTCGCAGATGACACTCAGGTGTACCTACCTTTGCGGAAACAGGACAAAAGTTATTTTGAGTCACTATTGAGAGTTAAATCTTGGATGTCACATAATTTTCTGAATTTGAATGAAAGCAAAAACTGAAATAATCTAATTTGGGTCCCCTGACACTCAAAACTCTTTTGACTTGGGCAAGCTAGCCCCTTTCTGTAAATCTGTAGTGAAGAACCTTGGTGTCCAAATTGATAGTTCTTTGAAATTTGATAAACAGATCAATTCAGTGGTCAAATCTTGTTTCTTCTATTTAAGATCAATAGCGATGGTAAAACCATTTTTGTCCTCCAGTGATTTTGAAAGGATTATGCAGCTGCTATACTTTTAAAAGGTACTCGTGAAAAAAAAACACAAAAAAAACCCAGCATGTAACATCGATTTTAGCCTCACTTCATTGGCTGGCTGTGCAGTACAGAATTGATTTTAAATGAGTGATTATTGTATATAAAGCATTGCATAACTTGGTCCCACCACAATGTGCACCTCCTTCATAAACCATCTAGGTCACTCAGACGATCATAGACATTTGAAGGACCAGATTGAAATTGAGCAGCTCCAAGGGGCTGGAATAATCTACCTGTACATTTTAGACTTGCTCCTTCTTTAGGTCATTTTAAACGAAACATGAAATTACATTTACTTCAATTAGCATTTGGTTCAGTAGGCTAATTAGCAAGAGGCTCTTAACAAATGTTGTTAGACATTGTTTGTCTGAAAGTACATTTTATTTGTGCAATTTTATTATAAAAACTAAAACTAAATGAAGCAAGGGTGTAGGCGAGTTACATTCAAGCTATTAAGGTATGAAGACATGTTTTTTTCACAGGAAAAAACATTTAAATATGTCATTTTGGTGATTAAAGGTGAGTTTTAAGGGATAAAATGATTGACTGGGTTGATTGCTTTTATCCAAAACGATGTACAAATGTGGAGAACAATAGAAGCAATCATACCAACAATAGGGCAACAATATGTAAGTGCTGTGACAAGTCTCAGTTAGTCTAGAACAGTACACGTAACAAGGTTAAAAATATATATATATAAATAGAATAGAATAGTAAGTGGTAGTTTTAACGGGTCAAGTGGCACATTTTTCGAAAATGTCTAAAGACTCAGCAGCTCGGGTTGAGTCAGGCAGGTTATTCCACCAGCTTGGAATAGTCAAGGTAATGGTTTGTGAAAGTAATTTTGTGCCTCTTTGGGATGGCATCACAAGGAGCTGTTCACTTGCAAAATGCAGGCTTCTGGAGGGCACATAAATCTGAATTAGTTTAAATATGGGATTGCAGAGCCAGCGGACGTTCTGTAGGCAAACATTAGTGCCTTGAATTTGATATGAGCGGCTACTGGCAACCAGTGCAAATTGATGAAGAGAGATGTGATGTGCGCTCTCTTTGGCTCATTAAAGACCACTCTCGCTGCATTCTGAATCAGTTGCAGAGGTTTGACAGTACATGCTGGAAGGTCTGAGAGCATTACAAGTGTCCAGGTCTGGATAGAACAAGAGATGGACAAGGAATTGTGTATAGCATGTTCCGATAGGAAGGGACTGGTCCTCCTAATGTTGTATTAGGCAAATCTGCAGAACCGGGCAGTTCTAGATATGTGGTCTGTAAAGCTTATCAGGCAGGCTGAGATGCGAGCAGCTATTGTCAGATCATCTGGCTGGAATGAGAGGTAGAGTTGTGCGTCATCAGCATAGCAGTGATAGGAAAAAACATGTTTCTGAATGACAGGACCAAGTGATGTCATGTAGATGGAGAAGAGAAGTGGTCCAAGCACTGAGCCCTGAGGCACCCCAATAGCTAGATGTTTTGACTTAAACAACCGTTTATCCCGCCCCTCGGATTGAGCCCTGCCAATGGTGTGTTCCCAACATGTGGGTCTGGCTTGTCGAGATGTCAATATTCGTGAATTTTGTAAATTGAAATTGATTTGTATTGTACTGATTATTGTGTGCAGTTTATTAAACAAAACTAAATGTCTGACCTCTGACCTTTTATACAGATGAGACTAGTCAGACACGCTGCTTTAATTAGCAGTGTCATAAATAACATTCGTCTCATTTACCGTTAGACAAGTCCCGGGATTCTCATTAAGCGGCAGTCTGCATGCTGCACTAATATCTCCGACAGTTTCCTGAACAGGATGCGGTTTTCTCTATGTTCTTGTCTCAACAACATAAAACAGGGTCACCTTGCAGTTTCTATCAATAGTTGATCCAGGAACAGCACATCAATCAAATGATAGAGATGATGAACTTTGTTGTGTTGTATTGTATTAAAGGAGTGTGTTGTTAACCACTATAGTAACCAGTGTTTGAAAGGTTTAAATATTAACAGCTGGAACTTGTCATTAGCCTGACGGTTCCGTGAAGAACCTCTAACATTAATGGAACCTTTCCTGAAAGGTTCAGTGGGAAACCAAATATGGTTCTACTACGGCATTGCTGTGAAGACCCTCTTTTGGAAACTTGCAAAAAAGCTATCATGTGTTTTAAAATGTGTAATCAGTTTATGTTGCCCAAAACAAATATTTTATATTTATATTAGCTATAGCTTTTTTCTGTTGCATGATTGATGTGATGATGAACCTGGACAATGACATCATCACTAGTGTGCCAGCATAGTGCTATGGTAAATGTATTGTGTGTTTGAACATGTTTATGCTGTGATGTACATGTTTGGTGGGATAATACCAACATTTATGGTTTAATCTGTTAATGTTGGGTAAGGATAACAGCAAGCTAGTGTCTGTTTTAAATTGTCTATATTTGGTTAATTTGCATAATATAGCACATGTTAGATCTGAGCTTTCAAGACCGGTAGTTTGAAGGCGGGATCTGGTAGCGCGCGTAACCAGATCTGGCTGGCTGATCTGTCATACCTTTTTTCCAACACGGGGAGAGATGTGAGTGCTATGAAGTGAGTAAATGTTTGTTTTATGTTTATATGTTGGGTTTGTTTGTATTATAAGAAGAGGATGTAAGAAATTAATTTTGAACATGTACTTTTAGTATTTGGCTGACAATGTTTTGCTGTGTAATTCTGTGATTGACGGTTACAGGGAAAGGTTCCACCCCGTGGCAATGGTTTATCCCACTAGGGTTCGGCGGGAAACTGGACTATTTAAACCATTGTTTGAATTTGTTTGAGGAGGTGGCATTCTATGTACTGCGCAAAGTGTTTGAATGTTTGTCTGAGGTGAGACATGAATTTTGATATGCTATTAGGCATTGTTTAGTGCCAGATTTTGCTGCTCACAGCATTTTGCTTTTGTTTTAGCTTCAGCATAAGTCAAATTAAGTTTATTTGTTTTCTTTGGGGTTTTTTTGTACTTTGAGTGAACTGCACAATTTTTGAAATGCTGTAAATAAATCACGTCTGGCATCCGGGAAACTAACCCCTTTGTTGTACTGAGTCTTCCTATCAACCTCCTGGCCTCTCGACAACACACTACATGACAATTGATGATATTCAAATGTTGCCAAAGCAGTCAAAATAACTTGGAAATTTGTATTGTAAAAAAAAAAATTATTAATAATATATATATATATATATATATATATATATAAGACCTGAGAAAATCAATGTTAATATTTGGTACAGTAGCCTTTGTTTGCAATTACAGAGGTCAAACATTTCCTGTAGTTTTTCACCAGGTTTGCACACACTGCAGGAGGGATTTTGGCCCACTCCTCCACACAGATCTTCTCTAGATTACATTTACATTTAGTCATTTAGCAGACGCTTTTATCCAAAGCGACTTACAAATGAGAGCAATAGAAGCAACTAGAACAGTCAGAGGCTACAGTATGCAAGTGCTGTAACAAGTCTCAGTTAATCTAACACAGAACACACAGGACTTTTTTTTTTTTTTTTATAAATTAGACAGACAGAAAAATGAATAGAATGTTAAGTGCTATTCTTGATTGGTCAGGTGCTGCTGGAAGAGACGTGTCTTTAGCCGTTTTTTGAAAATGGCTACAGACTCGGCTGCTCGAATTGAGATAGGTAGGTCATTCCACCAGGTGGGGGCAGTCCAGGAAAAGGTCCGTGAGAGTGATTTCATGCCTCTCTGGTATGGCACCACAAGGCGTCGTTCACTGGCAGAACGCAAGCTCCTGGAGGGTGTGTATGTCTGAACAAGCGAGTTTAGGTATATTGGTGCAGAGCCAGTGGTTGCTTTGAAGGCGAGTACCAGTGTCTTGAATTTGATGCGAGCGGCTATTGGTAGCCAGTGGAGTCTGATGAAGAGAGGCGCGACGTGCGCTCTCTTCGGCTCGTTAAAGATCACCCTTGCCGCTGCATTCTGGATCAGTTGCAAGGGTTTGATAGTGCATGCCGGAAGGCCCGCTAGAAGAGCATTACAGTAGTCCAGTCTGGAGAGCACAAGAGCTTGGACCAAGAGTTGTGTGGTCAGCTCAGATAGGAAGGGTCTAATCTTCCTAATGTTGTATAATGCAAATCTGCAGGACCGGGTTGTTGCAGTAATGTGGTCAGTGAATTTTAGCTGATCATCAATCACAACTCCAAGATTCCTGGCTGTCCTGGACGGAGTTATGGTTGATGATCCTAGCTGAATGGAGAGATTGTGATGAAGTGCTGGGTTGGCTGAGACCACAAGCAGTTCTGTCTTTGCAAGGTTGAGTTGCAGGTGATGCTCCTTCATCCAGGCAGAAATGTCTGTTAGGCAGGCAGCAATACGAACACCAACCGTGGGATCATCTGGTTGAAATGAGAAGTAGAGTTGAGTGTCGTCGGCATAGCAGTGATAGAAAAAGCCATGTTTCTGAATGACGATCCCAGTGATGACATGTAGATGGAGAAGAGAAGTAGTCCAAGCACTGAGCCCTGTGGAACTCCAGTGGCTAGCTGATGTGACTTAGACACTTCACCTCTCCATGACACCCTGAAGGACCTACCTGAGAGGTAAGACTTGAGCCACTGGAGAGCAGTTCCTGAGATGCCCATCTTCATGAGAGTTGACAGGAGGATCTGGTGGTTAACTGTGTCAAAAGCAGCAGACAAATCCAGTAAGATAAGTACTGTGGATCTGGAAGCCGCTCTTGCCTGTCTCAGTGCTTCCGTAACCGAGAGCAGGGCAGTCTGATTAGTCAGGTTTCTGGCCTGTACTTATCAGTAAGATAAGTACTGTGGATCTGGAAGCCGCTCTTGCCTGTCTCAGTGCCTCCGTAAAAGAGAGCAGGGCAGTCTGATTAGTCAGGTTTCTGGCCTGTCGCTGAGAAACACAGAGTTTGAGCTCCCTCCAAAGATTCTCTATTGGGTTTAGGTCTGGAGACTGGCTAGGCCACGCCAGAACCTTGATATGCTTCTTACAGAGCCACTCCTTGGTTATCCTGGCTGTGTGCTTCGGGTCATTGTCATGTTGGAAGACCCAGCCTCGACCCATCTTCAATGCTCTAACTGAGGGAAGGAGGTTGTTCCCCAAAATATCGCAATACATGGCCCCAGTCATCCTCTCCTTAATACAGTGCAGTCGGCCTGTCCCATGTGCAGAAAAACACCCCCAAAGCATTATGTTACCACCCCCATGCTTCACAGTAGGGATGGTGTTCTTGGGATGGTACTCATCATTCTTCTTCCTCCAAACACATTTAGTGGAATTATGACCAAAAAGTTCTATTTTGGTCTCATCTGGACCACATGACTTTCTCCCATGACTCCTCTGGATCATCCAAATGGTCATTGGCAAACTTAAGACGGGCCTTGACATGTGCTGGTTTAAGCAGGGGAACCTTCTGTGCCATGCATGATTTCAAACCATGACGTCTTAGTGTATTACCAACAGTAACCTTGGAAATGGTGGTCCCAGCTCTTTTCAGGTCATTGACCAGCTGTGTAGTTCTGGGCTGATTTCTCACCTTTCTTAGGATCATTGAGACCCCACGAGGTGAGATCTTGCATGGAGCCCCAGTCCGAGGGAGATTGACAGTCATGTTTAGCTTCTTCCATTTTTAATGATTGCTCCAACAGTGGACCTTTTTTCACCAAGCTGCTTGGCAATTTCCCCGTAGCCCTTTCCAGCCTTGTGGAGGTGTACAATTTTGTCTCTAGTGTCTTTGGACAGCTCTTTGGTCTTGGCCATGTTAGTAGTTGGATTCTTACTGATTGTATGGGGTGGACAGGTGTCTTTATGCAGCTAACGACCTCAAACAGGTGCATCTAATTTAGAATAATAAACGGAGTGGAGGTGGACATTTTAAAGGCAGACTAACAGGTCTTTGAGGGTCAGAATTCTTGCTGATAGACAGGTGTTCAAATACTTATTTGCAGCTGTATCATACAAATAAATAGTTAAAAAATCATATATTGTGATTTCTGGATTTTTTTTCTTTTAGATTATGTCTCTCACAGTGGACATGTACCTACGATGACAATTTCAGACCCCTCCATGATTTCCAAGTGGGAGAACTTGCAAAATAGCAGGGTGTTCAAATACTTATTTTCCTCACTGTATAGGATATATAGATATATTATATATATTAATTGGAGTAAAATGTGTCACAAATCCTAAGATTATTTTATAAATGTAACCTAGCCTAAATATCATAGATTGTAAAGAAAGCAAGGAAGAAACGCTCTCGGATGCCCCCTGAGGCGCGTGAAATGCCTCCGTTCACATGTGAGCTAATGGATGAGAGAGAAATGCGTGATCTCATATTCAGTACAGCCTCTCGAGACCACAGTAAACCTGACGAGTAGCGATGTTACTTACAGAACGCCACCGTATACCTCAGTTTTGTCTCGGAGCACGCGGACGTGAGATGTTCTTAGGATGAAATCCCTGTCGGTGTTAAAACAGCTGTGTTTGTTCTCAGCTCAGGATGCAGCAGATGATTGCAGCGCTCGCGTGGACCGCACACTGACTGCTGTGAAGAACTGTGATGTTTCCTTCCCGTAAGAGCTGTTGTTATCAGGTTTGATCTGTTATTTAAGATGCCGAGGTTACCGCTTTTAAACAGCACTAGTATGCCAAATCACAATTATGAATGGAGCTACGAATACTACGACGACGAAGAGCCCGTGTCTTTTGAAGGACTCAAAGCACATCGATGTAAGTCGGTTTCTCATAAGTCCATTATAGCTTGATGTTTTTTTGCCATCTTTTTGCTAACTATGAAACAAGGATGATATATGCTTAGATAGGCCTATACAATTTTCTTTTCAAATGTGTAATGAATAATATAAAAGTTTATCCAGCAATAGACATAAAAATAATGTAAATGTTAATATATATATGTGCACCATTTAGTATCCTTGTCAAAAATGATGAAAACAGGAATATATATATATATATATATATATATATATATATATATATATATATATATATATATATATATATATATATATATATATATATATATATATATATATATATATATATATATACACACATACATACATACACAATTTTATATTTATTATTATAATGTATTATTAAATTATTTTAACATTTTTTAAGTTTTTGTTTTAAATTATTTAGGGTAATATAAGTAGAGAAATTTGAATGACAAAATGTCAGCATTTCAGTATTTTCTACATCACTCAGCTTTGTTTCTTCCTGCAGATTCCATTGTGATCGGCTTCTGGGTGGGTCTTGCAGTTTTTGTCATATTTATGTTTTTTGTTCTGACTCTTCTGACCAAAACAGGAGCCCCACACCCAGAGTAAGTATTTTTATACTGGCGCAGACTGAAATACAAGCTTTGTGAATCAGCTGTGGCAAGGACATAACAGAACAAACAAAAGAAAAGACAGAATACATTCCCAATGGAATCAGCTCTCTCGCATCTGCACAACATACTAGAGCGAGTCAGTGTTTGAGCATAGTTTTTCTGTCCCCCTCTGCCTGCGCATTGGCCACCTAGCTGTCTCATTATCGTTTGCTTCAAAGAGCTGTGTGTGTGTGTGTGTTTGCGGCCTCCCTCACTCTCATTAGCTCTCTGCTAGGTCAGTATCTCCAATGTGGCACTTCTTTTCAGAAAACTTTGCTTAAACCTACAACGGCAGTCTGCAATCTTGTCCCAAACCCAATTAGCACGAAGTCTGGCAGCTTTATCCTTGATAAACTCAACTTTCATGCCATTTTAATCCAATCGGCGCATGCTCATGTTTATTAAAGTGCACGAATGCACCAATATGCATGCACATACACAAACAATAATTATCACTGTCTGTGTTCTGCTAGCTAACCAGAATTCATTTAAAAGCAAATTAATGTCCAATAATGCCCTCTTTTTACACTCAAATAATTTACGGGAGTTTGTTGTTTATTGCATATAATTACACTCAATTATAATAGTAAAGCACTATTAGTCCCCATCCTCTGGTAATGGAGCAGTGAGGAACCTCAGGGATCAGGCAGAGAGTCGGTACGGAGCTCTTTTAATTAAACTGCTCTATAGATGTGAGTCATCCATTAACACAGCCCAGCAGAAACCTCTTACACACCAGATCATTGAAAAGAGAAAAATGCACACACGCACACACTGAGGATAGAATATAAGATGAGGGTACTCCCACTCTCCAGAAGGCCCGTGCTCATTTCACCTCTATATTAGAAAAGGGAAATAAAGCTCTTTAAACTTTGCTGATGAAGCTCTGAGTTCAGTATTCCTCTCTCAATCCCACAGGGCCGCGGAGCCTTATGAGAAACGGATGCGTCTCACCAGCTGCGCCGAGGGTCTGGGACGCCAACGTGAGGCGGACACCCGGACGGGTCTCTCCCGCCCATTGCTGGAGGAGTCCCGGTCTCTTTTTCACTGTTATATTAATGAAGAAGAGCGAGATGGAGGCAGGGCCATGAGCAACATGGCCCACGGACGCACAGGCAGTGGCGACTCCAGAGGGCAAGTGGATGCGGTCGGCCTTGTTGTCCAAAGCATGGTTATGGAGACCAGGGCGGAGCGAGAGGCAGCACTTCTGGCACATTTCAACATTCCCAACTTTGTGAACTCAGAACTGAGCTCTGCACTTGGAGACGAAGATTTACTACTGGGTGATCCACCGATCATAATGGAGGAGGCCCGTCCGCGCTGTACCCATCACATAATTGACTAAACCGCCAGTTTAAAGATGATCAGATGCCTTTATTTACTCATGGCTCCGTCACTGTTCTCAACTCAGCCTATTATCTCTGAAAGTGAAGAGTGTTACGCTTCAAAGGAAGCAATTTTCTGACATCTGGGGTCTACAGTGAGGCACGACAATACGACAATAGTTTTCGACAGCTGCGACAGACTGTCAAGGAAGACTGGTTAGAAAGAGTCAACGTTTTCTGGTTGTAGGAAGATATTCCAGCAGATTGCAATGCCTTATTAGTTCATACTTCATTCATATTATCAGCATTATTAATTAAATCTCTTGATGTGCAGTAGAAAGACGTTGATGCAGCGTTGTACTTTTGTAGCTAATGACATAAACGCAGCAATCTGGTATCGCACTGCCTGGGTAGAAAATAGCTCGCTATCTGCAACTGTCAGATGGTTCAGTGGCTTTCTGCAAAATATCTGCAGTATACTTGTATACCATCTCTCTGTAATTGTCTGAATACAGCTGCCTGAGCTGCCAGAGCAATTCAATACTTCAGTTCTGTCTCTCTTGTTTTATTGAACACCTATATGCCAATAAAATTCTGTGAAAAGTTTCCTTTGGTGATATTGGCTGACGCGAAACAAATCCTTAACCTTAAGACCACACATGAAGGAAACCTCAAGTCATTCAGCTTGGGTTATTAATTTTTGACAATAGACAATGTATACATTGAAGGACCAATTATAGAGGCCAGAACGACAAATACTTTTTTTGAAAACCATAGCAACTACATAGCAATGTCCTGGCAACCACTGAGAACACTCGGGTTTTGCATGAGAAAGCACCACTAATATTTTCAGAAAATGTATGACATTTAGCTGTAAATATTGTTGTAGTTTATAGTGTAGAATTATGGGATCACATGCAATGTTTTAACGTTTAAAAACCCATATTATTATTATAACTACAGTATCCATCATTAGCTAAGATAAAAAACGAGCACTGATGAAAACATTTGCCTAATAGAAATGACATAGTCTACTTAGCGAATTCATAATTTAGACAGATGACAGCCAAGGACAGCTTTGAACAGAGATCAAATGTGATACTAGCTGAAGCTTAGCAGGTTATCGGTACTTATTTAGACTTTGTCTTTTTTGTGATTATGCAAATTTTATTTTCTTTATACTTCATGACCTCTCCACAGATATATCCTATGTGTCCAATTAAATTATATTTTGTCAGGACCCTTGGTGTTTATAAACAGTTCTGCATGCTGATCAGCTCATCATGCAATGCAGCATGCATTCCATCTCCACGCACTTTATGTTCTTTTAGTAGTTCATTAGCATTCAGACTGTGTCCTCTGTGGCCAGCTCTAAGGCGAGTAATAAATCATGACGTCTGCCGTATTTGTTGTGTAAACATACTTTTAGGTTAACCTTTTGAGATGAGCATTTTACTGCTGTTTGTTCAGGGGTTTTGGATTCTGCTCAATGTTGGATGTTGTAAAACCAATGGAGCAGCGAAACAGGACAAATAATAATTAACTTTAATACAAAATAACATTTGAATTTATGCTACAATCACTAACACCAAATATGTTGTATTTGATGTTACATACCCAGCATGTTCTTTGACAATAATTAAATAATCTTTACAAAAAGTGTTTTGAGTGGTGCAAAGGCAGCTCAGGACCGGAGGGGTAGGTATGTGTGGGTGGTGGTGGAGGTGTGTTCGGGGATGGGGATGACTACACCCTGTCTCTGGAGTTCTCGGAGCACGTCCAGTATAGAGTCCAGCTCCAGTCTGAAGGCATCCAGCTCTTTAGCCTTGCCGTGAGCGAGTCTCCTCCAGCGCTCCACCTCACCCTGCTGCTCCTGTTCCACCACCCGCCGTGTGTCTACAATCACCTGCAACACACCTAACATCAGTCACAATACAGTGCAGAGGATGTCCTTCAGCAGACTGCTGCCGAGATCCATTATGTACAACTATATACTGTACAGCAACAGAAAAAAAGACGTGCGCTGACTGTTTATTCTCTGTATGTAACTGTCCAAGTAAGTATACGTGTTAGTACACTACCTTTCAAAAGTTTAGGGGCAGTCATTTTTTTTATGTTGTGATGGCAAAGCTGAATTTTCAGCAGCCATTACTCCAGTCTTCAGTGTCTTGATCCTTCAGAAATCATTCTAATATGCTGATTTAAATCTGCAAATTGGTTGCTCAGGGAACATTTCTTAATATCAATGTTGAAAACAGCTGAGCTGCTTTTTGTGGAAACCATGGTACATTTTGTTCAGGTTTCTTTGATGAATAGAAAGTTCAAAATATTTTTTTTGTAACATTATAAATGTCTTTACGGTCACATTTGATCATTACTTGCTGAATAAAAGTATTCATTCCTTTAAAGCTTAGGTGTGCGTGGTTACCTGCTGAAGCTGTTTCTCACGCTGATTGTAGCGGAGCTCCATGGACTGAATCTTCTGCTCCAGGCTTGTGAAGTGTCTTAGTTCTGGACTGTGGGCTTCTTTGGCCTGTTTCAGCTCTTCAAGAAGCTTAGACAGCTATTGACAAACACATAACAGGAAATATGGAGAGACAATTAAAAATCCTGTGTTTAAAGAAGAATGGAAATTGAATTACTGATTCACTACCTGATTCTGCAGGGTTTCCTCTCTGATTTTAGACACAGCCAGAGCATCTTTGGTTCCCTGGAGCTCCTTTACTTGCCCCTGTAAATGCTGCACTATGATCTGAATAGAACATTTACATGAATTCAGAACACATTAAGCTTTTGTCCAAAGTGACTTGAAATACAAGCAAAGTTTCTAGAGCCAAGACATATAAATAGATATGTTGGAGAGACATAAACAGCTACAAATTCATTCAAGAACCAACCTCCTGTGTGTTCACTTGATTGGTGAGTTCAGCCACTTTGGAGGAGGAATGCTCAAGGGCATGGCAAGCTAGGAGGCGTTCAATCTCTTTTTGATGCTCAGCCTTGACAGAGGCGAGTTGTTCAGCATTCTGCTCCTGAACCCTGAAAAAAAGTGGCATTTTGATACTCTATTAATGCACAATTACACTGAATCATCACACACTGAAATCTTTCCATGTTTTCACTAAAAGTGACATGTGAAGGCCAAGTATGGTAACCCATATTCTGAATTTGTCCTCTGCATTTAAACCATCCAGGTTAGTGCACACACATTAGGAGCAGTGGGCAGCCATCCTCGCTGTGGCGCCCGGGGAGTAATAGGGGGTAATTTCCTGCTGGTATTGAGAATCGAACGCGCAACCTTGGGGTTACCAGTCTGACTCTTTAACCATTAGGTCGGTATCAAATATTCATGTTGCGATTAATTGCTGAAGCTTTTATCACGGTATACGGTGTACGATATATATCACAATATTGAAATTCGTTGGAAAAAAAAGTGGTCATACATTTTTTTTATTAACTTTCTTTAATAAGTTTCTTATAACAAAAAGTACCAAACATTTAAATACTATAAAGCAATACACAAAAATGTATAAAGTTAAATATTTAAAACAGATTAAAGTGTAAAAGAATTATAAAGAGCCTGGCCCCATTAACATTAACAAAGAGCGACTAGCTACATTTTTACAGAAGTTATTCTTTGATAACGTTAGTTAAGAAAAGCAACTGTTAGTTAGTGTTAGCTCAGGTCCATTAAATAATACAATTAAAACTTTTGATTTTAATAATGTTATTAAATGCTTTGGAAATATTTTTCATTGTCAGTTTATTAATGAAGAACTAATGTTAAATAATAGAGCCTTATTTTAAAGAGTGTGACGGAACAAGAAAGAATTCAACATATTCAAACAATATCTAGGGCATGTCATTTATTAAAGGTCCCGTTCTTCGTGTTTTTTTGAAACTTTGATTGTGTTTACAGTGTGCAATATAACATGTGTTCATGTTTCGCGTGTAAAAAAAAAACAGTATTTTTCACACAATTTACTTATCTGTACACCGCTGTTTTCACTGTCCTAAAAACGGCTGATGAGTTCCTTGTTCTATGAAGTCCCTCCTTCAGAAATACGTAACGAGTTCTGATTGTGCCAGCGGTTCCGTGTTGTGATTTGACCGCAGCTTAGCGCACGTGGCACGGTTCCTGTGTTGTGATTCGACAGCAGCTTAGCGCACGTAACTTGCACGGAAAGGTCACGCCTCTTAACGGGGAGATGTATGCGCTCAATGATCTCTACAGCGTTCCCTGGGAAAGCCAAACAAAGTTGATTTGACTCCGGGATGAAAATAACAGCGTCTCGACGACATGGCGACAAACACACTGAAACGCAACACTTCCTCTTCTCCACGTGGGACAGCAACAAGACCACGCCCTCTTTTTCAGATATTCTTGTGGGCGGTGGTTAGTCTGTTCTACTGTTCTACTGACGTAATCAAAGAAGGAAGTACCAGGATGTAGTCCAAGCCGGCCGTTCGCTGTAGGCTTTGAAAGAGAACTTCTGTTAAATAAAATATCTCGCTTGGCATTGAACTTTGAGCTTTATAATTTTACAGGTATTATTTATGCTCTACCAGCAACATTGCACACTAACTAAAGTTTGAACAGTGGGATCGCGAAGAACGGGACCTTTAATGTATTCCAGATTAATTCCTTGTTTTGTTTACGATGATTACTGGGGAAACGGCTGCATTTCTGCTGTTCTGTCAGTGCCCTCAGCTGACAGAGTGTGTGAATGTGCCTTTCATGTGCTGCTCATGCATGTTGGGTTTGTTTACATCAGTGCGCGTTCCTCTTTGACGTGTTGTTCATTTTAAAAGGTTGATGGGTAAAGTATTCTTAAAATGCATTCTAAAAATCGGAATAATTTGTCATAAATAATTATTCACTGTATTTTTAAGTGCCCACGATAACAATATTGTGCATTCATTATTGCGATATATCGTATTACCATATACCGGCACATGTCTAGTCACGCCTGCCCCTAGGGGGTGCTATTACACATTTTTTGAAAGAGTACATCATCTCTGGATCAAAACACAAGAGAAGAAGCAGAAACGAGTGATAGAAGCTTATGTGCACCAAGTGTGCCGCACAAGTCCTGAAAAGTGAAGCCAAAGCATTTTGATCGCCCCTGGTGGCTGGTTGGAGTATAGGTTTTAAACCCCGCCCTTTCCATGTAATCGAATGGGACGCGAGCCAAACAAAAAAAATCCATTATATATATATATTTTTTTTTTTTTTGTCAATTTAGGTAGTGCTCATCACACAAACCTGTTCGTTTTCCCAGTAAGTTTTTGTTTTAGTTAGTTTTTTGATGCTATAAAACGGGGTGTAACATCATGACTGATAGCTGTGCTTGAGATTGAGTCTGCGGGAGCGTGGGCGTGACCTTGATGCCGTGGCTCCACCTCAGGATAGGCAAAGAGCGTTACTGGGATATTTTGGCTTAATTTTTCTACAATCCATGTTATGCACATGTAAAATAATGTGATCATCAAACATTGAACAGTATTTAAATCAAAACTGCCTAACGTTAATGTAATGTCAAATGAAGGTACAGGACTGTGAAGCTTTGAGGGTGTTGTTGGACTCAATCTACTCTATGTTTTGATCTTCGTTCTAGATGCATTCTTTGACAAAAACGTTTTGAACATTTTCTCAGCTTTTTGCTGCTTTTTGGTTTAAAAGCAGAGGCTTTGTTCTTTCTTTTGATATATTGCATGCTCAGATATTCACACAACAAAATATTCTGGGGGGCATGATATTTTTGAGAAAAAAAAAATGCTGGCTGGCAAAAAAAAAAAAAAACGCTGGTGGGGAAAGAGTTAATGAAAATTATTTGAGTGCTGTACATCCCACAGCGCAATAAAATTTGATCATATTTTACATATATTTGATTATTTTATGTTAATTTTACATATAGAACAAGTTCACTGTAAAGCAGAAAATTTTATATTTTTTCATGATCATTTGTTGTACTGAATTGAATTGATGCTGATTATAATAAATCATTGTCCAGATGGGATTATTTTCATAACAGTGGCCTAAATTTTCATTATGTAAAATATAATTTCTAATTTCGTTCTTTTGATTGTGGGTTTGACCTAGCTGCAGGTCGTCTTTCATAATCATACATGATAGGAAATGTGTTCGGTGTAGGACGGAGTACATGTCATTCAAATATATATGAACCGGAAAAGCTGTGCAGTTTCACAAAGCTTTCAGAAGAAAAATAAGCCTATATATCGCAATGTCCCTGAAATATGGTTTTGCTGAATTAAGCTGGTCTTTTGGCTAATGCATGAACAACCCCACAACATTTAAACAAATGTATTGGTTGATTAACCACAGGAGGAGGGTCAGGTTTTCAGATAGAGGAATGAATTATGAATGAAATGATTCATGAAATGTGATTACTTCATATCGCCAAGGAAATGAAAAAGATCATTTTAATTTAAATAACATGGCAAGACACACTTATTTCACAGAAGGTGTTATTGGTTTTTATAAGCCATGTAGGGTGCAGTTGTATTATAACTAAATGCCACTGCAATAGGCTCAAGTGTGTGCCTTGTTAATTTAGTTTTTATGAAACTATCTTTTTCGTCACTACATTGCAAAACATAATAGCAGACTATTTCAGGAAAACATGCTGTTCCCCACAGTGAAGAAATCAAGACCCAATAGTGATGTCTGTTTCGTGAGCAAATCTTTTGAGTCGATTCTTTTTAATCAACTGGTTCACAAAGAACATTGAATGGTTCATTTGTGAATTTGACGGATCCAAAAGATTAAACTGTAAAAGCGAATCAAGAGAACAATTAACACTTGATTTGGTCTCATCCTGCTCAAATAAGCCAAGATCCATGAGTAATATGATATTCTGTGCTCCAAAATATTCATAATAATGTCAGACTGCTATAACGTATTTTAGGTCTATCTTACTTGTCGCATTAGAAACCTCCATTTTACTGGAGTAATATTTTATTAGTGTTTCTCTAATTTAACTTGAGTACAGGGTTTGTGTACACCATGAATAAACATTTCATAATTAATTTATCTTGCCATCGCGGGATGTAGTCTATTGTTGTATTGTCTATGCATTATAGTGAAGACACCAAACACATTTACTATCACGTATGCCTATAAAAGAAGAAAAATCAGAGTATGTATGGTGCAGCCAGGTCCTTCTCAAATCCTGTGAAGAGAATTATGGGACTGTTTCAAGGTTTAACTTTATAGTAGGGCTGCTGTTTTTCATCTGTTGTTCAGAACATTTCAAGGGTGCTTCAAAAGGTTTATAAAAACATGACGGACCACTCCAAAAAACGTTACCTGAGGAGCTGATTCTGTGCATGTGTGACTGCAGCCTGCAAGGAAACTTTCTCTTGATCTCCCTGTATCTCTAATTGTGCCAATCTCATCCTCAAACTATCATTCTCCAGTTGCACCTCTGAGATGTGTGATCCTGAGAACGCTCCGGGATGGTAGTCTTTCTCATCTTGGGTAGGGGGGAAAGTCTCAGCTGCAGGGTTTTTGGGCTCTTTGGCTGCACCCAAATGTCTCTTTGGCTCATCACGATCGAACCCAGGACCTGAAAGCATGGTTTTCCTCTCCCTCTGCAGACGCTCTACAGTGCGACTCAGCTCCTGAATGGTGCGGCTCTTGGCGCTCAGCTCCTGGGTTAGTCTCTCGATGCGGGTTGCTTGTGCTGCCTCTGCATTGAGTTGGTGACGTGACGGGCTGCGGGCAGGCTTGTCTGTTTGCGTCAAAGCTTGAGCTTTGGCCTGGCGGAGCTGTTCTTGCAGAGAATTCACCTCTGCCTGGAGGGTGCTCTCTTGCTTCTGATGGGCCAACTTCACTTCGTCCAGCTCTGCCTTTAACCTCTGAGTTTGTGATTCAGACAATTCTGATGAGATGGCCTGAGTGTTCTGGTTCCTCTCAGCCAAACGTTGCTCCAGATCTGTGATCTGCTGTTCATATTGGAGCTGAAGAAGAAGAAGAAGAGAAAAACACATAAATTGCAAACATTTTCTATTTAGCTGGCTCAAAATAGCATTTATATATAATCATTACAACCTGATTGCATAAGGGCTGGGTAATATAGCTTAAAAAACAAATTAAAAAACAGAAATGTACAATTTTATTCATCAAGAATACATTGAAGTTATAAAAAATGACAGTAAAGACTTTTACACTTTTACAAAAGATTTCTATTTCAAATAAATAAACTTTTACTTTCTATTCAATGAATCCTGGAATCAAGGAATATGTATCGTTGATGGAAACAATATGATTCGCGATATTGTTTTATCCAAGGCTAGTGTTGTTGTACTCGAGACCTGTCTCAAGACCATTTTTTGAAGGTCTTGGTCTTGTCTCGGTCTCGACTGCATTTCTCCTCGGTCTTGTCTTGGTCTCGGACTTAGAGGACTCGGGATTTTATCTCAAGACCAGTCAAGACCACAAATGCAAGGATATCACTAAATTGTCGGTGCATTGTCTGATTTAACATCATTAATGTGATTTGATGTAAAATTTACTGCTTAAAATGCAATCAATAACTTCTTTGTAATGTGATTTATTTTGTTACTGTGCTGCCGGGAATCAATGCAGCATTGTCTCAAAAATGCCCAAAATTAAAGGGGTCATAGAATGACATTTTTGTACAAGTTAATATGATTCTTTAGTGTCTAAATGAAAAGTTTGTAATATACTTTAATTAAAAATTCTCATTAGTATTGTAAGAAAACACTCATTTTACCAGGTCAAAACCAGCTCAGTTTTCAGCAAGTCATTTCAGTGCATGTGACTTTAAATGATAATGAGCTTTGCTCACCCCGCCCCCTCTGCTCTGTGGGGCGTTCGGTTCGACCCGACACAACACCACAACACAACACACGTGGAGTGTTGCCTTGACAACATTTGAGGGTATATTTTCGAGAAATAATGGCAACGGGAGTCTCTGAGGAAACATCTGAGCAACCTTATCATTTTGAACCGGAGTCGGACTAGGAACAAGATGACGAACCCATCGAAGTTCGAACAGGACGTTTCTGAATGGTTGGTTAACGTCATGTCACTTTGATCTATCTTTGTACTGGCAGAGTAGTGTAGTTGCTATGTGTTTACTGATGTGTTAGTTCATTGACAGATTGATGTTATGTTATAAGATTTTTTTTTTTACATTACTTCTTAATCAGTAACAGACACCGTTATAAACCATGTACAAAAGTAAGCTTAGTGTAGTGTTACCACGTTAACTTTATCACCCGAGTACACAGTTTGTAATAACAAACATAACGCGTTGTTCATTATACACGTGGGATTATGAATTATATTGAGAACATCATACACAGAAAGCATGCCGTAATGTAACTTACCCTGTAAACTTTAGCCTCATTCATCGTGAAGCGATTTGCAAAGATTAATATAAAGGTTAATAAAACGTTACACTCACATCTTCCTGAGGTGCAGCAGGAACACGATCCTTTTTTCAAGAGCAGCTTATTAGCAAAACCTGCTTTATACTGACGCTCGTTTATAAAGCAGTCTGCTGAGAAATGATTCGCGCAAACATTGACGTTGATCGGGGGGAATATTCCCTTCTAAAACAAAACTCAGCAGCCACTGGGTCTTCAGCAGTTCGGATTTAGGAACATCAAAATGACTGCTGTGTTCGTTATTACACACAACAACAACACAACACCACAATCGCTTAGACGCCATTCTGTTCCAGAGTATCAACAATGGCGGACTGATGACAGCTCGCTCAGGGTGGGTCTGTGTTGAAACGCTGCTGTCAATCAACAATCTTAGGAGGGGCGTACACCGTGTAACGTCACACGGTCAGACGGCTCGATTTGAGACAGGGGAAAATATATAAGGAGATTAAAAAAAAAACACTGGATGTATTTTTATCATTATAGGATGGTTGTGTACAGGCACTGCCAACACACATTTCCGTATAATCAACTTGTAAAAGTGCATGTACCATTCTATGACCCCTTTAACATAAATTCCCACAAAATTCAGAGATTTAGGTTTTTTTATATAACATAGATTATAATTAAGCAATATCGCAAGAGCAAGAGAGCTGTTATCATGAATATAAGCGTGATTGCAAATTATATTGATTTATACAAACGTTCAATAAACAAGAAGTTAATATTAAATTACATTTTAAACTGTGTCTTTGCTAATTCGGCAACCTTTCGTTATTAAACGAATCAGCTGCTTCGTAAAAAATACTCCCACTTGTGCTCTTCGGTCAAAAATGACCCCCATAGGAAATGAATGTAAAATCTGCAAAAACACAAAAATGCACAGAATTTGTGTGTACAATCTACAAATCGGCCACAATGTACACAGAAAAGTAAAGGGGTGACACTCTAGTCTAAAACATCAAGAGTGTGATATTGACACATCCACTCACACGCACAATTACACACACACACACACACACACACACACACACACACACACACACACACACACACACACACACACACACACACACACACACACACACACACACACACACACACACACACACACACACACACACACACACACACCTATGAAAATCTGAACCTATGAACCACATTTGGAATTTTTTTAAATCACAGCTTCATCAGAATGATATGAACCGGTGACTTTTCTAGCATTAGGTATGTAAACAAAAAAAATTGAGGGCATGATTCGAGCATGCTAAGTGGTCGTAAAAAAAATACTCCCACTTGTGCTCTTCGGTCAAAAATGACCCCCATAGGAAATGAATGGGAAATCTGCAAAAACACAAATTCACCGAAAAAAAATCTATATTTCTAACAAAACAAAAAAAATATCTAAAACTTTATAATAAATAGTCTTTGAGATTTCTTAAATATAAATCCATCAAAAATAAATAAATAAATGTGTTCAAAACAGAACTAGGGAATTCTCAAGCCTCTCCATCGAGACCTCTAGTGATTACACCCATGGTTGCATGATTTCTTAAATAATTGCAAAAGAGGGCGCTTATCTGCCTTCAAAAAAATTATTTGGAAGGCCTAGTCTCTAATTTAACCTTTAAATAGACCATAATTATTGCATAAATATAAAAAAATACCATCAAATAAACTCAAAATACAAAATTAAAAAGAAAAAATATTATTGAAGAAAAATAAATTGAATTGGTTTTACTGGGGTGGAGGAAGTTTAATTTGTAGGTGTCCGGACAGGACTCTTGTGACCAGGAAGACAACCAATGCAACCCCTAAACGAAGAGCACCGGAGGGTTAAACAACTATATATAATGTTGAATATAATGTATAATAATGCAATGGGGGAATATTTGTGAGTCCTGATAATAATACACAAATAAAAATATTTTTTAAATAATAAAAAAAACAAAAACCTCTTTATTTTGGCTTAAAATATCGGGATACATATCATATTGTGAGTTCAGTATCGCGATTTATATCGAATCGTGACACGAGTGTATTGTTACACCCCTAGCAATAATATTTCACAATATTACTGTTTTACAGTATTTTTATCAAATAAATGCAGCCTTGTTGAGAATAAGAGTCAAAATATTAAAAAATCTTATCTTACTGACCCCAAATTTTTGAATGGTTGTGTACATCACCAAATATATATTGCATTTTCAATATATCACCCAGCCTTACTTTTCTTTTTTTACTTCTATTTTTACTTTTAATATTCTAGTCATGAGGGCACACAGCAGGGTTTAGAAATGAGAGAAATGCTGCCACTCTGAAAGCACATTAAAGTCCCTGTGCACTTGAGACTTAAAATAGAAACCTAATTTTCTTGGCAAACTTGTTTTTTCTGTAAATAGATCGATCCAGCTGTGGGCTGGGCTCTGGTAAATAACACACTTGGAAAAAGGAAAAGTAGTTTGAGTTGCTTTCTTCTATACTAATTAAGGACACAGTACTTCAGTCAGTGAGATCAGGGTCACCAAGTTCCAACAGTTCAAACTCGTAACCTGGGGCCGGTTGCATAAACTGCTTAGACTAGTCTTAAAAGTTAGTTAGTCGTAAAAAATTTTTTTTTAAGTCTGTTACATAAAAAGGTAGATTGGTCTAATTTGAATCAGAAAAGTGATTACATCTTGACTAACTGATAGTGTCAAATTAGTTCTTAAGACAGTCTTAACATAGTGGCTAAGTTTATGCAACTGGCCCCTAGTCTCGATTTCAAGGTGATGATACAAGGGGCAACTTTTTGACAAATGTTGCAGGGCAATGTTGCTGTCAACGGGCAACCAGGTGAGACACTGGGCCCACTACAGATCTAAAGTATCTAGATAGAAATCTGTTGCCCATTCTCAATGCAAGCAACATCCCAAGCAACATCGCACGGCAACACTGCTCAAAAAGTTTCCCTGTGTATCATCACCTTTAGATTCTATAGATTTAACGTTAAATGCTTTTACACAAAATTCCCTGTTCAGGACTGAATCTGAATCAGAAATGAGTACTTTGATTCTGTGATACTGTTGTTCCATTGCTCGGAGACTGCGTTTAGCTGCTTCATCGTGGCCCTCTAGCTCTGCCTCCAGTCGATGTACACGTCTCTCCAAAAGAGCCGCTGTCTGGGAGGACTGAGGGGCAGGTGAGTGGTGTACGTCCAATCCGTCAACTTCAGCTCCGGCAGACGCAGCGGCCAAGATCAGGGCTGGCAGGGAGTTTGGATGCCTGCGTTTCAAGAGCTCTTCCATCTGTTTGAGCTGAGAGAGAAAATGGGAACATGAGTGATAGATGGAACAGAATCTAAGAAGTTCTATTGCTGATGCAGCCAATAATAAATATTACAAGGCACTCAGGAGGCGGAAATTGAAATCCATTCATCACTTTTTTTTTTCATTATTTTTGTTGCTTTATTTTTAGATAGATATGGAAGTAGTGATAGGAAACTATTAAGGGTTTGTGAAATGTTGCAAGCCAAACTCAAACCTACATGAGCAACACGACTCAAACCGAATAGAAAAAGTGCGCAAACCACTGAGCTAATACAATACAAAGTTGTTCATTTAGTTAACAAGATTCACATCAGTTAAAGAAAGGAGTTTAACATGAAGAGGAGGTCTTAAGGAGAAAACCAACTCCAGATGGTCTGTTACTCACAGACATGGTTGGATGATTCCAGCTCTCAGGAAATAGAGTAAATAGAACAATGTGCCCTGAATGAGATGTACCTGCAGAACAAGGCAACAAGAACATGTGGAGAGAGACAAAATTGTGTCTGACCTGTCGTTCCAGGTCCTGGATTCGTTTAGCTTCACCCGCCCTCTCCTTTGTCTTTCTCTGTTGCTCACTGGCCCTCCTGCTGACCTCCATTTTTAGCTTTTCCACCTGCTCAGTGAGCCTTTGAGTCTCAGCAGTGGCGGCTCGGAGTCTGGACGCATCTTTGTCCAGTAGCTCCTGGTTCTCGGCATACCACTGCAGTCTCTTCTTCATCTCTGCAACCTCCTCCCGATGTTTTTCCTGGAGTATCTTTAGCTCAAAACCTTTATCACCTGCCAGATGCTTATTTCAGTCAATATGACAATTACATCACCAAACAGACTGCCACCGTAAAACTTACATATCTGAAGCTCTTACCTGAAGTACAGACAGCCTGGACTCTGGCAAGGTCTCGCTCTTTCCTCATCATCTCCAGGTCTACATGCAGAGCTTGTTTCTCCTGTTTTAACCTGTGGATCTCATCTTGCAGTCTCTCCTCCTTTTTCTAAACAGGAAGACTTTGCATCAGAAGCGCACCTAAAATGCTGTCTAGGTAGGCAGCTCACTAAGTTTTGGAACAGATCTGTTAATATGATGTAGTTCTCTTACCTGTGCAGCTTGTACCTGACTTGTCAACTCTGCAATGCTGAAGCCTTGGTCAGCAATGCTTCTCCCTCCGACGGTTCTTTGAATGCTGTTCATGTTCAACCGATCCCTGGTGAATGAATATAAATTGCTTTTATATCAGCTGCTGCCAAGAATGGCATGAATAGTAAAAACCTGCTGTGATATGTACTAAAACACTACTGACACACTTTTAAAAGCACTGACCTGGTGAGGGCAAGCTCAGTGAGAAGTCTCTGGTTTTCCATGAACAAAGCCTCCTCGTTTTGTTTGCTTTGAGCTTGGAGCGCTTTCATTTGCAGATATAGCTTCTCATTCTCCTGTTAAAACCATCGGAAAGAAGTTTCACGCATTTGGCTCTGAACCTTTTTGTAGCATATGAATACTAATGACCAAAATGCAAATATATTCAGTGCATGTATTACATTGAATATAGTTCCAGATAAGAATTAATTGGACTTGGTTTCTGGAAAGGCCACAAGTTCTTCTGTAATTACAGGAAATGTGAGATGTAATTACCAACGTTATTATAATTTCTGAGTAGTAATAGTGTCATTTTAAAGAACTGCGTTTAATTACGCGCCTCGTTATGCTGAAATGGTGTATAATGATCTAACAAAATGTGAGGCTACAGAGTCTTGTGTTGTATCATTCATTGATATTTGTAAGATCTCACCATAAGAGATCTAGGACGAGATCAAAAAATAAAACCTAATTATAATAAATGCACATTCATGTGAGCCATGTTTCAGCATGACTCATTCTAATATATGCCAGAAAATGAGCAGAGATGGAGAGAGACTCACTTGATGGTAACCCTGAATCAGAGTCTCCTGTTCCTTTATCTCTTTCTCTATGAGCTTGAATTTCTCTTCAGTCACAGGATCTGAAGCTTCGCCAAAACTCCACTTTCGTTTGTTACTGGCCTCCTCGGCGCGGTGTAGCTATGGAATTAGAAATGTAACAGTTTAGAAACTAACTTTGAGAAATAGCCGGGAATTAGAAATGTAACAGTTTAAAACCTAACTTTGAGAAATGACCGGGAATTGTTTGCTCAGGCTTTAGGCTGTTCAGTTTATTAGGTACAGTAACAAAATATTGATGCTATCATGCTACGTAAAGTCCCCTTGTGGTGAAAAAGTTTTAATGTTGTTTATATGTCTATGTGGCGTTTTAAAATGCTTTAAGACAAAACGTGTAAATGCATAAGTCAACACCATTGCTCAGTATTTTCGATGTTATGATGAACTATATGCCTTTCTCCACTTTCATTCTGAGTTGTTTAAAACGTTTCTAATAATACTGATTTTTAGAAGGCAGCTGTCTGACTCTGAGATGGCGAACGGGAACATGATTTGTATAATATAAGCAACACATTAATGGCTGTTTTTATAACGTAGTCAAGCAAAAGGCTAATCATATTAATTACTGTTATTTGTCCGATATTGTAAAGAGCGATAACATTGTGCAGTGTTTACTACAGTAACTTGAGTAAAAGTTAGTGTGTGAGTGAGGGCGGGCTAATTTGCATATTCATCGTTCCACGTATACTAAATGAGGCAAGTGTGTAGAGTTACCTTCAAACTATTTTAAGGCATGAAGAGGTTTTTTTTTTTCACAAGAAAAACATTTAAAGATGTAATTTTGGTGATCAAAGATGAGTTTTAAAGGTGCCCTAGAATGAAAAATCGAATGAACCTTGCCATAGTTAAATAACAGGAGTTCAGTGCATGTAAATCACATACAGTGAGTCTCAAACACCATTGCCTCCTCCTTCACATGTAAATCTCGTTTGTGAAAAACACCACAGAAAAATAGGCAAATCTCAACGTAACGCCAGCAGTGATGCAATACACGGGATCATTAATATGTACGCCCCCCAACATTTTCATAAGCAAGCACATGTTCACTATCTGGCGAAACTGCGCAGCCGCATCATCTCTGCAGGTAAACAAGCATCACGCGAGGATAGCGAAATGGCAGATCATGGAAACAAATGTTATGTTCCAGGCTGTGCAGGGGATGTGAAGACGTTTCATACTCTTCCCACAAATAAAACATGTCAACAGGCATGGTTGATGTTTATTTATAATCGGATACCGCAACAATTTAATTCAAAGTTGTTAGTTTGCTCAGCCCATTTCACCACGGACAGTTTTTCAAACCTGGGACAATATCAAGCAGGCTTTGCTCAGCGTCTGACACTGAAGAAAGGGGCAATTCCAACCATATTCCTGCAAGCAGTAAGTGATTTTATCCACTTCTTGACTGTCTAAACCATTTCTGATTAAATCGAAAGTTTCTTAGAGAGACAACATTAACGATATTATTCCTGTTGTTGTCTATATCCAACGCAAGATGCTATACGGTAAGAATAAGATAATCCAAGTGGCTTACATAACTAAATAGTATGTCTAATGACAAAGGTTAATATTATTTAATGCCAGTGTTGTCATAAATTAGTAAATGCAACCATAGATACGTAACATACTATGTTAGTTTAGTTGCTTACACATAGCTCACTCGATCCTTCTAGCTAACGTCAACACCTCCACCATTTAAGTTGAAACGATAGTAATTTGATATTTATTTATTTATATTTTTGACAACTGAAGTATGATTATATACTGATTGATATATATAAGGTTGAATGCCTAATCTCTCCATCGTCAAGACGGTCAGTCAAGTTGTGCCTGCTATCATTGAGCCGCAGTGAAACAGCCAATCAGAGCAGAACTCTTCATTAATATTCATGACCCTTCCAAATAAGGCAAAAACAGACCATTTCATCCTGGGGAAGATTTCTAGAGTTGTAAATGGACCTGTAAAACCGTAGCTGGACAATTATTGACCTTAAATAAGCCATATACCCTCTATGTAGATACCAGAGAACAATTTAAAATGTTGTTTCAAATCATTCTAGGGCACCTTTAAGGGATAAAATGATTGATTACAAGGGGATTTTAAATGCATTTTTCAGAAGTAATAATAATAATTATAATAATTTGTTATAATTATATAATGCTTTTTTGGGTACTCAAAGCAATTTACATATAGAAGGGGGACTCTCCGCAACCAACACCAATGTGCAGCATCCACCTGGATGATGCGACGGCAGCCATATTGTGCCAGATCGCTCACCACACACCAGCTTATGTGGAGAGGAGACAGAGTGATGACGCCAATCAGTATATGGGGATGATTAGGAGGCCATAATGGACAATTTTGGCCAGGATGCCAGGGTTACACCCCAACTCTTTTTCGAAGGACATCCCGGGATATTTAATGACCACAGATAGTCAGGACCTCGGTTTAACGTCTCATCCGAAGGACAGATGTAAATAGTTACGTTTTTTAAAATAGCTTTTCCATTTAAAGCTTTTCTTTTTGTGACATTGCTGTTGTTGTTGTTTTTTACATAACAATTGCATAAGCCTTTCAACAGAGTGGGCAAAGATGTACTGTCCTCCTCTCAGTCGATCTCAAATAGCTTTGGTAAGTCCAAATCATTCCCAGATGAAAAAGACGTACTATTAAATGTATTAAAAATGCATTATAGTATATTTGTATTGTACTTAAAACATACTTGAGTACATTTTTAATGCATTTACTAGTACGTATTTTTCACCTGGGTTAAGCCGGTTCGTTTAGACGGGTTCATGTAAATGAACTGGTTACAAAACAAATTCACTTGAATCATAATAAAAATAAAATCTTTAGTTACAGGTACAATTTTTTTTTAAACCTTTTAAGGTACAAGTGGCCGTCAATCGGGTGGTACCTCTAAGTAGAGGAAAACATTGGTATAATTGTACCCTAAGGACAAAATAACCAAATACAGTTAAATATTTATATATATTTTTTTATATATATATATATTTAATGTTCCCCTTTTTCCAAATGTGGAGAAACAAGTTCCCTGCCTCCTTTGAAGTTGGTAACCTGGCAAAAACATTTAGTGCTGAACATGGCTTGTTGTGCTCTTAGAACAGATTTAGAAAATCCAAGCCAGTCAATTATGGGGCATTCACATAACACACTACTGCACTGGATAGGGCACTTAACTCAAACTGTAAAGCGGTGCACTAGCAAAGCCAGATTGTGGGTTTGATTCAAAGGAAATGTATGAACTAAGAAAATGTTCCTACTGATGATGTAAGATGCTTTCCATAAAAGCATTTTCCAAATACATAAAATATAAAAGGAAATACATAGAAATTGTCTTTTTACATTTGCAGTACAAAGTTCATTTATTTTGAATCATAAATTGTATGTAATTAGAAATTAAAGTGAATAATGGTTATGTTTATTTTAAATAGGCCTGATTAGATCAAATAATAAAAATAAAATAATTATGATTAGGTTATTATTTAACAATTTTGAAAGGTTTAATGGTGTGGTTTAGTGGCTCAGGGCACCCTGTAAGGAGTGATCTAGGAGACATCTCCATTGCCCACTTAACCACAGGATGCTCCAGGCCAATTGTCCCTGGAATATGTTTATGGTGCCATTGTATGGCAACAATGTCCATAAATCATGAAAACAAACATAGGTGGTGAGAAATTTTCTATGGTAATTTGTCCAAATGTAATTAATTCTTCTTCCTGTTATCTGCTGTCAATAATCTTTACTTCTCTTATACTTCACCAGAAGGATTGATAAAACGTTGCATGCCCCCATGTGCCCTGTTTTATTTTCATTTTCAGTTTTAAAAATGAGACTCATTATTTGCCAGTACAACAAAAAGCACTTCCAAATTGAATCACAACATGGCTTTTAGTAATAATGTTTTTTTTTCTATAAATTTTTGAAGGTATTGAAACAAATAACTAGAATAAACCGTACATAATGCACCTGGGCTAAAAGCACAAGTCATCATCGCTAAGAGTATTGAACAGCTACTTAAACAGCATACAAGTGAAATCTATGTTCATACTGTTGACAGAGCAGCCATTGAAATATAATGCCATAGACGTTATGATTGCAGTTCCAAAACATTCACCTGCAAGTACAGACTGTCCTTTTTACCAAACACACTTATGCAGCATGTTACAAAACATACATCAACATTTCACTTCAATCATACTTAAGGAGAGCTGCCAGACAGCAGGAGGTTTTCTATTGATCTATGTGCTTTAAGGATGGTCAAATAGGCCATGAAAATTGATGAACTTGAGGAAGATTTTTAAGGGGGTACTTCACCCAAAAATGAATATCCTGTCATCAATTACTCTTATGTTGTTAGAGTAACTCATTAGACTTTTAATCTTCGAAAACACAACTGAAGATATTTTTAGTGAAATTTTAGAGAAAAGGTCTACTCTGACAGTACAAAAACTCTATAAATAGTAAATAAATAAATCCATTACATTCATTCACATATAAACAATGATCAGCTAACATACATAGAGACCTATGGTTAATGAAAGCTCAAACGTACATGCTTGAACCAATGAGGTTTGCTCTTGAGCGCAAAGCAAGCATGCTTTAGCTTCTGTTTACCAAATTTGATTGCTCCATGTATATTCGCTGATCAATGTTTATATGTGAATAAAAGCCTAAATAAAATCTGTTCAACATATTAAGCGATCGCATTTCTTGGATTAAACTGCTCAATTTATTTGTATTTATTTTACCATCGCTTTATGAACATTTTGAAGTGTCAAAGACTTTCAATGGAGAGACAGAATTCTAGGGGTGCTCCGATTGATCGGCAACCGATCTCTATCGGCCAATAATCGATTTGGGATGATTGATCGGCGGTCTCTAAAAAGGCCGATCTCATGAACCGATCTCATGCTGACGACACACAAAACCCGCGCCTGCCGTGAGAGCTAGGGCATCACATGCAGCGACATCGTCTCATTCTCTTTCCGGCGTGGGTGAAATAATTATAATGCTGAAGGTGAGGTACAATTCATATTTCTGTATTAAATAACTTACGAAGTCATTTGAAAACTTTCTGTGAGACATAAGTTCACAAACAGCGCGAGTGAATCACCGCGTGCGCGCGCTCTTTCTTCCTCTCACAAAATACTCAAATGGCTTCATGTCAGTGCATCGCATCTGCACTAAAATCGAGCTGCACAGCTAACACAGGATTTGCCACTTGCACAATCGAGGCAGTGTCGCATCGTCACTAAAGTTTATCATTTGCCTTTATTTTTAAGTCTTGGCAGTGTTCAAACCGCGCTCTCCAAGAGACCGTGAGCATGCGCGCGCACACACACAGGCCATCTCACAAAAGCTTGTGAGTACAAATTGCTCTGAAATGGTCAAATACACACAAATGTATGTACTAAATTACTGTCTTAATGAGTATGCACATAAACCCCGTCGTGACGTAAAATTCAGGAACTGAATGAATGTCTGTAAAATTCCCTATAAACAATTCTACATGATAAAGAGAAGGCTTCAAATAGATTTGTATCGGTGATCGTATCGGCAGATACTGCTTCCTGTGATCGACGATCGGTGATCGGCTCAAAAAATCCTGATCGGAACACCCTTACAGAATTCTCTAAGATTTTCTCAAAGACGGGCGAAAGTCTTGTGGGTTTGGAACAAGCGTGCCACATGAGTCCTGAAAACTGAAGCCAAAGTGTCTCAATCGCCCCCAGGTGGCTGGTGCAGTATAGGTTATAAACCCCACCCTCCCCATGTAATGTAATGGAACATAGACTAACTAAACAATCAAATTACACTTCAAATAATTTTTTTCAAAGATTGTTTCTGTCATTTTAGGCAGTTTTTAAATCCCACTGATGTTAGTTCAAGTGTTCGTTCTTTAAATAAGTTTGATTTTAGCTAGTTATTTGATGCTATAAAAACGGGGGTGTGTGACGTTATGATTGACAGCTGAAGATGCCAGCGCAATATTTGGCATATAGGGGCGGCAGTGGCTCAGTGGTTCATGTAGGTTGTCTACAAACCGGAAGGTTGGTGGTTCAATCCCCGGTTCCACCTGACCAAGTGTCGAGGTGTCCATGAGCAAGACACCTAACCCCAGCTGCTCCTTGCATGGCTGACACCGCCGTCGGTGTATGAATGAGTGAGTGAATAGGTGAATGTGAGGCAATATGTAAAGCACTTTGGATGGCCAAGGGTCTGTTGAAAGTGCTATATAAATGCAGTCCATCTACCATTTACCATATTTGGATACTGCCGGCTTCACTTACTTCAATGGAAAAGAGTGAAGGTGCGTCATCCATCTTTTTTTACAGTCTATGGTTTGGAACGACATGAGGGTGAGTAATTGAAGACAGAATTCTCATTTTTGGGTGAACTAACCCTTTAAGTCCATAATTATGAAGATCAGCTAACAGAACAGAACCAGCTGGTGATGTAGAGCCATGGCCAATGAACAAAACTTTCTTATATTATAACATTTTCTAAAAACACCATCTAAACTGTATAACTACACAAGAGCTTACCTTGCTCTGTAAAACATAGTTCTCCTGTCCAAGTGCTGCCAGCTCTTGCTTGTGCTCCTCTCGTAACTGGTTTTCCCTCAGATGGAGCTCTCTCTCTTTTTGAGCGAGCTGAAGACGGAAACGCTCCAGCGATGAGCGCTCCTGTTGAAAGGGCATACCACCATTCATATTCTCTTGCATCACCTCACACTGACAGACAAAAAGAACATAGGTGGTTAATGAGCTGGAGGATTTGATTCAATGCTCTGATTCAGTCCCAGTTAACTTACTCCTGTCACTGTTTCAGGTGTGATCCTGTCTACTCGGAGAGGGCCGCTATCCTGTAGACTGCTGGCTTCAACCTGATGCTGTAGGAATGTAGCAAAGGACTGCACAGATGTCACCAGTTCACTGCTTAGCCTTAAACTCGTGTCTAAACCTGTAAGGGATGCCAAAAAAAAAGAAGACAATTTTGATGGCCATTTATTATCAAGCAAGCAAATATGGCAGTTAATTCACAACGAATAGACAGATTTTACCCCCAAAAATGACAAGAAATAGAAAATATGTTACATTAAGACTGCATATTTTAGGACCATTCATTTTTTTTGTTGTTGCATTGTGACATTATTTGAATTACAATTAAGACAATTCAAGATAATTATTTCCTCCCTAATTTCTCATTAAATCACAATCACTTTTTTTTTTAAGTTCACCGAAACGTCATTTTGGTAAATATTGATATTTGTGATTAATTGTGATCAAATGTATTAATATATCTACATTTTATGTAATTAAATTGCCTGCTTAGTAATGATCATGAGTTTTTGTGCATTACAGTATACATTATTACATATATTTAAGTCATGTTAACTGTCATGAAAATGTGACAATTGCATGAAAACTATGAAAATGTATCAAATAAATTATAATTAAAAAATGAATGAAAATCAGCTCAATTTTCTTTATACAAAATATAGTTTTGTTTACTATTTTCTTCCCACACAGGTTAACCCAGGTACAGGTACCTTTGACTGCTTGTGTTTGACTGAGGTTGTGAGTCTTTTTTGGGGTCTGGTTCTGAGCTTTCCTCTGTGTTAGTGGAGACGGAGGTTTAGCAGCTTGGCCGGTTCTGCTGGGTGCAGGTCCTCTGGGTAAAAGTCTGCTCTCAGTTTTTTTGGCCCTTGTTGATGGAACAGGAGTTTTTCTAGAGGAAACAGATGCAAATGTATTGGTTCTGACAGGAACCTGAGAGAGAGAGAGAGAGAGAGAGAGAGAGAGAGAGAGGGAGAGAGCGAGAGAGAGAGAGAGAGAGAGAGAGAGAGAGAGAGAGAGAGAGAGAGTTAATATTCCATCATTATCTTCATAAATGTGACTATCATCATCACCATGTGAATATAGATGGCACGTAGTTACCCACAAAAATTATACCTCATTTACTTCGCAGAGTCTGTGCCTCTATCTTTAAATTTGAATTTCTTAAAACCCCAGAAATAACAGGATCTAATTTACGGAGGAAATTCATGAGGCAAAGGACTCATAATAGCAGAGTCTCTAACCTGGCGTTTCTTGGGTTTGATAGGAGGAGGTTCCACAGAGGAGCTGTCCTGTTCCTGCATCAGCCGTTTGATCTCCTCAGCGATGCTCTTCTGAGTGTACTGAAGGAAGGCTGGATGTTCCCCTCCTGTAAGACTAGCTTTATTGCCCCCTCCACAGCCCTCATTAGCTGAACTGAAAGGACTCTCGTCTGAAGATGTCCTTAATGGACTATGATTTTTGCTGCCTTGAGGCACAGCCTCACTGTAAGAAAAATACTTCTTCTAAAGCTGCTGTACTGAGAATATGTGACTCATAGTGTGTGAAGGCGAATAGTGAACTCACCTGATAGGCTGGAGAGAGAAGCCACGGGTGAAACCAGAGTCTGGTCCAATTGGCCGCATCAGTTCCTCGGCAGTGGGTAAATCTATGGTACATAAATGCATGGTGACAAAATTTTCACTAAGGCTGGAGTCACTCAAGCCGATTTACAGTTGCAAGCTTTAATTGGACATGTGACAGTCTTCAGTGTCACATGATCCTTCAGAAATCATTCTAGTGTGCTGATCTGGTGAGATAGCAGGACTTCACCTAAACCGTTGGAGCAAACAAAGCAACTGGTAAAAATCTCACGTATTTGGTTTAAAGCATAACTGGAAGCATCTGTGGGGGGAAAGCTGCAAATCAGAAGGTTTGAAGCACAGGCATGCCCACAGTGACTGCCAAAAATGAGCTAGGTGCTGAGTCTGACCTGACTCCACAGTGGAGACGGGATGGAGTGAAGAAAGAGAGAGGGGAGTCCTGCCCTCTGCTCGCCTGTCCTCACACTCCCCCGCTGAGCTGCTGATCTGCCTGTATGCCTCCTGCAGTGCCTCCATCTCACTCCCTCCACTCTGACCATATGATTGGACTTCAATGATATGGGGGAGAGAATGTGTCACATCACCTGTTGGAAGTTTACTTTAACAATACAAAAACTGGTTCTCAAACCTGCAGGTTCTGGGCATTTTTCTTTTGCAGCTGCTAAACTGGGAACTGCAGGAAGCAATGCTCCATCCGTAGAATTTAGAGAGTCATGTAGTGACACTGGGACATAAGAAGAGCATTTCACCTCTTGATCTGAACATTTACAACATATACACTGCAAATTGGGATGCCGTTTACCTTTGGACAGCATCCCATGTCTTTCAGGCTTCTGAAACAAAGAGGATCAAAGAATGGTTAAAAATAGGGGCTAAGAGATTTAGCCATAAATACATATTTTGTCACAATTAAAAATATTAAAATTTTGATTTTACTTTGATTAGTTGTCTAGCGCTGTTTAAAATACTGCATAATAATTACACTATATTTCTTAGCCAACCACACCTTCATTTGTTTCCATGCATCGCTGCATAACTCACTTCTCAATTCCCCAGTTAAGGCAGGGCTCATATCATGAGCTTAAAGTGCATTAAACATTTACATTCACCTTCTCTTGAAGCCCCTCGTCATTTTTCTCACTTGCCTCTTCCTCAAAATCTTCACTATATGCAGGAGATGCTGACAGAGAAGCAATATACAAGTGTTTTATTGCTTCAGAAAGTAATAACAAAACACATCCATTTCAAATTCTTATTCTCTGCTCTTACCAGCGGTGTCTTTATTTTTCCTCTGTTCTTCATCATTGGTTGAATCAATTTCTGCTCTCCTAAAAGGAACACAGTGAAACTACCTTTAAAAGAAGGACAATATGCAAATGCTCCTTCACAAACAGCATCCTTGGAATTCATTATGCTTTTGAGCCACATAAAGTTTTTTTTTTTCAGGCACCTTTGTGGGCTGGTGGGGGTGGATGGCACCTGGTCTTGATTCAGTCTGGAATAGTCAATGGAGGATGAGGACTCTTTCTTCAGATTGGCTAAAAACCTGGTATTGTCATCCTCATCTGACAGGTCCAGCCTTGGAGCACCTGCACTTGGTACTGTTCCAGAGACCATCACAGAATTTGTAAAGAAGCAAAAACATATGCTGCTGGTCAAACAAACAGAGCAGTGGTGGATTCAGAGGTAGGCTAGATTGAAGGAAAATGGGTTAGACTGACCTTCAGGCTCAAGACTGTCTCTGCTAAAGATGACTAGGTCTCTATTCCCATCATCCTCGGAGAATAGCTCTTTCGGCTGCTCTTCATCCACCTCCTTAATAGACGGAGTCTTTCTTAGAGACTTCAGAAAGGACTTTCCGGTAGACAACATCCCTACATGTCAGGCAAATATGTTGTAAGTATTAAACAAGCCATTTTCCCCACACCAGACCTTCTTTAAAAAGTACAACATACAATAAGTTATTGTTATTCTTATATCTGTTTTTTACACTTCAAATAAAGCAAACTATTCAGAAAAGATTTTTCATTTCACTAGCTGAACTGAATAGAGGCAATTCAGCAAAAATGCATGTCTGAGTACTTTCAAATGGCAATTCATGTCAAAACATACGAAAGAACATCTACACAGTTCATCAGACTTCCTTAAAAATGGTTAAAAAAAAAATTATATATATATATATATATATATATATATATATATATATATATATATAAAATGTATTTATTTGACTAAAGGCCCATTTACGCCAATGATAATAACGAATAATAATGATTACTATAACTATCATCAAGTTGTAATAATAATTTAAAATTCTTTGAGAATTGGGAAGTCCACACCACAACTACAATGTTATTGACACCGAGGAATGATATCGTTGGAATCTCTCTCATTTTCCAGCTGATGAATGATAAAAACCATCAACAGCCAATCAGAATCCACCCAACTTCAAAGAGGCTAAGCATTTAATGAGCCACACGGCTTAACTGCAGTGTGTGCTTGCAATAAACAGAACATTATGATCCGTTGGTGTGGACGCTAATATAGTTAGTGTTCTTGGTGTGAACAGGCCTTAAATCCACTGTTTGATGTATTGGCCCTCTGTGTGGCACATTATCATTCTGAGCTGCACATATTCAATTAACTAGACATCAGAGAAATTACTAACTGGCACAGCACATGTTCTTCAAACAGGCACAATTCCAGGGAATTTGTTTACAGCAGAAACTGGTGCTGAAAACACTACAATTACATAACCAAAACAGCCAGCTCTGTTCTGTTGTGTTTAATTGTTACATATAATTATATATTATTAAGGTAAAAATAGAAGGGAAAAAAGCAAAAAGATTTGTTTCTAACATTCTAGAGAGAGAATGTTATTCTCAAAAACTAGATATATATCATAAGGTCAATAATGGTGACACAGTCTACTGATTCTTCACGTGCTGAAACTTTACCATCGTCTCTCTCGACTGAATCACCAGCATTGCTTTCCACAGAAAACTCAGAATCAGTGTGAATGGGACTCTTCTGTCCTGATGTACTGGGGGAGTTATAAGGTGCTGGACTTGGTACACAGCAAGAGCCTTCCTCTGAGACCCTCTGTTCCTCTAAACAATAACTATGTTCAGGTGATGGCATCTTCTCATCTACTGCATCATATTCAGGACTCTTCTGATGGCTTGTGTGGTGGGATGCCCTCTGACTGGACAGCTGGCTCACCCTATCAAAGGCTTTGCTACGAGGTTTAGGGGTGGGCTTAATAGGGACTACGGTGTATAAGAGGGTGACAGACAAAGAAGAGAAACAAAAAATGTAAACAGGTAGACACACTAACTAGTGCTCAGCAATAGGAAAGATGACACTTGAAGATTTTAGACAACTAATCTAGATTCTTTTTCAATTGGGAAAAAAACAAGATGGATCTAGAGTCAAACACATAAAAATATAGATTAACCTAGTAGAGTAGACCGAGTACAGTTGGTGCAGGGGTACATTTGAGACACCTCAAATAACTTGAGTGCTCAACAAGTCTGATCTGTGATATTTGCTTCGCACATGCGTATTAGCACCCTCTTCGATCGTGGGAAATTTGAAGTACGCGTGTTTCTCCTGTCCGAAGATATCGGTGAAAGTGTTTTTTCTAAGGTAAATTTTTCATTTCACCACCTCCCTTCCACATTGAATAGCTTCTCATCCTTACATGACTTTTAAAGTTAACTTACATTTTCGTAAACCTTAATCTGTGCTCTGAAAACTGGCATATTGAATGACTGTGTGTCATGCAAGACCATCGTCAAATCTAGAGAAATGTGCGAGGTGGTCAGGGGGGTACAGTTGAGAGACGCAGTGTATCAATTGTACCCGCACTAGAATCCTATTGCGGCCAATGCAGTTTAGTTGCACGATATTTACTCTTATTATGTTATTTTTGTGCATTTGATTGTTTGCAATTGTTCAATGAGCTTTACTGTCACTCAACCCAACTGTTAGCCTAGCCTACTATTAAAATGATAAACTGAAATTAAATATTGTATCTCTGTTTACCATTACTGTTCAATGTTTTACTAATTTACTATTTTTAACTTAACAAATAATCAATTAAATTACTGAATGGAAAAAAAAAACTGTTGAATTCTCATTTTAAAGGTATTTTACAAATTCATTGAATTGGTTAGTGTGGCGAGCAGCGAGGCGGAGGGACCGTGAGGGCGGGACGAGGCGGCGCTCATCAGGGAGGATGAGCGCCAGCTGCGCGCCGCAGCGATCTCGGCTCTCGCGGAGGAGTGAGGGACTATAAAGGAGGAGCGACGACAGTGAGGGACGAGAGAGGACCAGGCCTGGATTTTGTGTTGAGTTTTATTTATGTTTTGTTATATGTTTGCTGCAGTCGTCCGTGAGGGGCTGCAGATTTTTATTTTCATTTTGTGTTTGTTTGTGTATAGGCGGCAGTCGTACGCGAGGGGCTGTCGCCGACATTTTATTTTGTGTTTGTTTAATTAAAACTTTGTTTGAACGTCCGCCGGTTCCTGCCTCCTTCTTCCCACACAAAGCTTTGCTACAGTTAGGCAGCTTTACAGCATTACGGATGGGTGTCTCAACTGTACTCAGTATTGTTCCAACTGTACCCGACATGGGTACAGTTGGACGAAAAAGCTTCTTGTGTTTATAAGCTAATTGTGGTAAATATGACCTATTTATGGATGGTAATAATTATTCATATTTTAGTAGACAAGTAAAGGAAATGTCATATGAAAAATCACTTCTTTTCAGTCCTCAGTTTTGGTGTGGTAACTGAAAAAGCAAAAAGTGTACCAACTGTACTCGGTCTACCCTAATACTGTGGAATGATGTGTGTAGTTTTGCAATGTTAAAATACTTTCAGGAACCTGTTTGAAAACATTTTTTTGGCAATTCTTTGGCGCAGAAATTGTACACTTCATTAAATAGAATACTGAGTGAGATGTACCCAGAGGGGGGTTTTCTCTCTGTCTGGATCCCACCTGAGAGTCCACAGCTTGGGACTTTTGAATTTTAGCAAAACAGCGTGTAGTGTTTTTTTCTGCAAGATGGATGGACAAAGAGAAAAGCAAAATAAAAAGAGAGAGAGAGTTAAAACAAGATGATTATGTCATACAAAGAAAAAGAGAAACACTACAGCTTGATGGATAAAATGTGAAATTGGACAAATTATAGTCATCCATTGAAATGCTGAACAGTAATAGCAGTAAATGTCATCTCTGTGAACAGCACTTCAGAAGTTCAAGGAACAGCGTACAAAACCATTCTTGGAATTATTACTATTTATCAGACACAATACTTGTACACACCATGTTCTGTTATTAGTAGTAAACACAATTGTTGAACAGAAAACTATAAAACTATATTGGATAGTTCTATATAGGATGAAGCTCTTTTTTTATTAAAGTGCAAATTCATTATACAACATACACACACTACTACTCAAAAAGTTTAGGATCGCTAAGATTTTATTTTATGTTTGCATTGTATATTTAATGAATGAGCTGCTGTGAATAATCCAAAGAACAAGGAGCGGGACATGGAATGAATGACTAGATCATTTTCAATTCAACAACTAGCATAACAATTAATACTGGACAAGGAACTAAAGAAAAAAAGGTAGGCTAATTAACAGAAAGAGGTGCTTAACATAATTTTTATGTTTGTTTCTTCTGTCTTTAACATCAACCTGCCAAGGGACTATGGATGAAAATGAGCCAATTAGGCTAAATCCTGGTGCATTTTATGCATTATTAATGTGTATTGAACCTGATTAAATAAACAAATAAATAAATAATCAGTAACCAAGGAAACTAACTATGATAATGAACACTGGCAAACCGGAACAGAATGAGACCGTTACTGTAGTAATATTGTGAAATATTATTAGAATAAGTTAAAATAACCGTTTTGTATTTTCATACATTTTAAAATGTAATTTATTGCTATGAAGGCAAAGCTGAATTTTCAGCAGCCTTTACTCCAGTCTTTAGTTTCCCATGACCCTTCAGAAATCATGCTAACAGGATGATTTGGTGATCAAGAAATATTTATTATTAATATTTTATCATTAATATTGAAAACAGTTGTTCTGTTTAATATTTTTGTGGAATTTTTTTTTTTTTTTTTCAAGATTTCTTGACGAATAGAAAGTTCAAAAGATCTGCATTTATTTGAAATAGAAACATTTTCCAACATTATAAATGTCTTTGCTGCATTTTTTCATCAGCAAAGACGTTCTGTTTACATCTGATTCTGTTGCCAAATTCAGTATTACTTAAAGTCCCAGTGAACCGGAAGTTGCAACTGATTTTACTTCCGTGCTGTGACGTATTTCCAAGTAAAACGGAATATAGAATAGATGGCTTTAGATTTACTTTAGTGCACCTTGAAACGCTCACTCATAGACTTAGTTGACATTACTGGGAACGCCCAAAAAAACGTCATATCCGTCATATGCCGTGGGGGAAAACAAGCCATTAGAATGAATGCACGTAGACCTTGTTAGACGCTTTATCTTTACTCTTTGTAATGATTACGATTTATTTTTGCTTGGTGCAGTCCCGAAAAGTTGCCATGTGACGTTCTGCACCTCTAGCAAGTTTTATACTGCCAAATAAACAGACGGAGCCATTCGTCAATTCCGATAGCCTGTGCACTACGTCCATTACAATTAAACATTTGCACTACATGTAAAGATTAAATTATTACATTATTGTAAAGATAAAAAAAAGAGATTTCATTAATTACAATGACAAAAGTTTGTTGAACAAAACAGCAATAAAGTCATACTTGTCACAGGACTCAATTTATCGTTAAAGCAGCTTTTCACGATGAGCGATAGCCACATAATTGAGGTTATTGTGAGGTTATTAACAGGGTTCCTACAGGTTTCTTCAAGTTAAATTCAAGTCTTTTTAAGACCATTTATATAAAAATTAATACCTATTTCGCATTTCTCCTTTGCTTGTTGTTTGAGGTCTGTGTTGTGTTGTGTTGTGTTGTGTTGCAGTCTATGGTTGTGGTGCTGTAGCGCGTGATCTTCATTTACTGAAGGCATCATGTGTTCGCAGTATTTTGTACTGTGACCCGGGGCTGCGTTGTGTTCTCAATTATTGGTTCTGCCACTCTTTATTTATACTACGTTATTTAATCAAAATAATCGTGGTTGACAAATGAAACTTTTGAGGAAAAATACAATATGGAGAAGTTACATACAGCACAATTTTAGACCCAGGCATCAAAATTCAAGACTTTTTAAGGTATTATTTCCAAATTAATAAATTCAATGCTTTTAAGGCTTTTTAAGACCCCGCGGGAACCCTGTATTAATGTACAAAACATTCAAAAGTCTTCTTTATTTCATGATGGGAAGGGCTGGCTCATGCTTGTGCTTCATGCTGATAGTCTCATTATATGTACGACATTTGTACATTTTCTCGTCAAAATGCATGCTGCTCCCACAAATATTACACAATATAATAGCTAGGCTACTTCATAAATCACCCAGTCTTTTGATGAAGACGGTTGCTATAAAAAAAGTAAATAATGAAACTTTGCTAATATTGTCAGTAATTCTAATAATATTGTGACACTGACATGTCAACTCCAAAATCCAAATATCAATTTCATAGCACAAGACACATTTTATGATCATTTTAAAATGTTAAATGTATGCAATACATACTTTTAATCCATTAAATTCAGGAACCCTGAATTAACATCTTCATCGAAAGACAAATGTAAAAAAAAAGACGAAAGGCATGTCATACTTATTTGGGGGTAAGCGGAGCAGCATGTATTTTGATGAGAAAATGACACCTCTAGCCATTGATTCCGTTGGGTTGTTTATCAGTCAGATACTGTACGGACAATCTGACCCAATATTGCTCAGTTTTTCTATATATCTTGCTCTGTTGAGCGGCAAAAGTGATTCTACACAGGCTAAACTGGGTTAACCCCATGCATTTCCAATGTGGGGTAATGGACTGTTTTCCCCCACGCCACGCCCCCAGCTATGACACAGCGCCGACCAAGTCTATAGGCTTGTTTGACTTCACCCAGCGATGCGCAGACCGATCGGCGGCTGACTTGAAGCAGTGCATGCCGGTTAGAAATTTTGTCCGACTTGAGGCAGCGCCGACGCCACGTGACAGTGACGTATGTCAACAAAGTGCCGCGAGAGCGATTCGAGAGCAGTCAGCTAATACAGCCGGTGCAGTTTCTACAGAGCAGCTGCACGGACTCTGATGACGACACAGCTGTTCCACGATTGGCTGGATTCACCGCATGACAGCGATCACGTGTGTTTCGTGTTTATTCTGAAACCTTCAGCTCTACTAATGCGCACAAATCTGTTTTTTTTATAACAGTAAAACCTCCTTTCATGTAGTCGCGATGTTATGTTGTCATGTTTATCAAAATAAAACTGATTAAAAATGTAAACCCCACTTCATTGATAGTGTAGGCTTATATGTTGAACTTTATTCTTGTACATACACACGCTGTATTAAGCAGTACATAAAGTATTACATGACAATAATGTCTCTGAAACATCTGTGTATTGCCAAATATTGCATTTATTTCACTTCAGCTGATAAAGTATGCAAACACAGCGCGAGCGTCACTACGGGAAGCAGAAAGTGTCCGACTTCACGTCTCCGTTTGCAGCTCCTCCCCGCCTGCACGCGGCTACTCTCGCCGATCAGTTGAATCCGGCCGCAGCCGATGTCGAACACACCTTATAGCAGATTAACGGTTGGAGGGGAGTGGTTAAGCATTTTTCATCCCAAGCCGTCAAACTGACATCATCGGCAAAGGAATGGCAAAGGAACTTTTCAGATTTTGATTAAAGATTATCACAGCAAACTATTTTTTTCTGTGTATTAACTTGCTCAGATTAATTGTTCACCCTAAGACCAGTAATGTGTGCTAACAAAGTAAAGTCCTGAGGACTTTAAAAGAAACGTAATGTGTTTATGTGGTAAACACCTAAATCTCTGAGGGACTTAGCAACCCTTTATGGCAGAACAAAGTACAATTATTTATAAGTATTTTCCTATTACCGCATTATGCCACACTGCTTTACTGTTTGATTATAAATGCACTTGTGACAGCCAATAGACTTTCCTGCAATAGTTTGTGTTCAGTGTTGATATAAATTGCTTCATGTTCCTTATTTGCCAAGTTAGATAAAAGCATCTGCTAAATGACTAAATGCAAAGTCAATTTACAGGCACACAAGTGCAAAAGCACTGGGAAACCCAAATACCCAAGTATATTAAGAGCAACAGCAGAGCATAATGAGAAAACAGCAACTCCTCAACCGCAGAAGAGAAAGTAATTAGGATGCCTGGATGAAAACAAACATGCATCAGTTCATATCTAGAATGATGTAATGAACAAAAAATACCAGTCTAGCTTTGTTTGTTTTATAAATCCAGCAACATAAGACAACAGCAGCTTTATTCAGCTGTCCTATTTTATTTATACTGTTCAGAAAATGAAAATAATTGCCTGATAACATGAAAATAATCAATCAAGTAGCGAATTTGGACAAGTCAAGCGATTTAGAAACAAAGTAAGTGCAATGCATAGTTGCATTTTAGGGGATTCCTGATGACACATCTTATCTGAATCTTGAACTGATTTTGCATCATTTATTTTGTCTACTGCTTTGTGTTTGCTGCCCTCAAGTGGACAAATGCCTAAACTAAAATATTGTTGATTAAAGGGGTGGTAAACCACGATTACACTTTTCTAACTTTAACTAGTGTGTAATAGTTTCTGTTTGAGCATAAACAACATCTGCAAAGTTACAACATTGAAAGTTTAAAGCAAAGGGAGATATTTGCTTTTAAAGAAATCAATTTCTAAGGACTACAGCAAACGCTAGGGACTACTAGACATTCCTCCAGGGTCTCTGACATCACCATCACCAATATTTACATAAACCCCTCCTCCGAGAATATGAAATAAGGGGGGGGGAGGGGGGGGCGAGGCCATTTTGTATCGCCGCGGGGAATAGTTGTTGTGGTATAGTTAGTAGGCTGGAGTGTTGTTGCCAATGCCGACGAAACGCTGTTATTTTCATCCGGATTGCAGGTCCACTTTGTTCAGCCTTCCTAGGGACAGGGGTGCGTTGCAGTGCGTTTAACATACAATGTTATATGCATGTGTGTATGAGACAGTGGGGAACAGGTCGCATTTGCAGCAGATATATACTGCCCATCATAAATCAAAGCACGAGACAGACAGGGGTCGGAGGAGAAGACCGGACAATGTGACATAATGGACAATATTCGTCTGTATTTGCAATACACGAGCAAATCCCGCTGCACATTTCACGGAGGAAAGCTTCCACAATCTTCACGAATTCAATGCAGGATTCCCACAACGGCTTGTCCTGAAAGATGGATTTAAAAACAGAAGCTGTTTACGGGCCACAACCTGTAAGTATGATTTATTTTTCGTCGATGTGTTTTCCTGTAATAGTTTGTGTTGTTAATTGTACGTTGTAGCAAGGAAGTACACAGATGACAACACTCATTTGGTTCTGCAAACCAGTTTGTTAAATGCTCATTCATACTTAACGTTATCCGACAAACACCTAACGTTACAAACGTTTTAAAATCGCAACAGCGAACTTGGCATTAGTGTAAATTATTCTTTGATTAGAGCTTTTATGTATTGTTTATCTACAGGCATGCTAAACATGGTTCCGTGTTTGATTTGGATACTATAGTAAAGCCAATGTTTAGTGTTCGTTCTTGCGACAGATATTTGGCTATAATCGTTCTAAAAATACAAAAGTAACGGTGCCATTCAGTAGCGATCACTATAGATCTGCAGTCTTTTCTCTTGAGGACTGAACAGGTTCTGCTCGATCATCTTCACTAAAATTGTCTGGGTCTGATTCGGGCTCAAATTGGTATAGTTTTATTGACGCCATTGTTTCTAATACTACCCAAAGCACAGTCTACCGGTAAAGGTAAGGGGCGTGACGTTTCCGACAAACGTGCACGGGGCGGTTATCGAATCACAACACACTAGGCCTTCTAACCAATCTGAGCCCATTGCGTATTTTTGAGGGACTGGCTTCATACAACCCGGAAACCATCAGACCGTTTTTACAAGGAGGGACAGAGCAGTGTAGAATAAAGGTAAAATATATGAAAAATAATGACATTTTTTAAAAACGAAGCATGAACACGTTACAGTGCACCCCGCAAACACAATCAAGCCTTCGAAAGAATGTGTTTTACCACCCCTTTAAAACCCCCCTAGACAGTTAAGCTGCAGGCAAATCAGATCTTTTCAGGCAGACTGAAAATGATCAAAAGTGATCACATCAAATTTGTGTGTCTAGACATAACCTCTTGGGTTGCTTTGATAAAGATGTAAGCGTACCCACATATGTGACAAGGCTTTCCATACGAATGCAGGAAAAATGCAGGTGCATCATCACTTTTCAAATAAGTGCCCTGTGGAGTCACTGTGGAGAGTCGCACAGGAAAATGCCACAATCTTTACTTCTGGCATTTCCGTCACCACTTTTGGTGGCATTCTTGTATTGCATTAAAGGGATAGTTCACCCAAAAAATGAAAATTCTGTCAATAATTACACAATATCGTTTCAAACCCGAAAGACTTTAGTTCCTCTTCGAAACACAAATTAATATATTTTTAATGACATCTGACAGCTTTTTGTCCCTCCATTGACAGCTACGCAACTACCACTTTGACGCTTCAAAAAGTTCATAAAGAGATTGTAAAGCTATCCATATGAATTGACATTTAAATAAAATGTCACCACTAAAATTTAAACGCACACATCAGCTGTGGTAAACAGAAACTTAAGCATATTCGCTTGACGCGCGAAAACCAATGAGGTTTGCTCTCGCTAGAGCTGTTAAAGTGCCCCTATTATGCTATTTTAAAGTTTCCTAATTTAGTTTTAGAGATCTCCATCAACAGGTTTACATGCATCAAAGGTAAAAAAAATTGTTTAATTTTCCCATAATATACATTGCACATTACCACATTGTTCAATAATTCTCAAACGACTCGATGGATGAATCAGTCTCTCTAAATCCCTCCTTTCCACAAGCCTACTCTGCTCTGATTGGTCGGATGGCCCAGTCTGTTGTGATTGGTCTACCACGTACAGGGAGTATTTTGGAAACAAACTCCCATTCCAATAACTGAACTCCAACTCCGTCCGGAGGCTTCCTGAAGCTCAGCGATTGTACACACTGTAAAGACAGTAATGACGTTGTTTATACATCAATCCCAGCGCGAGTGTGAATCGACGATGAAACATTGGAAGAACTAGTTATTCAACCCGAAACTTGAGCAGGACGTTTCTCAGTGATGCTACTCAGTTTGCGGTACATTATGAGATGTTTCAACAGTAATTTATCACCATTAGCATTGACAAGTGCGTCCATTAACAAACCTGTGTTTCTATTTTATTGCAGTGCACATGCGGGAACTGTAGCCTATTAACTGTATCAATAACAGTGCATATGTTAGCAGAGCACTAATGTGAATGACTGATGTAACATTAAAGTTTGCAAAACAAATCTTGCTCCATCCTTTATCTTCAAAGTAGTAAAAATGACAGACAATCTGCATTAATAGACACAGTTTTAGGTAATACTGCAGCCCACAGCTGATCTACAGTAGTATTTCAGACAGTAAGACAGTATTAACGTGAGCTAGCTGGTTAGTCAGAGACCTACACAATATGAAACACAATGCGCGCAATAAGTGGATGGGCAATATGATAAAGTTTCATCTTGACAATACAACCAAACGCCTAGCTATTCGTTTAACAAAACGATACATTTAATTGACTCAGAGTCGAGTCTTACTTTTGAGAGACAGTAACTATATATATGCTGCACTTTCAGATTTAAAACTTTACAGGATGTTTTAATTCACTTAGAACAATGTCACACAATACATGAAAGGTAATTTTCAAAAATCCATAATAAGGGCACTATAAAAGATCACGATCTCGATTCAAACACCCACGCAATCCTATTCATAAATGACCATGTCTTTTCTGCCTGTTTCATATCGCAAACATCAGTGGAGCGTGAACAAACAGCATGTAATTTGCCGCTGCCCATGCTAACGAATGACGGGTGTCCACTGGGGCGAAGCAAGCGGAGCAGAGCAAGCATTTCCAATTCATATGAACGTCCATAGGAATGAATTGAAAACACTCATTCTTTTCGGCCGCCACACTTCCGATGTGAACACGCTCATTCATTGATATGGGCAGTGACAAAACACGTTATTTTACATTTACATTTATGCATTTGGCAGACGCTTTTATCCAAAGCGACTTACAGTGCCCTTATTACAGGGATAATCCCCCTGGAGCAACATGGAGTAAAGTGCCTTGCTCAAGGACACACTGGTGGTGACCGCTGGGATCAAACCAGCGTTATTTATACGTTACAAACATTTAAATAACAGGGGATAAAAGTTTATAGTTTGGGTATAAATACGGTATTGGTCAAAATAAGAGTAAATCATCTTTTAAAAATGTATTTTGACACTTGTATTGTCTTGCTTATCGTTACGCCAGGTTTTGGCGACAAGTGAGTGTTTAAAAAAAGAAAAAAGTGTTTGTTGTTGAATCCCCATCCACACGGAGACGCGTTTAGCTGTATATGTAAAAATGTTGTATCGTATCAGCGTTTCATCCACACGGATCCGGCATTGTGGGAGCCTGAAACCGCTTTTTTTAAAAAACAGGGTCCCAGAGTGGATAAATCTGAAACCGACACCCTTGCCTTTTCATGTGTACAGCCAATCTGTATATTTTGTGAAACGGTGATGTCATCACACCACGTCCTGCACGATAAAGACTAGAAGGGATACAACTACGGGCACTGGGCATGCGCACATCAATATTGCGTCATTAATTACTGTATTTGCATTATTGTAAGGGTAGGTTTAGGGTTGGGGTAGGTGTTAATAAAACACAATCTGGTAAATGTATTGTATTTATTGTTATTTTATTGTGAGATTTTGCCTCACTTCCTACCATTGCTGTACCCCTTCAAGCCCCTTCTTCTCTGTTTTTAGTGAATTTCTGTGGCAGAATTACAGACCACATACTGGTCTGGCATGTATACTACATCGTTTTGAGTCGGTTTCAGTGGTTTCGTGTGTACGCAGAGATTTCTTGAGACGAGGGGAAAAAAAGATTGGATAGGGAAAGCTCTGGCTTCGTGTGGATGTGGCCTTATTCACAAACACGGATTCATCCAATAACAATGAAGTCGTGATGAATGAGACATTGTCTCTATTCAAATTATTTTTTATTTTGTTCAAATTAATATATCTTTTAAAAGCAATGACCATTTTGTCAAAACCTCTAGTTTGCATGTTATTTCGTTTTTTTCCCCTTCAGAATCGTGGGAGAATCATGATCTCCATTTTACACAAAAAAAATTGTGATTCTCAATTTATCCAGAATTGCGCAGCTCTAGTTCTCGCGCATCAAGTCAGTTCGGTTGAGCTTCTGTTCAGGTTCGCTAATCGAGGTTTAAATGTGAATAAAAGCCAAAATTAAATCTGGTCATCACATAAAGTCTTTTCAGAATTTTTTTACTAAACCGCTCAATTCATATGGATTAGGTTTACGATCTTTTTATGAACTTTTTGAAGCATCAAAGTGGTAGTTGCGTAGCTGAGAACAGAAAGCTCCCAGATCAAAAAACACCTCCATATATGGTTTGCATCAGATTTGAAAAAAAAAAAAATCTAATTAAAAAAAAAATCTAACCCATGATCTGGATATAATCTAGTGCATCTATATGCACTGACACCTTTTCTCAAAAGTACTTACAATATACACTTATTACAAGAACAGCATGCATCCCTGGAAATCTGGGATAAAGTGTATTTTTCAAGGGCACTATAGTGTTAGTAGCCTGACGTCGTCATACTCAATTCTAGTCAGAATTTGAGTCTGATGCTGCTCCGTTGGGCTGTGATTATGGGGCGTGTTTCAACCGAACCAGGAAAGACTTCAATTGGATAGACCTACAACCAATCAGAGCAACGGAGCGACGCATAACGTTAGTTGTCAAACGTCAACAGAACTCAACTGCACTGTGTTGCCAAGTCCGCGGGTTGAAGCGACCCCAATTATGTGACATACAGACCCAGGAATGCGAAATTTAGCAGCCAGTCCAGCCAAAATAACACATATTTCACCCCCCAAATGCCATTTTTCCCGGAGAACCCACCCACCCGGGAAGCTATTGGGCTTGTTTTTGGCTAGTTTTGAGTAGCAGTTGGGCGAGTTTTGCTGTAAAAACTTGGCAACCCTGTCCGCACGCAAGCTGGAATAAGTTACGTTAGAAGAAGAAAATGAGTGTAAATGATCTTTGCCGGTGTTGTAAAAAAGAATTTAAGGATATACAGAGTACTTACCAACACGATCATCATTTCTGAGAGAAATAGTGAAGGTGAATGCATATACGAACAAGTTCTCCGTTTAGGATTAGAACAAATTTAACCCAAGCGCCTTTGATGACGTGGATGATTACGTTACTGTTTATCATCTCTCCATCATCGTCTAAAGCCCGCCCTGACAATTTCATTGGTCCGAACAGTTTCTGTTCGGGCATAATTACTTCTCTATGGATCAAGTCCAGACCGAACTGCCCGTGCAAAATGTTTTGTGGGCGGGGCTAAATTCGTCTGGCATCCAGGCTATAGTGTTAGTGGATCTCAAAAACTTCCCAGGATGTGAACCATAAACCTTTGGCTTTCAAACCCAGAACAAAGATTATGCTAAAGCTTTCATCCAGGCCGGAGACTTCAGGCAAGCTCTTTTTTTAAATTCAGGTAACACCATCACTCACCTGTTCCCTCTTCACTGTCATCATCATCCTGCCACCACGGCACAGACACTGAAGCCTTCTTCACTGGCCTGACAGGTGCTTTTCCCAAGCTGTCAAGGACACTAGGGTGCTTGGTGCTGGAGCCCAAATCAATAGAGTCATCAGAGACAGACTGAAAGAAAAGCATAATTACACAACAACATAAAGTTTACCAACAAAACTAGACTCAACTATTTGTTTTTCAATTTAATACACTGCATATAGATTTATAAAAGAATATGCAGAATAAACCTGTTTAAAATAATTATATATGGATTGGATGTCATAACGCAAAAAGCATATACAAACGTAATTAAACAAACAAACAAAAAATTGTCATGTAGTAAACAAAAGACTATGAACAGTACCTCTTTCATGAATTGCTCAAACTGTTGATCCAGCTCCTCTTTAGTCAGTCTATGAGCCATAATTCACTGACAAACTGTGAGACAAACATATCAGAATTAGACATAACTTATACGTTTTATATAAAAGTGTTATTATAAGAATAACTCCTTTTAAAAACACGAACAACGTTCAATCATATTTGCTAAACATTTCAATCCTAAAGAGAAAGATAATGGGAGAGAGACAGAGAAGTCTGCTCATGCTGTATTATATACAAACAGGTTGGAGTTTGATATGTTAGAGGAAATAAAACACAGTTATGTTGTTTATATTATTGTGCTGATTCTAGAGGTTTTGTTATTAGCTCGCTAGCTCTTTTGTCATGGTAACCGAGAGAAACGGACATGTTAGATAAACTGAAGGAAAGACAGGGCGTAAAAGACTCACCAATACAGAATGAGCTGCAATATGAATATACAGTAAATCCTTTAATGTTCACATTGTTTTTGAAATGATACAGTTTATCATAAAGTTTCCCGCTACAATAACCGGGGGATTACTGACGGCTTATTGGCCATGTCACGTCACATGTGTCCGGAGATTTGATTGGGTGGTTTAGTTCCGTATGGTTTTGGGTTGCCATGTTGGAGAAATGCACTTTTCCTCTCAACACAGGTGATGCTTTTAAGAGCATTTTAGTTTTTCACGCTTGTTGTATGCCTTGTCTAATTAAATACGACAAATAAAACGGAGACACACACACATTTATTCCAAACAAAGTGTAAATCTTTGCTAATACAGATATGAAGAAAAATCACCAAGATAGAAAAAAATGTTGTATGAAAATGTCTAATTTTACATAATAAAAGTAAACCTTTTATTATTAAAGTCATTAAAGTCACATGTGCATAAGGGACACAAAAGGCACAGTTTTGGGGAAATGACCCTGCTAATGTAACAGTTTAAAAAAAAAAATATTAGCCTATTCTAGTGGTTTTAAAGGGTTAGTTTCACCCAGAAATTAAAATTCTGTCATTATAATTACTCACTCTGATGTCGTTCCAAACCTGTAAGATCTTCGTTCATCTTCAGAACACAAATGAAGATATTTTTGATGAAATCCAAGAGCTCTCTGACCCCTCCATAGACAGCAACGTAATTAACACTTTCAAGGTAGTAGCCTAAAGATGTTGTTAAAATGGTCCATGTGACTCCAGTGGTTCAACCTTAATTTTATGAAGCGATGAGAGTACTTTTTGTGTGAAAAAAACAACAAACAAAAATAGCTTTATTTGACAATTTCTTCTCTTCTGTGTCAGTCTCCTTTACGTTGTTACCTCAGTGCAGAGCTTCCAGGTTCTATGTCAGAATCAGCGTATGAGACTGACACAGAAGAGAAGAAATTAACAATTAAAAAAATTTAATTGTTATTTTTGTTTGTTTTTTGTTCACAAAAAGAATTCACGTCGCTTCATAAAATTAAGGTTGAACCAATAGTCACATGGACTATTTTAACGATAGCCCATGTTCTTTCTGTTCTTTCTTTCTTTCTGGGCTTTGAAAGTGGTGATTAAATTGCTGTTTATGGAGGGGTCAGAGAGCTCTCGGATTTCATCCTATGGGTTTGGAATGACATGAGGGTGAGTAATGACAGAATTTTCATTTTTGGCGGAACGTAACATAAGCGAACGTAACATATAACTTGCAAAATGACTTTCTTGAAAATTCACAGAAAGTTTTTTTTTACATGATTTGCTGGACAGATGATTGAACTCCTCCCTCCTTCTGAATAAAACTTCCACAAATCATAAGACTTATCAAAACCATTTTCAAGATACAGTATTCAAACCTTCTTCTGATATTATGTATACAGCACTGAATATGAGTGACCTCGAGGGGCGGTATTGCTCCACACATTTGTCACTCTTGCCTTTTAAATTTTTGCATAGGCTACAAATATTCTGTAGGCTACAACATAGTTATTGCAGATAACTAATAATAACAGTCTCCTCAACACCATACTGTTGCAACTGCTGAAATGTGACAGAATTAAGCATATGCAGTATGAATATCTGAACCTTAAGTGAGTGAAATCATAAAAGCCTTATTTTATTTAGCTTCATCCATTGCACATCATTTGCCTTGTCATGTCTTTTCATTAGCCCCCTGATGAGTGCCTGAATGGGACAATCAGCAAATCATTGCCAGGAATTCAGAAAAGCGAACATCTATGAGTGTGTTTCACGCTCATCTTTGTCTCCGATTTCTCTAAATGAATGCTTAATGCATTCTAATCGTGACCCTGGTGTCATCAGAGCTCTATCTGACTCTATCTGTCTGAATGAGATAAGTGAATGAGTGATTAGGATGTGAATGCTTCCCTCGTCCCTCGTTTCTCATGTAAATGCGCCCCCATCGTCCACCAAACGCACCCTATACCTTAATGAAGGCAGTGTCCTCTCCCGTCAACTTGACATTGGGACGCTGGTGTGCTCGCTGATAGGAGCCGGACCGGATCACCCTGTCCACCCCACCCTCACTGTAATTCATATTCATGTAAGGCCCTGCTAATATTTTGGTGGGGTGGGCATCTTGTAAGGGAGGGGCTCCATTACAGATAATTGGACTGACCTTCAGTTGTATTTCAGCGTCATACAGTACACTGACATTGACTGTCCTTTAGCTAACTTATACATTTAAAAGCCACATGGAATACATTTCATCAGGCTCAGCTTTTTGGGAGATTGCAATGGCTCCAAGTTTAATTTATCATGCAACTTTGAATAAATCCAAGGGTTTGATAACCAATTCTTCAGATGCTAAATGTATAGTGCTGTCCTTCTAAGGTCCATGGACTTTGTCATACTGATATATTTAAAAGTTTTTAGGGAGATTATTTAAACCAAAATGTATTTTGTTCTACAGAGTGGACTCATAGTTGTCATGATCCTGTCACTCTCTCTTTTCCCCTCTGCTGGTCATTCTCACACTCACGTTTCCCTCCGGGTACTTGCACACATACACTTAGACTCAGCTGTTTCTCGTTACTACTGCTAGGCTCATTCATTCCACACCTGTCCCTCCTTTCCCCTCTGATTGGCGTCTCTATTTCTAGTTCTTGTCTTTCCTTGGTTCTCTGCCAGATTATTAATTCCGTTTGCATATGGGTCGCCTCGCTATCACCTCTTGTTTCTAGTCTGGCTCAAACTGCCATCGTACCGATCCAACCAACTACAGGTGCTTACATTAAGTCTATGCTCAACTCAGCTCGCCTGCCGTTGAATGCTGTGACCTGGACTCCTAGTGGGCATCATTTTCTATGGCAGCCGTCAGCCGGTCTCCTCTGTTCTATTCTATGGACCGGTCATCTACCTGGGTCTACCGCTTTTCTTGCATAGTTTGAAAGACTTTTATGTTTGACGGCTCAGCGGCCGTATTACTTATTCTCAATTAAAGACTGTTTAACTTGCCTTCGCCTTTTGGGTCCTCTCTCTCACCGCCTGACAGAATAATCTGGCCAAACTCATGGATCCAGCGAAGGAGAACTCTTTCCAGACGGCCCTCGAGATGCAGGGTGAGGCAAGCATACTGGGCAAGCACGAGGAGGAACTGCACGCCACCCGCCACGTCGTTGAGACACTGGCCGCCCAGGTGACCGACTTATCCATCCAACTGAGTCGTTCCCAGGCTGAGGCGTCAACTCCAAGATCCCTCGAGGCACACGAACCCAGAGTTAATAACCCACCCTGCTACGCCGGTGAACCCACCGAATGTCGCTCTTTTCTGACTCAGTGTGAGGTGGTGTTCTCGCTGCAGCCCCTGACCTTTTCCAAGGATCGCTCCCGGATCGCCTATGTGGTCTCTCTTCTGACGGGGCGAGCGAGGGAATGGGGAACGGCCGTGTGGAACGCTGAGGCGGCTTGCCTGGGTCAGTACACACTCTTCAAGGAGGAGATGCTCCATGTGTTCGACCGCTCCACCGTTCGGTGCTGAGGCTTCGCGCCTTCTTTCTACTCTCCGCCAGGAGGACCGGTCTGTCGCGGATTTCTCAATTGAGTTTCGCACACTGCCCATGTCGTGTGATTGGAACGAGTCTGCACTCGTCGCTCGGTTCCTGGAGGGGTTAGGTGCAGACATTAAGGATGAGGTGCTCGCTTGGGAGACACCCACTCGTCTCGACTCCCTGATCGACCTGGCTATCCGGGTGGAGAGGCGCTTCGATCTGCGCCGCCGCACTCGCAGGCTAGAGAGATCACTCATTTCTGCTCCTCCACTCTCCTCCACTCTGCCGGGGTGCGTTCTTCCTGAACCTATGCAGCTGGGAGGTATTCGCATCGATGCCGCTGAACGTCATCGGCGAATCACGAACCGTCTCTGCTTGTACTGTGGTGCGGGGGTCACTTTGTTTCTGTGTGTCAAGTAAAAGCCAGAGCTCACCAGTAGAGAGAGGGATACTGGTGAGCGCTTCAGGTCAGTCCCCTTTGTCACGTTCTCGCACTACTTTCCCTGTCCACCTCCGCTGGCCGGGCTCGGCTGTCTCGTGACAGGCTTTGATCAACTCGGGGGCGGAGGGGAATTTCATTGACGAGTCCTGGGCTCTCGACCAGGGCATCTCCCTCATCGAACTTAAAGACGCCACTCCTGTTTTTGCCCTTGATGGTAGTACTCTTGCCAATGTTCGCCGTGTTAGATTAGATTAGATTCAACTTTATTGTCATTACACAAGTACAAGTACAAGGCAACGAAATGCAGTTTAGGTCTAACCAGAAGTGCAATAGCAGCAAGTGCAGGATATACAATGGTTGCGTAAGTGCAGGACATGGATATGTACTGAATATATATAAATATGTATAAAAAGAGATGGTTATTAATATAAACAGAACTGAGTTTACAGGTGAATATGTACAGTGAATAAATATACAGATGGCTATTACTATAAACAGAATTTACAGGTGAATATAATATACGGATGGCTATTACTATAAATAGAATTTACAGGTGAATATGTACTATGAATATAATATACAGATGGCTATAACTTTAAACAGAATTTTAGAGTTAGAGGTATACAATAATATGTTAGGCAAGAATAGCAGTAATTATGATGTCGGTAACCGTGAGCTGCTGGCAGTCCGTCTGGCTTTGGGTGAGTGGCGCCACTGGTTGGAGGGACCCCTGTTCCATTCATTGTCTGGACAGATCACCTTAATCTTGAATATATTTGTTCGGTTAAGAGGCTTAACGCTCGTCAGGCCCGGTGGGCACTTTTTTTCGCTCGGTTCGATTTCACCATCTCGTTCCGACCGGGTGCTAAGAACGTCATGCCTGACGCTCTCTCGCGTCAATTAGTTTCCCCAAGGGTGGTGCCAAACTCTGAGCCTTCCTCAGGGTTGTGTGGTTGGTGCCGCGGTTTGGGGAATCGAACATCTTGTCCGACGCGCCCTTTCTCACTGCGTCACACCGCGCGGGTGCCCTCAGGGACGGTTGTTTGTTCCATCCTCTGCCCGTTTAGCCGTTCTGGACAACCAAAACACTATTTATATTGTTGTTCAGTCATAGTGTGAATATAATAGTAAAATATTTTAATTTATATATATTTTAAATAATTAAAAAATATAAATGAATTAATAATATATTTTAATGACAATAATTCATAATACATTTCTAGTCCACTCTCTGGTCTTGAATTTGAAAAGTGGGAAATAAATGTAGATTCCCCTTTAAATGTGGCTCAGATAGATTGAGAAGTGGGAAAGAAAAATGAGCCTGCACGTGTGAGAAGAGATGAGGCCCATTAGACACTAAGGCTGGCAGTCTCTCCAGACATCATCTCTTTCACTCGTGCTCTTCTCCTGGCCGATCAATTACTACTGCCTCCTGAAACACTTTGGTGGGGGACACTCAAGTCTGGCAGTCTGCTTCATCATCAGCTTTCTGGGCTCGTTGCCTCAGGCCCATTTCTGCCACATATAGGAGGAGAAGAAGCTGTTTATGATGTTATGAGTGGGGACTTTGGCTATTGATACGCGTGTCTGCACCTGACACGATACTAAGGTCTGCGATGCACGCACGCACGCACGCACGCACGCACGCACGCACACACACACACACACACACACACACACACACACACACACACATTGTGTTTTCATATTTTATGGTGACATTCCACAGACATAATGATTTTTATACTGTACAAACTGTATATTATATCCCATTACAGTAACCCTACCCCTAAACCTATCCATCACACAAAACTTTCTGCATTTTTACATTTTCAAAAAACATCACTTAGTATGATTTATAAGCTGTTTTCCTCATGGGGACCAAAAAAGTCTCCATAAGGACAAGGATTGCGGATATTATCATCCTTGTGGGGACATTTTGTCCCCATAACATAGGGTTTACCAGGACCACACTCACACACACACAGACACACAGACACACACGCACACACACGTTTTCATGTTTTATAGTGACATTCCATAGACATAATGGTTTTTATACTGTACAAACTGTATATTTTATCCCCTACACTAACCCTACCCATAAACCTACCCATCACAGGAAACATTCAGTTTTTTTTATATTTTTAATAAAACATTGTTTAGTCTGTTTTAAAAGCTATTTTAAATATGAGGACATATGAAATGTCCACATACCGTATTTCATGTTACATTCATGTGTCATTATACAAATTTGTGTCCTTATAAATCACAAAAACAAACACGCACGCACGCACGCACGCACACACACACACACACACACACACTTGTAGGGCTTCTTTACTGTTATTCCTTTCTGAACAGACTCATATTATCTGTAATTGTGATTCATGACCTACGTTTCAAGCTCTTTTGTTCCGTTTTGTTGACCTGTCATAACATTTGTTGATGAAAACCAAGTGTTTTGGGAGATTTTTAATACCCAGAGATGTCTGAATTCATGTTCAAGAGCACTTACTATTGTGCATTTATATAAAATATTATATGTAAAATACAAAATGTAAGCATTAATATTTAATACCAGCCTATACCGTAGTCAGATGGCCACATTTTAATAGGCAGTTCTCTGGAGCAAAGGTTTTCAAACTGCATAGGGACCCCCAGGGGGCCACAAGGAAATCTTTAGGAACGTTTAGAGGAAAACAGCATAAAAATGTAAACATATTACAAATAAATAATACAAATTTATAATAAATAAATAAAATGTAAATGTCTCCTAATAAGTAGAAGAACAATGTAATACTGTAAAAAACTGAATATAATTTTTTTTGTTGACATATTTATAGTAGGCCTATTCATTTATGCAAGAAACTATATACTGTAGATGCCTGTTCAGTTTTAGGATGGCTGTCCTTCCTATGAGGATGATCATATTTGGGGGTTCATTGCATCTAAAAAATGTAAAACCCTTGCTCTAGTGAATGAAAAATGTAACTGCATTTACTGTAAAAGTCGCAATGTTAGTATGTGTACTCGCTGGAATTCGAACCCATGACCTTGTGTTGCTAGCGCAATGCTCTGATCATTCTTCTGTTTTGTGAATACTGTGAATACTTTCGCATTCTGTTTTCCCCTATATACTAGAGAAGTATGCATATCAGATGCAGCCTTAGTCTGATAGTGAGGGAAAATTGCTCATCCATCATCTTCCAGTAGGGGGCAAGATTGCTCTATGCGAGCGTTTTTATAGCTGTAACATCCCTGACCAGTAGAAACATTCACACTTGGCTTCTGTTCATCTTTCTGCCCATCTCTATCTGTGGGATTTAGGTGTAATCCCCTGAGCATACAAACTTTCCCTCCAAACTCAATCGACCAAAGCCCATTGATCACCAAGTGCATCTGTCTCAAGACCACTCCAAAGGTGTCAAAATATAACCCACTACGAGAAAACTGAACTGTATTGTTTAATATTGCTCATTATCTTCACAGAATCACTTCATCTCTCAGAGGCCCTTCACCTAAAACCCTGTCTCCAGTGAGCTATCCTGCCCTCAACGTTCACAAGTGTTGGATTTTCAGATGGCACATTATCGTTTCTCTCAATTGACTGGCTCTTTGCAGCTCACCTTCCCATCATCCCTCGGTTAGAGTGAGACGGCTGGCGAGATGCAGAGCTGTAGGGTGGCCCTGACTCTGGGGGACGGTAACTGCACAGTAACTCTGAGAGGAGGGTGCAAGAGGCACAGACTCACTGCTCTTCAGTGGAGAGGAGGAGAGGCACATTAATCATCCCAAGACATCTGTTCTTTCTGCTGCTTTAGAATTCTGTCAAAGTGCTTGTGACTTCCCCCCTATAGCCGAACAGAAAATGGGTAAAAAAGGAGAATTGGCAGAAAAAGCCAAAAATGGTCATCTCTTTGTCATGAACAGACAGAGTGAAACATTAGATTTAAGTCTATGATCTTCACTTCTCTTTAAATTCAAATTCATTTTTATTTTAGTCATTGACAGGTAGCCTGTATTGCACATTTAAAGTCAGCATTGAATTGCGATAGTCTTTTCTTCCCTATCCACGAATCTATTGCCTTTTAAATTATGGGTGACACTTCCGTTTTGGCCATATCATACAAAAGTGTTTTTTGCTAGTTTCAGCCCGACGCAATTATAATTTCCATGTCCAGCGCCCATGTTGTTTAAATAGCAAATGCACTCGCGCCCATCTGTTCGCCCATGGGCGTTCTGGTCTGAAAACGAGGTGTGTTTTTTTTGTTGAGGCAACTGAAAACGACTGGATGTATTTTTTGTTGGCGCATTAGTAATATGTGCCTATAGGCGGGTGCACAACGCGAGTACACTCAGCTTATTACACATACAGGTACGCGCAGGAACACACACAAATTTTAAATATTAAAAATAAAAGGATTCCTCTTTAGAGATGCGTTCAGTATTTCCACTTGCAAATTCTGCCATGTAAATAGCGTGTCTGCCATGGTGCAAGCGCAACTGGCTTTTAAAGGCAATGGGAGATGAGACTCTGATTGGTTTATTGCATGTAAGCCCAAAACACACCCATGACTCATTAAGAGACTAGGTACAACCCTTTTGGATCATGCGCCATGCGCTTCACACCATGCACTCAGATCGTTAAAATATGGCCTTGAAACTAATCATTTCAAAATATAAACTTTCACTATAAACAATCATTATTCATCAGTTTGACTGAATGAGCAAAATTTTGCTTGGTATATGTGAATATGGCAAGAGCTCTATTGAGTCGCTGCTTTCTTTTAATCATGATAAATCTTCTTTTTCCTTTTTGTATTCAGATGTAATAGTATGGAAAAAGACAATACTGTGCATTTTTGGTTTACTTTCCTGATTTATTTTATGATATATTCCATTAATAATTCATTGGAATGTACGAAGAATCTCTAATTTTTCCCTAAAAATTTCTCTGAAGACAAAATAAAAACTGATGCCACACAATATTTTTTATATTATGGGGAAAATAGTATTTTTTTTTATTAAATAAAACCCAGCAAACATTTGGACTTTTAATGACCGTTGAAAAGGCATCCCTTCGAAACGTCCTTTTTGGGAAATGCTCTGTGTTATATATTTTTACCGATTTATGCTGTCCTACCACTACTGTTGGACCAATGTTTGCTGGGAATAGTCTTTAAGACTATCTTAGGCTAATAAAAGTCTTTAAAGTGAATAAAGTGACTTGTGATTGATTGGTATGACGAAATGCAAAATGCGACATTATTCATAGTTTTCAGTCACGTGACTGCGGAACCCTGGAGGGCAAAACAGCCATAGAAGTGCAGCATAGCCTGTCAGTTTCCCATCTTAAAAACAAAAATATGTGGGCACTTGTGATCCATATACAGCAACTGCTGCAGTATTTCAATCACTAAAAACAGCGGGACGTTCTAAAACGTTTAACGTGAAAAAAACTTAGGTGGGTTGCACCAATAATTAAGAAAAGTTTGAAGCTAATCAAGGATTCTCGATGGCCTTTGCAAAGAGAACATCCCAATCGAGTGAAGGGATTTGTGGAAACTGTGGTTCCTATATTGTGATCCAACATTTGCCTTGCGTTTCAGGATGTAAAGACAAACATGTCTTCTAATATCTTCAATTGTTGCGTAGGCCTATACTGAGCTGCAGCGGACACATTTGTAAACAAATTTACTTGGACCCATTGTGCGAGCTGTCTCTTTAATACAGCGTGGTTTATTGGTTTATATATATACTCACCTAAATGATTTTAAGGAACACCTGTTCAATTTCTCATTAATGCAATTATCTAATCAACCAATCACATGGCAGTTGCTTCAATGCATTTAGGGGTGTAGTCCTGGTCAAGACAATCTCCTGAACTCCAAACTGAATGTCAGAATGGGAAAGAAAGGTGATTTAAGCAATTTTGAGCGTGGCATGGTTGTTGGTGCCAGACGGGCCGGTCTGAGTATTTCACAATCTGCTCAGTTACTGGGATTTTAACGCACAACCATTTCTAGGGTTTACAAAGAATGGTGTGAAAAGGTAAAAACATCCAGTATGCGGCAGTCCTGTGGGTGAAAATGCCTTGTTGATGCTAGAGGTCAGAGGAGAATGGGCCGACTGATTCAAGCTGATTGAAGAGCAACTTTGACTGAAATAACCACTCGTTACAACCAAGGTATGCAGCAAAGCATTTGTGAAGCCACAACACGCACAACCTTGAGGCGGATGGGCTACAACCGCAGAAGACCCCTCCGGGTACCACTCATCTCCACTACAAATAGGAAAAAAAGGCTACAATTTGCACAAGCTCACCAAAATTGGACAGTTGAAGATTGGAAAAATGTTGCCTGGTCTGATGAGTTTCGATTTCTGTTGAGACATTCAGATGGTAGAGTCAGAATTTGGCGTAAACAGAATGAGAACATGGATCCATCATGCCTTGTTACCACTGTGCAGGCTGCTGCTGGTGGTGTAATGGTGTGGGGGATGTTTTCTTGGCACATTTTAGGCCCCTTAGTGCCAATTGGGCATTGTTTAAATGCCACTGCCTACCTGAGCATTGTTTCTGACCATGTCCATCCCTTTATGACCACCATGTACCCATCCTCTGATGGCTACTTCCAGCAGGATAATGCACCATGTCACAAAGCTTGAATCATTTCAAAGTGGTTTCTTGAACATGACAATGAGTTCACTGTACTAAAATGCCCCCCACAGTCACCAGATCTCAACCCAATAGAGCATCTTTGGGATGTGGTGGAACAGGAGTTTCGTGCCCTGGATGTGCATCCCACAAATCTCCATCAACTGCAAGATGCTATCCTATCAATATGGGCCAACATTTCTAAAGAATGCTTTCAGCACCTTGTTGAATCAATGCCACGTAAAATTAAGGCAGTTCTGAAGGCGAAAGGGGGTACAAACACAGTATTAGTATGGTGTTCCTAATAATCCTTTAGGTGAGTGTATGTTTCTGCTGATAGCTGATGAGTGGGCTGATTTTTGATACACCCAGAAAACATATCTCAAACCCGTATCTTATCTGCTTGCCTGTAAAAAGTATGCATCATCAATAAAGTGTATATTGAATTTGGTCTTTTAATATCACTGTCTTACTACATTAGTACTTTCACAAACCTGGTAAAAAATGACTGGTGGTCAATGGAGGAAAGCCTTGTTTTGTCCTCCAGGTGGGCGTTCCTATAGTGTGACGTCACGTGAAAACTATGAATCATCACATTATTCATTAGAGGGAACGCCCCCGGATTAATTAGCATTCTATCGATGAGTTAATATGGAATTGGCGGGCACAAAAAGGAATTCAAAAATTACAGTGGATGATGACGGCGTTGTATACCGTGGTAATTTCTTGAACATTATTCTCGGTGGATAATACGGCAGAGTGAATTGTTAAATTTAATAGTTTTCTGGACATTAATTTGATTGTTTAGACACAAATATGCGCGTCTTCTCCAATTCAGAATTAGAAAGAGCTTTATTGCCATGTTTACACATAAGATGACTTTGTTTTGGGGACAGCAGTTTCCACAGCACATACAGAATGACTGATAAGACAGATAATAAAAATAAAATATACTTGTGTTAACAACTGTTGAATACTACAGTAAATGGTAAAATCCACTCAGATTCAAAATCCATGTTCAGCTTCATGGAGGAAGTTACTAAATTGTTTCGTGGCATGTGATGGAGAGAAGGAAATAGAGAAGTGGTAAAATAAATGGGCTAGAAGAAACTTATTTTCATAAATATATTTATGCAAATGAAGGCATTGACACACTGTAATGTCTAATCTTAACACGATTGAATACATAGGCAATTAGGTGTGTTATTTGTTCAGAGTCTGTAGTGCTATAAAGATTTTGCCAAATAAATGGGCTGTAGTGTGTTTATGACAGTTGTTAATATTAGATCTCTTGACTTATTAAAAAGAAGACTGTTGGGAGTTGTCTTATCGCCATGTATTTTAAATTGCAGAATCATGTTAGACAGTGTTGAGATATAATCGACACTAAATACATTTCAGAATATATATTCCGACTGGCATGTCCATAAACACTCCATAAACAAAGCAGTGCTACTTTGTTCATGTTATAGTTTCACCCAAATATCAAAATCTTTGATTTGCAAACTATTGGGATGTCCACTCTTGACATGTTCACACTTTTGTCCCATGATTTATATCAACTGTCCACTCACATTTGAATGCTTATCCAGCTCTTTAGCAAATGACTTGTAGTTCTGCTAAAGTTGAAAAAACGAATGGAACACTTTGTAACATTATGAGAAACTTTAAACATTTCTTCAAGTGTGGTGTGACGATCTTTAATATTGCCAGATTGGATGCATTTACATCTGTCACAGTACATTATGTCACAATAACAAAACACTTTCTTTTTTCCATTAGTAAGCATTAAATTAATCGGTCACTATCTGTTGCTTTCAGGCACATGCATATACAGAGGCAGATGTTTACATTATGCAAAATACTGTATAATGTTTTATTGTCAGGGGTCTTCCTTTTGTTTTAAATTCGTAGAAGGGCAATGTCTTGCATTTGCATTAATGAACAGAATTAATGAATGGAACCCTTTAGCCCTTCTTCAAAGAGGGGTTTTAAATTATTTGAATTACATTAGAAGTAACAAATTAAAGGTGAAATGTGTAATTTTTCTACTACTAATCACCAAATGGAATTGCAGAAATTATAAATTTTTTACGACATTTTAATGTCCCCATGCCCAAGTGATTGGATAGTCCAGCCCCAAATTCAAACCACGCACGCACGCACGCACGCACACGCGCACGCACACGCACACGCACACACACACACAATGTAAAGGAGTTGTACATTTTTAAAAGCTGCTCATGTAAATACTTTGAAGCTGTCAAAAATTTTTTTTTTTATTATATTTTTGTATATTTTGTATTATATTTTTGTATATTTAAGTGTATATTTAAACATACAAAATGTACATGCAAATGCTAAGAATATAGCCTACCTATGAATAAATACTATGAGATCAGGATGCACATTAAGCTTGGTTAGATAGAACACTTACTAACAAAGAAAAAATTGCACAGAGTGCACACTTTAAAGCCTATATTTATAATAGATATGACCAAAGATAGGCAAATGTTCATCATTGCATTAAACAGTAAACCCACTCAGGTTCAAAGTCCAGGTTCAGTTTCATGGAGGAAGTTACTAAATTGTTTTGTGGCATGTGATGGACAGAAGAAAATTGAGAAGTGGTATAAAATTGGCTAGTATAGAAGAAAAAAGAAGTGAAAGTTGTTTAAATAAATCTGAAAGTGCAAAAGGCATTTGCTGTGGGGAAAAAGTAGAAGCTAATGGGGTAATATACAGTTATTTTTGTAATAAAACATCTCAGGTAAATATGTTTTGAGAGATTATTGGCAAAACCTTCTGCATTTAGTTCTGATGCCATCGCAAGTCATCAATGAGAGAGGATGCTAATTGAAAAGTTCTGGGAGGATTATAATGCTCTGATATGTAGATCTCCTCGATTTTGTTCTTGTTCATGTTGAGTTTCACAATGACTCTGTCCATGTTGCTCAGTTTATTATGTGGATCATAGTATTTCCTCACTTCATAGGGAAGATCCTCAGAGTGCCGGTAGTGAAGGTTTCCTATGGTGAAGTACGTATATGTCCGTTTGTCCTTCAGTGGAGGGAGTAGGGACCCGCTGTTATGAAACACATGGAACCCAAACTCTCCAGCCACAGGATTACAGAGAGCCACCAGGTTATTGTCAATGCAATTTTTCACATACCACTTAAGTAGAGCAAGTCCGTGTCGGGGTGGTGGATATCCAAACCCGGTCTCCCTCAGCTCCTCTTCAGTGTTTAATGTTTTAATGGCGATGACCAAGATGGCAAGCAAAAGGATAAAATGTTTTATCATTTCTGTATGCAGTCTGCAGGGAGAATGAGATTAATTTAAGATCAAAACAGCTGGAAAAAATGACTATAAGCCTTAGTCAACATGAAATCCCAATTCACCTTATTTACTTTCTTAATGTACATTCCCAGCTAACAGGGAACATTCTCAGAACTTCAAGGTTATCTCAAAATTATGAACAAACATTATTTCAGTAACGTTAATAGAACAGTCAGAGTTATAATGTTCTCAAAAGAACAAAACATTATTTTTGAATGTTCAGAAATAACGTGACTTAATGTGAATGTTAGCCAAAAATGTTTAGAACATATTTTGTTTGCTGGGTTCCTGGTCTCATCCAACTGCATGTCAAAAAAAAGAGACATTTTTATGATTGAACCAATTCCTAAAAATAAAAAGACATTTTTAGGGATGCACCAATATTGCAGAGAATAAGATTCTATACTATTTTATCTAAATAAAATGTAGGCACAACATTATAATGTACAGTATGAAAAATAAATATATAGTTTGTGGATTGCTAAAAATTACATTTAACAAAGTTATTACATTATTACACCGTGTCTACACCAGACGCAACCATTGACGCGTCGCGCCACAACAGCTAGAAGCTGTCTACACTGGACGTTTTCAAAAAACAGCTAAAGACACGTCTTTTCCAGCAGCACCTGACCAATCAAGAATAGCACTTAACATTCTATTCATTTTTTTGTCTGTCTAATTTATTTAAAAAAAAAAAAAAAAAAAAAAAAGTGTTCTGTGTTAGATTAACTGAGACTTGTTACAGCACTTGCATACTGTAGCCTTTGACTGTTCTAGTTGCTTCTATTGCTCTCATTTGTAAGTCGCTTTGGATAAAAGCGTCTGCTAAATGACTAAATGTAAATGTAATGTAAATGTAATGGACGTGACAAAGCGACAGTTGCAAATCTATTTGTATTTACTATGAGAAGTATCGCAAGTGCTTGGGGTACGTCATAAATAGAACGAGGCATTAGTTTACTGTCGGGATTTATGTCGTGTCGTACCGCGCCACATCCAGTGACAACATCACTGATTATAACGGGTTATATTGCCTTTTGTCGCGTCACGCTGCTCGCGTTCAGTGTAGACACGGTGTTAGTGTTTTTAAAGATTAGCTTGTAAGCGAAAAAGCTAATTTATATGTAAATAAAGAAGTCAAGAAGCTCAAGAAGTTAATGCTGGCTCTGATAGAAAGGTGTCAGAATACACAGTACATTGAAGTTTGTTGCATATGGGGCTACATAGCCACAGACCAGTCAGGGTGCCCATGCTGACCCCTGTCACAGGTGTGTTGTGGGAGGAAGACAAAGACAGAAGGATAGATCAAATACTCAGTGTTTAATTTCCAAATACACTGCAGACGAGGTAAACCCAACGTATCATAATACTGACCGGACAAAGACTGAGTGAACAAGAGGAACTTAAATAACAAACAAACAAGGGTGATTAAAGGATTCATTCACTTTTAAATAAACTTTTGCTGATAATTTACTCACCCACATGTCATCCAAGATATCCATGTTTTTCTTTCTGCAGTCAAAAAGAAATTAAGGTTTTTGATGAAAACATTCCAGGATTTTTCTCCATATAATGGACTTCAATGGGCTCCAAACGGTTCAAGGTCCAAATGACAGTTTCAGTGCAGCTTCAAAGGGTAGATGCCTCATTAGCGCATGCACGGATCTTTAGAATGAGGCATCTACGATTGATATATCTATGACCATGCTCGTATTTTGACCTCACTTAGCAAAAGTTATGGCGGAGCTCAGAGATGATCACGTTCGTCTGATAAGAGGTAAAATAAAAGCATAAATACTGATCGTTTTGCTAAATTAGACCCTTATTCATCGTCTGGTATCGTTTGATATAGTTTAGGTCATTTGGACCTTGAACCGTTTGGAGCCCATTGAAGTCCATTGTATGGAGAAAAATCCTGGAATGTTTTCATCAAAAATCTTAATTTCTTTTCGACTGCAGAAAGAAACACATCTTGGATGACATGGGGGTGAGTAAATTATCAGCAAAAGTTTATTTAAAAGTGAACTAATCCTTTAATGGAACACAGCTTGGACAAAATTAACTAATAACAAAGGGTAATCATGGTGACAGACAAGTGGCGGGAAAACTGAAGGAGGGAACGGAGACGTACGTCGGTTATACCGACGAATTGGGATCACTTCAGAGAGCCCCTATCAGCTTCGAGATTTAGAGAACAGGCCAATGGGCCATTGGCGTGCGAGATTTGCATCTCGCGCTCTGCCCCGCCCCGCCCCGGGACGCTGCGGAAGCCACATCATGCCCGGAGGGAGTTACCATGTGGAGAATACACGTATGGACTGGCCTTGGGCAGTGCAACATACGGAAGTCCCAGGGGTGGCCCCGGCCTGTTGCAGGCGGGGGAACGACACCGTACTGAGAGGGAAAGACACAAGCTCACCGTAGGGAGCTGTAACGTGGAGAATACACATATGGGACCGCCGTAGGGGTCGCAACATACGGAACCCAGCCTGACACAAGTTCCACCAATGCATACAAGTGCTATACCTGGCGTCGGAAGCTCAGCCACATCCGACTGCCGGGTTCGCCCAATCCTGGGGAACTCGACTGGAGAATATAAGTGCACGTATCCGTTCCATGGGGAAGGGAATGGCGCAGCAAGCCGACACTAGAACGGGCACTTCAGTGTTGCTGACTATGGGAAGCGAGCACACGAGAAGCAACCGGTTCCACACGTAGGCTATAAAACCTAGCGAACGTGTTTGGTGTCTCCCAGCCCGCAGCTCTACAAATGTCTGTCAGCGAGGCGCCACGAGCCAGCGCCCAGGAAGAAGCTACACCCCTGGTGGAGTGAGCTCTAACCCCGAGCGGGCAGGGCACGTCTTGGGATTCATACGCCAAGACGATGGCATCCACTATCCAGTGGGCCATCCTCTGCTTGGAGACATCCTTTCCCTTCTGCTGTCCTCCGTAACGGTCGAAGAGCTGCTCTGAGGTCCTAAAGCTTTGCGTTCTGTCAACATAGACGCGCAGGGCGCGAACTAGACAGAGAAAAGCCAGGGCTGGGTCTGCCTCCTCCGAGGGCAGTGCTTGCAGGCTCACCACTTGATCCCGAAAGGGAGTAGTGGGAACCTTGGGCACATATCCAGGCCGGGGTCTCAGGGTTACCTGAGAGTTACCTGGCCCGAATTCCAGGCACGATTCGTCAACCGAAAATGCCTGCAGGTCCCCTACCCTCTTAACCGAGGCCAATGCAACCAGGAGTATTGTCTTTAGAGACAAGATTTTCAGCTCAGCTGACTGCAAAGGCTCGAAGGGTGCCCTCTGCAGTGTGGTCAGCACCAGAGTTAAGTCCCAGAGGGAGGACGAGGCGGATTTAGTCTCCTCGCCCCCCTCAGGAACCTGACGATCAGATCGTGCTTGCCTAAGGACTCACCATTTACCAGGTCATGATTTGCGGCGATTGCATATCTCAACATATACCTTGAGGGTGGAGGGAGACAGCCTTCGCTCCAACCCGTCTTGAAGAAAAGAGAGCACAGATCTGACCGAACACTTTCGGGGGTCTTCTCGGCGAGAAAAGCACCAATCGACGAACAGGTTCCACTTCAACGCATACAGCCGTCTCGTAGAGGGGGCTCTGGTGTAAGTGGTGGTGTCAACTACCGCTTGTGGTAGGTCATCTAGAACCTCCGCGTCCCATCCAGGGACCAGTCATGGAGTTTCCAGAGGTCCGGACACGGGTGCCATAGGGTGCCCCGTCTCTGAGTTAGGAGGTCCTTCCTCAGAGGAATGGGCCAGGGAGGTGCTGTCTCAAGGAGCACTAGTTCTGGGAACCAAGTCCTGTTGGGCCAATACGGAGCTACCAAGAGGAGCTGCTCCTCGTCCTCCCTGACCTTGCACAGTGTCTGTCCGAGGAGAACGAGGAATGGTAGCGTCGCATACCGCCAGACACGCTCTCTTGGCACCCAGAGATGTTGTAAACTGCTCTTTTACTGATAATTCGGGTACCACTGGCACTGGGCCAGTGGCGGAACAGAAATAACAGAACAAAAAAATCTCCCCAGGCCCTCCTCCGGGGGAAGGAGTGGTGCTGCAGCCATATCCTGAAGAGCAGTTTCCTCTGTCTCTGGGTGGCCCGTCGAAGGGTCTCTTACGACGGCGCTTGCCACCTGGCTTGGCAGCGGCCTGAGCGGGCTGGACGTCCTTCCCGCGGCCGGCTCCACGCCTACGCCTAGGTGGAGGCTGCTGCTGGGCTGAGGCGGGAGCGGGGGCGGCGGCAGGTGGACGTCCTCGGCAACGGGCAGACGGAGGTGCTGTGGCCGGCGGCGGGGTGGAGGCAGCAGCAGACCGCTGGGACAGGATGTGCTTGATCGCCTCCATCTGCTTCTGGACAGCCGAGAACTGTTGGGCGAAGTTCTCGACCGTGTCGCCGAACAACCTGGCCGACAAAACGGGGGAGTCCAGGAACCGGTTCTTGTCGGTCTCCCTCATATCGGCCAGGTTTAACCAGAGATGTCGCTCCTGGACCACTAAGGTGGACATCGCCTGACCAACGGAACGGGCGGTGACTTTCGTCGCCCGGAGGGCGAGGTCCGTCGCCGTCCGGAGCTCCCGGAGGAGCTCTGGGTCAGGTCTACCCTCGTGCATGTCCATGAGTGCTTGGGCTTGGTGCACCTGAAGCAACGCCATGGCATGCAAGGCAGACGTGGCCTGTCCGCAGGACCTGTAGGCCTTCGCAGTCAGACTGGACGAAAACCTACAGGCTTTGGACGGGAGACGAGGGTCACTGCGCCAGTTGGAGGCGGCCGCCGGACACAGTTGTATAGCGACCGCACGCTCAACCGGCGGGATCCCCTCATATCCCTTGGCCTGCCCACTGTCAAGGGTAGCGATGAGGGAGGAGCCACCAGGTCTGTTTCTGGCACTAAAGGGTGTCGTCCACGACCTGGTAAGCTCCTCATGCACTTCCGGGAAGAATGGAACTGGGGCGGGATGCTGAGAACCAGCGAGATCGAGGTATGGGGAGGGGGAATCCGCCTTCCCGGAGGTAGGTGAGTCTCAACCTATGCGCCGCGATAGTCATGTTCCCGCAGTGAGAACATGAACTATCCACAAACCCTGCCTCAGCGTGCTGAACGCCCAAACATGTGAGACAGCGATTGTGACTGTCAGCGGGCGAGAGGGAATGACCGCATCCAGAAACGCACGGTTTGAATGACATCTTGAAAAAGACGCAGGGTCAAACCGTGTTGCTCTTTTTGTGAGGAAACGCTCTTTTCAGAAGTGCTGAAGCACCCAGTGAAGACCGCGGCAACACACAGGAGATAGTGCAGCCTGTGTTTGCACTCAATGGAAACGCCCACCGAACCGACAGGTTGCTGTGAGAACAGCAGTTGTTTCTCTTCAATGCAGCTGAGTCTCGCGGTCGTGCTGGATAATGCCGTCACACCAGCACAGCGTCCCTCTTCTCTCTCTGTATTCGCTTGATACTGCTGAATGCAGGAAGCAGTCTGAAACTCTTCATCAACGCCGTTCGGCTCCGAAGTGAATGACGTCAGTGCATTGCTCTCGCTTCCTATTTATACCCGCGGTGCGGGCGGAGCGCGAGATGCAAATCTCGCACGCCAATGGCCCATTGGCCTGTTCACTAAATCTCGAAGCTGATAGGGGCTCTCTGAAGTGATCCCAATTCGTCGGTATAACCGACGTACGTCGTAGTGACCGACTGAAAGGGAACTAAGAACATGTGTCCACACGAACACAGGTATTTTCAAAACCACAGCTTTTTCTACGCGGTTTGGCTGTTCGTCCACACGCAAACGCAGTATCCGGTTACTGAAACCGGAATTTTTTGAAAACTCCGGCCAGGGTGAAGATTTGTAGAAACTCTGGTTACAGCGTTGTTGTGTAAATGGTGAAACCGGAGATTTTGGAGAAGTCGAAATGTGCGCCGTTCTCTCCTTTGTTTGCTGTCAGATTGTACGCCGTTATAGCTTTTTTTTTACATGAGTGGAGTTTTTGCAATGGCGGACGTATCTTTTAATAACTCTGCTAACAGCGCTTATCACATGTATACAGATACATGCGCAGTTATCTCATTGTATTGCAGAACAGAGGCGCCAGAATGCAATAATACAACATAGTAAGGCAAGTGTGTGAAGCTTCAGTCCCCTTGGGCCCTGCCCCTGTGTACAGTTACCTGTCACTGAGTCCAAAGTAGTCCAAAGTAAACTTGCAGAAGGGTTTCACTGAGCCCATGGCATCCCTCAGTGCATCGGTGCTGTGGATGGGACCCATGTGGAAATCAGGCAGCCAATCATAGCGTGGTTTTGCGTTTTCATGTGGACAGAGATTTTTTTTAAACCGTGCTTGTGTGGACGCGAATGTTTTTTAAAACAGAGGAGGAAAAACTGGTTATAAAAATACCCGTGTACGTGTGAACTAGGCCTGAAAGACAGACATGTGACACCACCTTCTTCCATTGCTCCATGGTCCAGTTCTGATGCTCACATGCCCAGTGTTGCCACTTTCAGCATATGCAACAAACTGTGATGCACTGTGTATTCTGACACCTTTTTATCAGAACCAGCATTAACTTCTTGAGCAATTTTAGCTACAGTAGCTCGTCTGTTTGATCGGACCACACAAGCCAGCCTTCCCTCCCCACATGCATCAATGAGCTTTGGCCGCCCACCCATGACCCTGTCGCCGGTTCACCACTGTTCCTTCCTTAGACCACTTTTAATAGATACTGACGACTGCAGACTGGGAACACCCCACAAGAGCTGCAGTTTTGGAAATGCTCTGACCCAGTCATTTAGCCATCACAATTTGGCCCTTGTCAAACTCGCTCAAATCCTTACGCTTGCCCATTTCTCCTGCTTCTAACACATCAGCTTTGAGGACAAAATGTTCACTTGCTGCCTAATATATCCCACCCCCTAACAAGTGCCGTGATGAAGAGATAATCAGTGTTATTCACTTCACCTGATCACGGTATATATATATCATCCGACATATGATGTGGTGCATTTTTGAATATCCTGTTTCACTCTGAAATATATCATCATAATATGAAAATAATATTATTTGCAAATAATTATTTGCGAATTCTGTTTCTTGCAGACTTTAATACTTGTTTTAAAATCTCACACTGATCTGAGAAAGAGTACTGTCAACAATCATTTCCCCCTACATATTTTTTTATCACATTGGCATGAAGAGAATGTCTTGTACCTGCTTTTCCTGTTGGTATTGTTATATATCTAGACAGAAACTTGTTTAATTTAAACAGGAACAGACACTTTTACATCTCAGAGTGTTTCTTGCATCTCATTTACAGTTTTTGGAACCTGTGCAGAGCATTTTTAAACAAAGAATAACAGCTAAAATAGCATACTCTATTAAGACATGTATTCATTCGTATGTATTCATGTTCATTTACCTGAATGACTCAGCAGAACGTGGGTGTGGAACGTCTTGAGGAGGCTGTGGATATTTTGTGAGGCTAACTCAAGTCTTTTCAGAGTATGTGGGCCCTTTGTTTGAGAGCTACGTTTTCTGACTTATTTTCTCAACCTATCTAAGAGGAAGTGGTTAAATATGTGAAGTCTACATGACAGATGCGTTCTGCCCTGTTGCCTGGTCTCAGTTCCGGATTATGAATTATCAAAATGCATTCATCGTAATCCTAGCAGCTCTGATTTAGTTCAAAACATGACAGCTGTGAAATTAAAACACATAATGTGGTGAGTGAAAAGAGAAAAAACACATTTCTTCTTCCCTAGAGAAAAGCAAATATGGCATGTGATAACCTACAGGATCTGTGCTATGAGATTTTTCTCAGAGAATATCTCTAGGTGGAAAGTACAGTTTCTGTTTACAGATTATGTCTAAAATCCCTTTAGGCAATTCAGTTCACTTGTGGCTGTTTCGGAAAACCCCCCAGCCCCCCAGGCAGCTATTTTCTATGTAGGTAATAGGCATGCAAGTACAAACTCTTGAAATCTGCTTGGAAGAGTGAAATGTCCATAACATTTTTCTAATTAGCTATAAAATTGGACAACAACGGCATCATAAATTGTAGATCTATAACATTGCGTTTTCCCCCCAAAAAGGTCCAGCTAAAGTACCTTTTATATGCATTCTTGGGTAAACAAACTATTCAAAAGCGGAGTGTCTTTTATATTGCAGCATGTTATTTTCAACAACATTTTGCCGTACAGATTATATGTTTATGACATAAATAGCATATTCCTCTCTTTTCCTTCACTTTCACCATATTTCACCACCAATTAACATACCTTAGGTGGGCAGAAAGTGACAGTTACTTTCCAGTACACATTTCATGTAAAACAGAAATGTGGCTTTTCTCTTCACTGGCCGCTCATTCCAACTCACAGTGTCATATCAGAGCTTCCCAACTTCATTACAAATAGATTATACTTTTAAATGATCCCAGCATGGCAAACAAGTCCAGCTTTTAGAGGAAGGTATGAATAAAAAAGAGACAGTAGAGAGCGAGAGAGAAAGAGAGAGAGAGAGAGAGAGAGAGAGAGAGAGAGAGAGAGAGAGAGAGAGAGAGAGAGAGAGAGAGAGAGAGAGCAGGCATTAGCATTTCATTTCTACAGATTTAACACCAAATAATGTTCCATTTTGCAGCATTTATTTATTTATTTTGACATCTTCCTGCTTACATTGATGCACGCATAAAAGCTTGCTGGGCTAATCTCCCTGGCAACGTGGCCTCTTGCTGTTGGGTAGTTTCTTTAATTCCTCTGGTGTATGTATACACGGCTTTAGGGTCACACCATATTAGTTCCCCCTGCCTCTGGGTGTTATAAGTCATCTAGAGCTGCACTGAGTATAAAGATCAGTTTCTTCCATTCCATGCCGAGTGTGACCTGAAGTTAACCAACTGAGCCTTACTGAAACGACTTTCTAGAATACAAACTCTGGGGCAAATTCTACAAAAAATAAAAAAAAGAACTTCCCTCTAACGTTGTTGTTTATTTGCGTACATTGTTTAAGTGGCCAACTCATTAATTAAATAAAGTAATGATAAAAAGTTCTTGTTGTGGGGGATGCAGAGCAGACTACCGTGATCTAGTGTACTTTATTACTGCGGTACAGCATCACTCCATCACTGCGATCCAGGCAATTGGATTAGCTCTTCAAAATGCATTTAATAGACCTTATTCAAAGCAGCGCTATGACAGGTATGAAATCGAGGCTGTGAGGAATAGATGTACTGTGTCGTTGATGGCATCCGCTGTAAAAAGCTCCTAAATCACTTATAATTTTCCACAGCTCATGTTGTCTGGAGTTCTTTTGTCCACTGAAATTTCTTGGAAAGATATTTTTGCAGTGTTTCGTCAGCAAAACAATCCAAAAAGCTGCAGTATGTAAGTTTTACCTCTTTGTCGCCATTTCTGTTTACCCTGATATTGCAGTTATTATCTTCTTTACGTGGGTTATGCATCTAATGTTTTGAGTTGTATGTGTGCGCTGTAAAAAAACAATTTTGGGAAAAAATGTGCAAATTGATCATTACATATTGGCCCAATAAATGACTTCCAAATAATTATCCCCATGCAAAAAGATGCATTGTACTAATCATAGCTTAAGGTCTTCACTCCAAATTAAAATTGTATATTCACCGAACATATTTAATTATGCTCAGTCAATCTATGAAGTCGAAGTGAATCCATGTTGGCTGAACAAGTCCTACGTCCGAAAAACGGTACACTGTCAGAAAAAAAGGTACAGTGCTGTCACTGGGGCGGTACCCTAAGGTACAAAAGTGAAAAGGTACATCTTTGTACCTTACTCACCCCTAAATGGTACATATTAGTACCTTAAAAGGTACATATCAGTACTTTAAGAGTGCATATTAGTACCTTAAAGGTACATATTAGTACCTTAAAGGTGCATATTAGTACCTTTTCGGTTTTGTACCTTAGGGTACCGCCCCAGTGACAGCACCATACCTTTTTTTATGACAGTGTATACGCATGCGCAAAATGCGCTTGAAGAAAACCGTTCGTGTGGAGATTTCAAATGCGGAGCGCGGGAGCGGTAGCGCGAGCGGAGCCGAACCAGCAGGTGCTGAAGACCGAAACAGACATTCCCAAGAGAATAGAGATATTCATCTCACAAAGACGTTGGTGAGTATTTAGCACTGAAATTATTCTCCAAAGTTTTGCTTTATGACCCGGTATGAAGTTTAAAAGAAATTTTGTAGAATCACGAGTTCATGCATTCATTGGTTTCATGTGTGTGTTCTCGTTTACCTCGTTTACTCGAATGGTAGCCAATAGTTTTATTTTCCTCATGTCTTTTATGTCTAAAACAATAGGTAATGAGTAAATTAAGTAATTTGTGTGATATGTGTGCCACGCGAAAACTGTGCCGTTAGATTGCATTTGGAGTCGGCCTCTTTCAGGGCTTGAGTTATTGCCTTTTAATATCAAACACGTCAAGCTCGTGATTTTCTTATTCATCCATTCATTCGTCTCATCCTCATTATATAATGAAGAACTTCTGTTCTGTCTCTTGCCAGATGTGATGCAGGGGAACTTTGTCATTAATGTTAGTTTTTATTTTTATTTGCAGGTTTTTAGCCTATGCAGTGCCGCGTTTTCTTCACCACGTTAAGACTGTTATGCAGAAGACTTCTTGAATATTCAGAGTTTTTCCTTATTGAAAATAAGGTATTTTCACCAAATATCCTCTGTTGGAATTTACTTGTTAATAAAGTAATGTGATAAAATGTCAACCCTGTTGTCTGTGTTCTGTGTTTTGCTTAATATGTTTAGGCTATGTTTTTAGTCATTTTTGTCTTTTGGGCAGTGAGAAATAAACAATTGTGACTACAATTTAAAACATTTAATTGGACCAATCTCACCGTTTCACTTTAAAACATTTCTCCAATTTAAAAATTTCTAATGACCGATCACATCTAATTTTTTTAGTTGGCCAAATTGAATTTCTGTGAATTAAATTTTATCAATTCACAGAAATTCAATTTGGTCAACTGAAAAATTTAGATGTGATCGGTCACAAGAAAATTTTAAATTGGAGAGGCCTGACATTTTTTACAGTGTTGGTAAATTACATTTTACCATTGGCTCAACATATTGTTTCTAACTGAGTCCATGTTAACAGACTGTTGCCACAATGGATAAAATTCAATTCACAGAAATTCAATTTGGCCAATTGAAAAATTTAGATGTGATCGCTCACTAGAAAATTTTGAATTGGAGAGGCCTTACATTTTTTGTTGTCAACGATGATTGTCATCTTGCCATCAAAAAAACAAGTTTATTTACATTCCAGCTGCTGTAAGAAGAGACCAAAAAGGATCCACCACCTGCAGCATCCACACACGCAATATTGCCTACTAGCCGGACTCCTTTATGTATACAGACCAAGCCTGTAGTGCTCCTCTCAGAAACTGAAGCCTCCGTGCCTCGATCGCCCCCCGGTGGCCGGTCCCAGTATAGCTCCTAAACCCCACCTTTCCATGTATTAGAATGGACGCGAGACACTAAACAATTACATTACACTTCAAATAATTGTTTACAAAAGATGGTTTCTGTCATTTTAGGAAGTTTTTATCACGATGATTTCATTTCAAGTGTTCAATTTTTAAATAAGTTTAATTTTAGTTAGTTATTTGATACTATAAAAACGAGGGGTGTGACGTCATGATTGACAGCTGAGTTGACGGCTTCTCTGAGTGAAGTTGTCACTAAGGCACTAACAGACTTTTTTCTGGATTTTTGGGAGGAGATTGGAGCTTTAGCTTTAATTTCTACATTTCTATAACTGTTTACTTCACACCAACTTTATTAATTGTTCTGCATCTGTGAGAGTGTGGGCGGGCTTTTGATAATCACGCCTCTACTTCCTGCTCTCTACTGCGCAACTCCGGTCCCGAGATCGCTACTGCGCAGACTCTGTCCCAAGATGTCCGCGTACCACTCAAATTATAGCACATTATTACAAGCCGTTGTGAATTGGGCTAAGGTAAGGAGATATTTTGAATACTGGCTGGTTATGTACTTGCTCAAAAATTGGTTTTGAATAATTTAACTTTTAACCTAAAAAAGTTACAGACTGCAACCTCGCTTTAAAAATTAAAGATGGCGCTGCTGTAAATAAGGCCTATGCATGTTTAAGTGTGAAATGTATTATAATTCATAGATTATTTAAAATCTCAAAAACCACCCTAATGTCATGTTCTTCTATGAACACATCTTTTTTTAATCTCCCCATTCTGTCAATAATGCTCTGGGGTGTGTTTCCCAAAAGCATCGTTACATAGTTCAACGAGTTGGTGTTTCCCGAAACCATCATTCCAACAAACATTCGCAAACAACCTCGCAAACTTGTGTGGTTGCAACGACAGCTCTCGAATTGTGGTTAGAAGCATAGTTTCTTGTTTGCATGACACATGGCCTTAATAAATCCTTATATTGAGCAAAATAAGCAAGCTGACATTTAGTACAATCTATATCTTTTATTTCGAATGCATACAAATGTCATTTATGTCTTTTAGTTTGTCAAGAGATTTAAAGCACCTTTTTTGAAGAGTGCGCATGTGCGGACGTGCAGTAGTACGTAAGAACGTTGAATCTGGAAATAAAGCAAAATAACTGAGATAAATAAGAATTAGTCTTCAGATACCATGTCCATAAAATTCCATGTCCAAAAATCTAGCATGAATTAGCAGTCTCTTTGAAGCCCATCCTTCCGAAAAGTGCAATGTGCTCTGATTGGTTGGCTGGAGTGTGTTGTGACTGGTAATTTCTGAAATATTATGGCCCTTACCATAACTGTAAGTTTCAAACAACTCCACCAGGCCTCGCCCTTTAAAAAAAAAAATTATTTAAATGAAGAATATTGTATACGTTCCCGGAAGTCACATTGAAAATGTAAAAAAAGCATAATAGGACCTCTTTAAGTTCAACTATACTAAGTGTACTTTGGTGTTTTAGTTGTATAATCCAATTATTATTTTTTTTTTAAATCAGACCTCTAATAGAAATGTGGCTTTGCTGTGTATGTGTTTTTTTCAATAGTCTCATATATAATAATTTAATTAAATATTTTCTGGATACTTTTTAACATTTTTGATCTCATTTAAAAAAACAAACAAACAAACAAATTAAATAATAAATCAAGAAGTGCAGATTTTAGGCTTAAACTTAAAAAAGGTGTGGGTGTTAGGGCTTCTCCATTATTTGAAACAGCTGGTTAGCACTCGGTTAGCAGGGAATATAAAAGTTAGTTTAGATCATCATGGAGTTAAAGAGTTAGATGCAACATAATGAAGGGATATTAGGAAGATGTATGTTGTGCACTCAGCCACCTAATGTGTTTCCAACCAGCTATGCCTTCATCTGACGAACCCACGGAAGACTGAGCAGAGGCCACTTCTTGTTGCACTTTTGTGAATGTATATATATTTATATCTCTGATGAATTGATAGCCGAGTCCCACTGAGGCACAATAGGAACACAAGCTGGTAGATCCTTTAGTGTCTGTCTGCATTGACTGCGGGGGCTAGAGAGGCAGTAAAAACTCTCTCATAAGCGTGTTTGACACTTCTATCGCAGTGCTGCCAAGCGCTCCAGGGTCCACTTTATATTTTATCCTCTCACTGCAGTGTCAGCCTGCACGAGAAGGCACTTTTTAAATTGCTCTGCACACTCGATTTACACTGTGTTTCTCCCCAATGAAACGGACCTCCATCAAACCCACAGCAGAAGCCACGTGTAATCACTCTTACATGTAGTCACATATAATGAATCTGGCATCATCATATTACATGTCTGATGTGTGCTTGCTTGAGCAGATGGAGAGTGCTTGTAGGTGGTTCTGCGTATAATATTTATGCAACATGTCTTGTATGTAGATATGTAAGTGCGGAGACGAGAGACTAGGGAAACGTGTCGAGTTTCAGCATGGGTTCAGGTCAAGGTCTATATTTTGTGAAGTAAGACATTGTTAGCAACTCCATTTATTTAGCCATTCCAGTCTTCAGTGTCACATTATACTTCAGAAATCATTCTAATATTCTGATTTAAAACGATCATTTCTTCTTTTCATTAATCTGCCTACATTTTTTTTCAGGGTTCTTTGATGAACAGAAAGTTCAAAAGAACAGCATATAAATAGAAATAGCAATCTTTTGTAACATTATAAATGTCTTTACTCTCACTTTTGATTTTAATTTTGAATTTAATGTGTCCTTACTTAATAAAAGCATTTATTTCTTTCAAAAAATAAAACAGACCCAAACATTTGAACATTGGTGTAGTTCAGATGCCATATTTCATTCCATTCTAAATTCTTACAACCAAGAATTGTTTTGGGGTCCTAGGCAAACTCGATTTAATTGGTATAATGCATTGTCCATAAGCTATGCTTTGGTTTTGGCTCACTTTTTGTATAACTTAAGGTTTTCTTGGGTGCAGGTTCATAATTATTGGTAAAATAGATTAAATAGAAGTCATTGGAGTGTTTTGGTCAGGTTCGATCTAATGTTGCTTCTGACAAATAACAGACCAGAAGGAATTTGCCCAATACATATAGGAAAGACAATGTCAGCAGGATTTTTGGGAGGTCGTAGTGACCAGACATTTCACTCACAACCTTTGGCTGCGACATTTTAGAATGTCAAGGCCACATTTCAAATGTTAGGCAACATTAATGACATCAGTGGAAACAGCCGATTAGTCATGTGGGTTTAATGTTCACTACGTCAGAATTTATTCGGCAAATGCGTTTCCATCTTCCATTATTGGCAACAAATATTTTAAAAACCACCTCAAGCGAGCGTAAAAACTTTTTTGCGAAATAAACACATTTTTTAAATGAAATTTGGCATTTCCATCACTCATTTCTGATGCGATACATCAAAATGCACATAAAAACAGGGTAATGGAAACATAGCTAGTGACTGTGAAGAGTGTATGTGCGTGTATGTGCGACATGTCAGAAGAAACATGTCAGAAGGGCAAAAGTGTCTAGCATGTGTACATGGATCAAAATTGGAAAAAGCACAGATAAGCCAACCCTATCTCATGAGAAAACCTATTCGCCAGGTGTCGATTTCGCATGAATTTGTATATTGTGATTAGTATGAAAACTTATTTTGGGAAAAAAAAGTAAGCATGAAGGTCCACCCCTAAACTGTGGGGACTGAGGAGTAAGTAAATCATGTGAAAAGAGACTAATGGGATCGTACAAATCTTACACATTTCCATTTCAAAATTCCATACTTTTCCAGACTCAAATTTCCAAACCATTTTTCATAAATGGTTCATACAACATTATTTTCAGCATGATATTAGGTATACAGTACAGTCATCTGTAATTTCCCACCATTTTTTCCCCCATTGGTTTTCTCAAAGTGATAACAATAATGATGAGAAGATAACTTGCATGATGAGAAGAAGCCTAATGTTTGATAACCTTCATACAGTATATTCATCTCTGACACATCAGTTTGATACTGTAAATGTGGTTTGATGTAGCATTGCCACCAAACAACAAAGTACAGTCTGATTTAGATGTCTGTAGACAATGTCTGTTGCTGGTTTAACTTTTCAAGAGTAAACATCCGTCTGGAAAAAGTTAAAAAGAGACTCGCTTATGGTAAATCTCACTAAACTTTTGCCATGAAATCACTATGCTTGTACGCAAAAGTTTTAGAAACTCTTAATTTTATATTTAAGAAAACTTAATAGGGTCTGGAAAATATTTTTCCATACTTATACAGACTTGGAAATGACTCAAATCAAATCCCATACTTTTCCAAACTGCATAGGAACCCTGGCATTTATACGCATTAGCCACCAATTCGCCAAAAGGTAAAATAGTTATGGATTGCCATGAGATTGTGTTTGAAAAACCCAAGAAACTGTCTTGCATGTATGACCCCTAACATCATAACTAAAGCTATATGCTCCAATTGACAATATTTTGCTAACAAATTGAAAGTGCATTATGACTGCCACTATGTGCCATATTGTAACAGGAAATATCTTCTACCTGGCAAATTAGGGGTGAGTGGTATGGCTAATATCTTAGATTACAGTATAAGTAGTATATACACAGCCATCCTAATTTTGTGTATGTACACGACAGAAGTGTTTTCACCTGTGAACATCAAGTGGCTCGTAATTTCTTGTACAAACTCCTGCCTATTAAGCAGCAAGACAACAACTTAAGTGTTGCATCCTCAGTGTGATCTGTTTAATTGTCCTTCTATTCTTCTTCTTCACTTTCTTTCTACTTAAGCAGAACCCATCAGAAATAAGGATGTCACTTTTGGAATTGGAAAAGATTGGAAAAAAGTATCGTTCCTTATGACGGCTATTTTGACAGGAAATGCACTTAGACAAATCAAATCAAATCAAATCAAATCACTTTATTGTCACACAGCCATGTACACAAGTGCAACAGCAGGTGAAATTCTTGGTGCAGTTCCGAGCAACATAGTAGTCACGACATGACATGTACAACATTTAAAGCAGCATCAGATTACACATCTGATGCGCCCACAATTACTCACAGCACAGTAAACTCTACAATAAACAATAAATAATTTACACAATGTGAGTGTAGTTCTCACAGCTTTAACCAATATACACATACTTACAATATACATATACTTCAAACAATATACACTAAACATACATTAAACAGTTTACATTAAGCTATAGTAATAATAATATACAATGTACAGTATACATTATTATTCACAGTAGAGATCCAATTTACAATAGGTGCTATATGATAAATAATAAATGATAAATGACAACAGGGGGCTGTTTGATTAGTTTAAATGAAGCCAGGTGCGCTGCCCAAAAACAATCATCTAGAAACTCAAAATCAAAGAATAAAAAAACAATGATCGAAAACATCATTGTCACACGGCAGCATTTTTAGGAACGAAGAGTATGTTTTGCAATCATTTAATTCAAATGAGGGTTCAATCGACATGTGATTTCTATTCATCAAACCGTGCTACAGGTTAGGATGCCGCCACAAAAAAAACCCTATCATTTGAAGAACAATCTTGACATCTGTGTAATCAAAGGAATATCTGTGCAATTTGGCAAATAACAATTAAAGTTAGCAAAATCAAGTCACAGCAAAATAAATAAATAAAGTATATGGATGACACATGCCAATTATATTCCTTTATATGGTGGGAGTGTATATCTCTGTGTTTGTGCGTCCATGCGCCAGCAGACCATTAATTGATAGGCTTTTAGTGTGTGTGTGTTTGTGTGAGAGAGAGATGTGGCGGAGTGGAAGGTTGCCAAGCATGTCAATGTGGGCAGATAAAAAACAATGGGAGAAAGATGGGAGCGAGACCTCCCTGGGGCCAAGAGGGAGTAAGCTATAAAGAGATAAATGAATACTAATGGAAAGATGATTGGCACAGAAGATGGGACACAAATGGAAGGGCACAAGGACAGGGCAGGGATGATGAGTGATCACATAAATGCTACAACCCTACCCTTGTAGAGGTCAGTGTAAAAACACTACACATTTTGACCACATTTGGCCATGGAAGCTTGAATAACAAGGTGTTTTAGGAGAAGAATAAGAAACCCTATGGGACTTGCTTTTTGGCTCACCCACCTGGAATGATGCCGAGCCGACCTGAGAACAATGATATGAGGATTTGAATCTAGGATCTAAGTGTCTCCACAACTTTTTAAAATGAAATGCTTACTTAGGTCAGGGCTATCCTTAGGGCGGTACAACCGGAAGACCCGCCCACTTTCCCCCAAGCGATAGTGAATGGACAGTGGCCCCCGTTTATTATATGTATAGTTTATATGTTGTTTATTTTTTTTTTGGTTGTACTTTTAGTCATTTTAGTGCATCAAATTAAACTAAATAAAAATGAGAAATATTTTTATTTCAGTTAAAGTTTATTTTATTTCAAGTCATAAAAGTAAAAAAAAAAAAACGGTTTTAGCTTTAGTTCCCTTTCAGTCGGTCACGTTCGACGTACGTCGGAACTGACCGACGAATTGGGATCTGTTCTCAGAGACCAATCTACTTCGAGTGTATTAGAAACGAGCCAATGAAAATTGGCATGCGGTTCACGCATTCCACGCACCGCCCCGCGTAGCGGGTATAAATACGGAAGTGGAAGTGCCGCATACCGCTTTCAACTTCGGAGCCGAGCATTACATGTTCCTACGAAGAGTGTTTCTACAAAGAATACGAGTCTCTATGAGAAAATCTGCTTACCTGTTCCGTGTCAGTGTGACGGTGCTTTACAGCGGTGGTCGCGAGCAGAAGAAATCTGTCGGTTCGCTGGGCGTTTCCTCTGAGTGTTTACAGTGGGCTTGCACCTTTATACCACTGTGAGCCGCGGCCATTCCCCTGTGTGCCTCGGCACTTGTCGGAACGGTTTTCTCTTCTCTCTAAAAGAGCAACACGGTTTGACCCTGCGTCTTTTTCAAGATGTCATTCAAACCGTGTGTTTCTGGATGCCGTCTGTATTTGTCCCCAGTTGACGGACACGATCGCTGTCTCTCGTGTTTGGGCGTTAAGCACGCTGAGGCAGCTTTCGTGGATGACTCATGTTCGCACTGCGCGAACATGACCATCGCAGTGCTACGGTCTAGGCTCCAATACCTCGAAAGGGGTGGTGTCCCATCGTGCATACCCTGATCTAGTGGTCCTCCCGCTGCAAAGCAGAGGGCTACTACTTTGGGGCTACCCGCCGGGCCAACAGGCTCCTCGGGCCCCTCCACCCTCCGCTGCGCCGGTAGAGCTTCCGGAAGAGCGCGCTGGTGTCCCACACCCTCGCGGCTGGACGATTGGTATCTCGGGACGGACCGTGCTGGTTCTCAGTGCCCCGCCCCAGTACCTTTCTTTCCGGAGGTCACAACCGAGTCCCGAGATGGGCGTGGCAGGGCGGCCAGTACCGGGTCCCAGTGACTCCTTACTGTCGTCGTCAGACCCCTCGTTTCTCCGGGCCGGTGTGTCCTTAGAACAGGTGTCGAGGCATGCTGTGGTCTTCACGGATGCCTCATCCACGGGCTGGGGGGCCACGTACAATGGGCACGCAGTTTCGGGTCTGTGGACGGGACCCCAACTGCGTTGGCATATCAATTGCCTGGAGCTTCATGCGGTACGTCTTGCCCTGGCCCGGTTCAAGAAACCGCTTCGGGGCAGGCACGTACTGGTCCGTTCGGACAGCACTGTCGGGACCAGGTGGTGAACCTGCAAGCGCTGCCTTCGGAGGAGGCAGACCCAGCCCTAGCTTTGTTATGTCCCGTCCGCGCTCTTCACGCTTATATTGACCGGACTCAGAGCTTGAGATCCTCACAGCAGCTCTTCGTCTGTTACGGAGGTCAGCAGAAGGGAAAGGCTGTCTCCAAGCAGAGGTTGGCCCACTGGATAGTGGATGCCATCGTCTTGGCTTACCAGTCCCAAGACGTACCTTGCCCGTTCGGGGTGTGAGCACACTCAACAAGGAGTGTTGCTTCATCCTGGGCGCTAGCTCAAGGTGCCTCGCTGACATTTGTAGAGCTGCGGGCTGGACGACACCTAACACTTTCATTAGATTTTATAGCCTCCGTGTAGAGCCGGTATCTTCCTGCATCCTCGCCCCCCGGGGCCAGTAGCGCTAAGTACCCGTTCTAGTGTCGGCTTGCAACGCCACTCCCGCCCTCTGGGCCGGATACGTGCGTCTATTGTCTCCAGTTGTGTTCCCCGGAAACGGCTAACCCTGTCGAGCTCCTCCGTCACCGCTGCGGTGCCAGACGTTGCGGCCGTCTGGCGCCAGGCCTGCACCCGTATGCTTGTGGAACGTGTGTGTAGGCTGGGTTCCATATGTTGCGGTTCCCTCACGGCAACCCCATATGTGTATTCTTCCACGGTACCTGCTACCCTACTTGGCTAGCCCCGTGTCTTTCCCTTGACAGAGCCCGCTCTGTCGTCTCTGGGTGTGTTCTTTCCCCCCTGGAACCAGGCTGGAACCACCCTAGAGACTGCCATATGTTGCACTACCCTGCTAGGTTAGTCCTTATGCGTATTCCCACCTCTCCTTCCATGAAGGATGTGGCTCCGCAGCGTAGTGGGTCTTGCAGGAACAGCAAGTGACTGTCCTTCCCTGCCGGGAGCCCTGACTCCCACTCCAACATAGGAGTGGTCCAGCGAGCTCAGGCAGGGCACTGGAAGGGCCAGCATCCCTGGCGTTTTGGTAGGGATCCCAATTCGTCGGTCAGTTCCGACGTACGTCAAACGTGACCGACTGAAAGGGAACGTCTCGGTTACGTATGTAACCCTCGTTCCCTGAATGAGGGAACAGAGACGTACGTCCCGTCGCCAGGTGCTGTGCTTCAGCTGAAGGCCGAGCCACTTATCTCGGCTCCTCAGTTGAAAACGGTATGCGGCACTTCCACTTCCGTATTTATAAATGTTACGCGGGGCGGTGCGTGGAATGCGTGAACCGCATGCCAATTTTCATTGGCTCGTTTATAATACACTCGAAGTAGATTGGTCTCTGAGAACAGATCCCAATTCGTCGGTCAGTTCCGACGTACGTCTCCGTTCCCTCCTTCAGGGAACGAGGGTTACATACATAACCGAGACGTTTTATTTAACTATAATAACCCTGATACAGATAAATACTACTAAAAATAATACTTTTAATACTTTAAATTATTTAGAAAATATGATGCATATTTACTCTATTTTTAATAGCAAGCAATATAGTTTGTAGTGTTCACTGAGACAGTGTTCCATAACCATTACTATAGTGATGTTTCTCCATGCATAGCACAGTGACCCAAATAATGAAATTTGTTGTTGATTATTTTCATTATCTTTTTTTATTGAATAGCCATTGCAGCTTTAATGTATTCACAATAAGCCTATTAGAAATCCACCGTGCAGTTATATATTTTTGTTCTCATAATGCACACATGATTAGGCAGTATTTTAAATGTTATACGTGAGATGGAATATTGTTGAATTTGGAATTTCACGCCAGTTATACATTCAATCATTTTCCCACTAACGTTTCCCAATTAATTTCCACTCAAGGGTCATCATGGGGTCATTTGAAATGGATGTTTGAATGCTGGGGATTTTCTGAGCACTTTGTTCTGATGGCTTAAGTAGAGCTCCATGGTATTTTAATATTTCTTTAAGAGGAAATTTATTACAGTGGATAAAGGAGTTAACCATAAGAACTCGAGTGCTTCATTTTTTTGTGATATTCATGATACTCATGAGTATTCCTATCTTTATTATGAATTGGCACTAAGACTCAAAATTCATTATGTAACTGCCAGTTGTCTGATGAAAATGAAATCTGCTGCATTAATTCATTTCGTAGTCACCCATCAACATGAATAAAACTGGTGAGACTTAGGGCCCTACTTTAACGATCTGAAACGCAAGTGTCAAAGCGCAAAGCGCAAGTAACTTTGTGGGCGGGTCTCGGCGCTGTTGCTATTTTCCCGGCGGGATAAATGGCTCTTGCGCCTGGCGCAAATCTAAAATGGGTTGGTCTGAAGTAGCTTCATTATTCATAGGTGTGGTTTGGGCGTAACGTGAATAAACCAATCAGAGCGTCATCCAACATTCCCTTTAAAAGCAGGTGCGCAAGTTCCATTATGGATTGCTATTATTATGGCGTATTTACCAGGCGCACGCCAGGAGCGGTTCACAGCCGAGGAGACTGATGTTCTTGTAAGAGCAGTGAAAGACAGAAGTTGTGTTGTATGGGGATGGGAGAAACCCACCCAAAATAGCGTCGGTTAAATAAATAATTAGCCTGAATAATTTGTAAGCTAGATTTATGCCTATTTTTTCACATCTTCGTGGCACACCACAATGATTTCCGTCATCTCATGTGTTAATATTTTTTTAGTGTAACAATTTATGATTTGCAAAAATAACTGTTGCATCTGTGTAGATTACATGAGCAAAGTGTATGCGCGTTGTGCACGCTATGGTCAAGCATGCGCCCTAAAATAGCATAATGAACAATGCGCAACGCGCCACTGACTTTAGACTAGGTTTTTTCTGGTCAGTGGCGCAATTGTTTAATGGAACAGCAAAATAGCACCAGGGATTGTTTGCGCCGGAACACGCCTCCTTTTTTTGCGCTGAACCGCCCAGGGAGCGCAAGTTCATTCACTAGTTTAGCGACGTGCTTCTGTGGAGGGAAAAGCGCGCTTTGCGCGGGTGCAAAATAGGAATGACACATGCGTCAGTGTACAAAGTCAATTGCGCTGGGTGCAAGATAGGGCCCTTAAGGTTTGTATTGTAATAGCAAATGGTGTGTAATGGTGATTTTAGGTGCCATCCCGAACTGTCTCCAAATCAGCTGGACCACCTGGGGGTGGAGTCGCAACTCCCCTGGCAGCACAGCTCGTGAAAGCTCGTCGGCCACATGGTTGCAACCCACCAGTTGAGAAACATTGACGTAGGCTATATCTACTGTTCACTGTTGTTCTGCTATTTGCTCATTTCGGAATCTGTACATTTTCCACACTCGCTTGATTTGTGCCTGGCGCTGAGGAGCTGAGGTTGGAGAGTGTGTCTGAAAATTCTCCTGTTTTTTTGTGGTCTTAAAGAGATGGTTCTGATTTAAATAAACACAAGTCTTGTAAAAAAAACAAAAAAACAAAAATACAGACGCAGTAGTTGTGAGCGGCCACCCTTGGCCACCCCCTAGCTCCCCCCCTGGAGGAACTGCGTTTATTTTTACATCACGTGGATGGCTGGGTGCATGTGCGTCGCTTACCTGGGAACACATGGCACCAGGATGCACTATGGGATGAAGGCAAGCCGGCGGAGGCAGTGTGATGCTTTGGGCAATGTTCTGCTGGGAAACCTTGGGTCCTGCCATCCATGTGGATGGTACTTTGACATCTACCACCTACCTAAGCATTGTTGTAGATCATGAATACCCTTTCATGGAAATAGCATTTCCTGGTGGCTGTGGCCTCTTTGTGGCTGGGCCAGTACGGCGCCGCTAGCAGGACCTGCTCCTCGTCCTCCCTGACCTTGCACAGTGTCTGTGCGAGTAGGCTCACTGGGGGAAATGCATATTTGCGCAGCCCTTGGGGCCAGCTGTGCGCCAGTGCATCCGTGCCGAGTGTGCCCTCGGTCAGCCACTGGCAATGGGACGTTTCTGGAGAGGCAAACAGGTCGACCTGTGCCATCCCGAACTGTCTCCAAATCAGCTGGACCACCTGGGGGTGGAGTCGCAACTCCCCTGGCAGCACAGCTCGTGAAAGCTCGTCGGCCACATGGTTGCGCACACCAGGGACATGAATGGCCCGAAGCAACCTCAGACACTTCTGACTCCAGAGGAGGAGATGGCGGGCGAGTTGCGACATGCGACGGGAGCGCAGACCACCTTGTCGGTTGATATACGCAACAGTCGCAGTGTTGTCCGTGCGGACCAATACATCTTTGCCCCGTAACCGTCCTTTGAGGTGGCTCAGAGCAAGATGCACCGCTAGCAACTCGAGGCAGTTGATGTGCCAATGCAGGTGCGGGCCCGTCCAAACCCCTGACACTGCATGCCTGTGGTACGTGGCTCCCCAGCCCATGGCAGAGGCATCCGTGAAAACCACAGCATGCCTGGACACCTGTTCCATGGGCACTCTGGCCCGAAGGAACGAGGGGTCTGACCATGGGCTGAAGGATTGGCGGCAGGCCGGTGTGATGCTCACCCGGTTAGTGCCGCGTTGCACCCGGCCTTCCTCCGGGGGATGGAGCGGTGCGGTCACCGTCTCCTGAAGAGCAATCCTCCCCATCTCCGGGTCGCCCGTCTCAGGGCCGCTTGCCCTTACCCTTGCCACCCCTCTTCTTGGCAGGGGCCTGGACGGGCGGGGCAGCCTGCTTGTGTCCGGCTCCACGACGTCGCTTGGGTGGAGGCTGCTGCTGCGACGCGGGAGCGAAGGCAGACGCAGGCGGCCGCCCTCGGCGACGAGCAGGCTGAGGCACTGCCGGCGGCGGGGTGGAGACAGCAGCTGACCGCCGAGGCAGGATGTGACTGATCGCCTCAGTCTGCTTCTGTGCGGCCGTGAACTGTTGGGCGAAGTTCTGGACCGCGTCGCCAAAGAGGCCGGTCTGGGACACTGTAGAATTAAGGAACCTGATCTTGTCGGTTTCCCGCATGTCAGCCAGACACAGCCAGAGATGGCGCTCCTGGACCACCATAGTGGACATCGCACGACCCACTGCCCGCGCCGTAACCTTCGTCGCACGAAGCGCGAGGTCCATTGCGGTTCTCAGTTCTTGGAGAACTGCGGTATCGTGACCACCATCGTGCAAGGTCTCCAGTGCCTGGGCCTGATGGACCTACAACAACGCCATAGCGTGTAAGGCAGAGCCTGCCTCTCCACAAGCCTTGTAGGCCTTGCCGATCAGATCGGAAGAGTACCTACAGGCCCGGGAGGGGAGACACGGGTTCCCCCTGGAAGTGGAGTTAGGGAACAGTTGCATAGCAACGGCCCATTCCACGGGAGGAACCTGCGTGTATCCCTTTGCAGGTCCACCATCGAGGGTGGTGAGGGAGGAGGATCCACTAGGCCGGTTTTGGGCAGTAAAAGGTTCCGTCCATGATCTAGTGAGCTCCTCGTGCACCTCCGTGAAGATAGGAACCGGGGTGGAGCACTGAGAACCAGCACGGGCCACCCCGAGATACCAATCATCCAGCCGTGAGGGTTCGGGACACGGTGGAGGGTTCCACACGAGCCGACTCTCTCGGCGGCCCGGGAAAGCATGGCCATCATTTCCGGATCGGTATCGGGCACAGCGAATCTTCCTGAAGGAGCCCCCTGCGCCCACACGTCATCTCAGGAGAATTATGACCCTCCCTCCGATGCAGCGATGGACATCTGATCATCGGGGGGAGCCCCGAAGGATACGGTTGGTGCACATCTCGTGGATGGCCCAGCACGTTCCAACGGAAGCTCTACTGGCTGCAGAGTGCGAGAGGAGTGAGGGTTCCCCCGGGGTTGGTTCCCTGGGGGAAGCGCGCTCACCGTCACCCTCAAATCACCCGCACTACTGCCTGAAGTAACCCTTTGTGGGGGGTTAGATCGAGGCAGAGGCACGGGGACTCCACCCCTTGCGAGATGACCGCAACTCTGAGATGGTCATGTTCCCGCAGTGAGTCAAAGACCCACATGAGTCATCAGCGTGCTGAACGCCCAAACACGAGATACAGCGCTGGTGCCCATCCCTCGGTGACAGGTAACCACCACACCCAGAAACGCACAGAAAGAATGTCATCTTGAAAAAGATGCAAGCTCTTTCTGTGTTGCTCTTTTAGAGGATCACTCTCCTTGGTGCTGAAGCACGCAGGGGGAAGGGTTGCGGCGACACAGTCAGGGAAATAGTGCAGCCTGACGTGCACGCTCTCTCTCACCAGACGCTCTCTACCAACCGTAAGAACGGCTTTTTAGCGCTCTCCACCAGGTGCACCGAACCAGCTGTGAGAACAGCCCTTGTGTTTGCTCTCACGAGCAAAAAAAGAGATGATCGTAAGACCACACGACCCACTGCTGTGCCGTCACACCAACACCGACTGAAGAACGCTTCCAAAAGGGCAGGCTTCCAGTCAGGACTGCGAAGTAGGTGAGTGATGTCTAGCATAACCAGATACCACTGGGCTCCGAAGCAAAAGGTTGATTTGATGCAAGCACCTGTGTCTCATTTATACCCACGCTGCGTGGCATGAACACCTGGTGCAATCATTGCATGCCAATGTGCATTGGCTCGTTTAGTTTCACTCGAAGTAGATTGGCTCTCGCGAGCGAGATTCCTATTCGTCGGTACACCGACGTGGCGTCGAGAGTGACCGACTGAATGGGAACATCTAGGTGCCAGATACCACAGCATACTTTCAGGGGTATGTCGTGACGGGTCAGGGCTGTTTTGGCAGCAAAAGGGGGACCAACACAATATTAGGACATAATGTTTTGCCTGATCGGCGTATATTGTTATTTCCTTATTATGTAATTAGGAAATCTTTTTTTTTTATTGTTGCTTTTGGCATTAGCCACAAAAAAGTTTTGTGACTTTAATGGCCAGTGCTTGTGTTTTTATTAAAAAAAATATAATGTCAGGATTTACTTAAGACGCAGTGAGAAATTCGTCATGAAAAGGCTGACCTTATTGCATATGCATTTGTTCACTTTTAGCCGCAAAATTTATGGGAGGAGAGTAATTAAATACTAAATGGTGGCCCACACTAAAAGATTTTAATATTTTTTTGGTTTTCAAAATGTGAGAGACCACAAACACAACAATAAAAAATTATAGATGTAACAGTTTTAGTTCCTATAGTATGTGGAGTGCTGCGAAGTGACAAAGACACCATTCACAAACAACCAGTCCCGACTGTGAACACAGGAAATCTTGCAAAATCTTATGTGATCAAGTGTGACTTTAAAGTAAACAAACATGGCGGACGACGGACAAGAATAAATGGCGATAATCATTTGGACTGCTTTTTACAGAAAATTTGAAAAGCGAGAAAAAATGAAAAAGGTCATGTTATGCTTCCATCTTCCGTCAGCTCACTTTCTGATTAGGTATCGTTTCGTTCCATGTGACAATCGACAGAGTGCGTGCGCGTTTGTTTTCGGGGTTCCCCCCACACAACAGGATTTCTGATTGTAAATATTCAAGATGTTGGATATTTACGATTTGAGATCGGTGCAGCCTCAACATTCTTCCAAGCAGATTCAATCACTCTTAACACACTTCACACCACACCAAGATAATCTGTAGAACCATTAAGATAATCGGGACTTTACCTATTGTCCGAAGGAGAGAATTGTGCCCAAAACCTGCCAGATTATTGTGTAGTTTGTGGGTGCCTTAAGGTTTGTGGAAGTCAATTTTCTGGTATTTGCGGCATGATTTAACGGCCAAAAAAAAGAACGTCCATTTTGCGCTTGACTTGGCTGTAATAGTTGCTGCTAGGAGGAGGCATCGCAGAGAACAGAGAGGAGAGAATTTTCTACCCTCGTTCTAATTTATTTACTTAGAATGCCAGAGGAAGACGTTATCCGTACATATCGATTACCAAGCCACATTATTTTTTAAATCTCTTCGACCCTACGCTACTTTTTGTTGATCTTGGTAGACTGCCTTGGTCATTATTGGAAATGAGCCGCTGCATCTGTGTTCTCTAATTTGCACTTTGTCAGTAGATAAGCCACAGAACTTTTCACTCCCATCTGTGCTTTTATGGGATTGCGGTCTCGCGCTATTTTGCACTGTTTAGTAAATCTGGCCTGATGACGTTTAAGACATTTAACCATTGTTGGGCATATGTAGTTCATATATTTCAATGTTTGATTTTAAGGACATTTTTGCTTGCTTTTGTATGATGTTGGTGTTAGATCGCTAGTTGAAGTCCAATGTATGTTGATGGGTCCTGAAGCAAAACTAGTTGAGAACCACTGCACTAATATGAGCAGAAGTGGGTACATTTACTTTGTTACATTTACTTGAGTATTTTTTGGGGGGAAATTTTACTTTTAAAAGTAGATTTAAATGTGGGTACTTTTACTTTAACTTGAGTACATTTCTAATGAAAAAACTGTACTTTTATTTCGTTATGCTGGGCGATGTTCCTATTGTTACTTTATTTTAATACAATAGCTGTTAAGAAATGTGTCGTTTATTCTAAGCGTGATGTCTATTTTTTGGGGACATGAGCGATGAGTGAATTATTGTACTCTTACTGTTACTGATAACAGTAAATATTAAGATTATTACTTTTACTTTGAGTAAATATTTCTATAAGTACTTGTACTTTTGAGTACAGTTTTTGGATACTCTACCCACCTCTGAATATGAGAAACTCAAAATGCATTCACACCACCCCCAGTTTTACTGAAATAAAATGGCATTTCAAGCTAAATTACAAGAGTCTATTTTAGACTCTCACATCTGTGGTGAATATCAAAGGCAGATGAAAAGGAGACGAGTTCAGTCCCTCTCGCCCAATGAAATCCAGCACAGCATAATGATCTAGGAATCCCATCAAAACTAAACGGCCTCATCCATCGCCTGCTCTTTTAACACATTCCACGCACTTTTTAACATTAGATTAAGCGATAGCTTTCTGAACAAAGTCTGAATTTACTGTCCAAAATGAGAAACATATTGATTTGTTCCTGTCGCTGAGCCTGGGCTTTGAGTTGAATTTATTTTTGGAGAGAAAAAAAGAAATCATGGTGGGGGAAAATATGAAAGTGCATGAACAAGTGACAAGATAATAAATTGTGTCTATCAACGGGGGCTGAGACCACAGACGAGGGCTTCTATCTTCTGATTCAAGGTTAAATGAAGATAAGCAAAGGAAATGTGTGAATTGTGATGGGAAAGCTGGTATTTTGCCGCTAGGAAAACCTATCTGGAGTATTGAACATTTGAACTTCATTTTTATATCTTGCTTCTGGACCATCAATTACTGTTCGGACTCTGACCTCTGGGCAGAAGTGACCTTAAGTTTTAAATTGACATTTTCAGAGACAAGCAGACATGGTTATGATTGGATTATTAAAACAAAAGTGAAGCAAAGCAATGGGTGAGAAAATAAACATGCAGCGTAGTGTAAAGCCCTATTCGGACAGTAATTGCTTCTCATGTGGATGTCATTCGGATGGCTTTTTTTTTTCATCATGAATGAGCGAGTTTTGTGATCCTACGAACCTACGTGATCCTCTGTGGTCAATGGCATGATTGTCTGCTCCTCGTAAATAAAATGTCATATGCTTAGAATAATAAGAATACATTCAATACATTTAATTTAATAACAATATCCTTTTTATTATTTGATTATTTAAATAGACGTGCTATAGTTGGAATGGTTTTCTTTCCTGTATTTTATCTCTCAAAAAAATGAATGTCATTAAAAAATGTGGAAATTAGCAGAAATAATTATTTACATGAGGTAAACATACACTGTGCAGAATTATTAGGCATGTTGATTTTCTGATCATATTTGTTTTTCAGGCACATTTGACCAATTCCAAACCACAGAAATCCTAATAACTACTATTAATTTAGAATTTAATAATGTATAAGTTATATATAATTGTTCACGAAGGCTGGAAATTAAAAACACCTTATATTCAGGTGTGCAGAATTATTAGGCATGTTTTCTTTTACAGATAAATTGAGCCAAAAAAGAGATTTAACTCAGACCGAAAAGTCAAAAATTATTAAATGCCCATGAGAAGGATACAATACTAGACATTGCAGTTAAGGCATGACCAATGGACAGTGAAATACTCGTTGGGTCAGCAGGGTCAGACAAAAATGTGGTGGGTGAGGAAAAGACACCTGTTAACTGCAAAAGATTTAAGAATTAAAGGGTTAGTTCACCCAAAAATGAAAATTCTGTCAGTAATTACTCACCCTCATGTTGTTCCAACCATGTAAGACCTTCGTTCATCTTCGGAACATAATTTAGTATATTTTTGATGAAATCTGAGAGCTGTCTCACTCCTCCATAGGCTTTCAGAGGGAATGAAACTTGATGGCCCAGAATAGTAAGTAAAAACGTCATTTAAGGAGTCCAAATGACTACAGTGGCTCTGTATTAAGTCTATCATGCGACAAAAATACTTTTTGAGCGGAAAAACAACAAAAATAACGACTTTATCACACTAGTATTGTTGTTCAATTTGAGTCTCTGACGAGAGTTCGCGGGAGTGCCACGACGCATGCGCGAGAACTGAGATTAACCCTACTCCGAAAGAGTGAGCAGCCAGTCAAGTAGTAGTAGAAGAAGAATCTCAGTTCTCGCGCATGCGTCGTGGCACTCAAAATGAACAACAATAATAGTGTGATAAAGTGAGGGTGAGTAATTACTGACAGAATTTTCATTTTTGGGTGAACTAACCCTTTAAGGTGAAGAATTAAGTGTGAAACCATCAGGAACCCTTTAGTCTCCAGCGCCACCATTTTCCAGAGCTGCAACCTACCTGGAGTCTCCAGAAGTGTCTCAGAGGATCTCAGAGACTGAAGTCAGGTAAAGAATCCTAAATAAGAATCACAAGCTGAAGTGTTGTAAAATACAAGCCATTTTTATAGGCTTTATGGACAATTGAGAGTGACTCTTGAAGGACCAGCACCACATCCTCTTGCACCACTGTTTGAAGAATTCATCTTCCAGAATCTGGCAGTACGTTTTGGGAGTTCATTTTTAGTCCATCTCTGCAAAACGGACTTCAGGATGGACTAAAATGAACTCCCAAAACGTACTGCCAGATTCTGGAAGATGAATTCTTCAAACAGTGGTACTAGAGGATGTGGTGCTGGTCCTTCAAGAGTCATTCTCAACCGATCTGTCTATAAAGCCTATTAAAAAAAAAACTTCTTCATGTATTTTACAACACTTCAGCTTGTGATTCTTATTTAGTGGGGGTCATTTTTTAGGATTTTTTAGGATCTAAGTCTCTGAGATCCTGACACCTTGCACTTCTGGAGACTCCAGGGTTGCAGCTCTGGAAAATGGTGGCGCTGGAGACTAAAGGGTTCCTGATGGTTTCACACTTAATTCTTCACCTTAATTCTTAATTCTTTTGCAGTTAACAGGTGTTTTTTCCTCATCACCTGTTTTTGTCTGATCCTGCTGACCCAACGAGCATTTCACTGTCCAATGGTCATGCCTTAACTGTAATGTCTAGTATTGCATTAGTATTGTATCCTCATGGGCATTTAATAATATTTGACTTTTCAGTCTGAGTTAAATCTCTTTTTTGGTTCAATTTATCTGTAAAAGAAAGCATGCCTAATAATTCTGCACACCTAAATATAAGGTGTTTTTCATTTCCAGCCTTCGTGAACAATATATATATCACTTAGTCTTATACATTATTAAATACAAAATGAAAAGTATTTATTTAGTTTAATGCTGTTTGGAATTGGTCAAATGTGCCTTGAAAAAATATATAATCAGAAAATCAATGTGCCTAATAATTCTGCACACAGTGTAAAGCTGCTTGGTTTGTATTTTTACTGTATATAATACATACTTTAAAATTGTATTGCATACCAGCTTTTCTTTTCTTTCTTTTTTCTTGTTCTTAACAGCTCCCACTCGCTGTGGTGAAGCGGTGTTGAAATATTGTTCTTGTAAATACTTTCCAGCATTTCAGTTGGGAAATGTTAAAGGTCCCGTTCTTCGTGATCCCATTGTTCAAACTTTAGTTAGTGTGTAATGTTGCTGTTATAGCATAAATAATACCTGTAAAATTATAAAGCTCAAAGTTCAATGCCAAGCGAGATATTTTATTTAACAGAAGTTCCCTTTCAAAGCCTACAGCGAACGGCTGGCTTGGACTACATCCTGGTACTTCCTTCATAAATGACGTCAGTAGAACAGACTAACCTCCGCCCACAAGACTACGCGAAAAAAGGGGGCGTGGTCTTGTTGCTGTCCCACGTGGAGAAGAGGACGTGTCGCGTGGAGAAAAGGAAGTGCTGCGTTTCAGTGTGTTTGTCGCCATGTCGTCGAAACAATGTTATTTTCATCCCGGAGTCAAATCACCTTTGTTTGGCTTTCCCAGGGACGCTGTAGAGATCATTGAGCGCATAGCCGCATACATCTCCCGTTAAGAGGCGTGACCTTTCCGTACAACTTGCGCTAAGCTGCTGTCGAATCACAACACAGGAACCGTGCCATGTGCGCTAAGCTGCTGTCGAATCACAACACAGGAACCGCTGGCACAATCAGAACTCGTTACGTATTTCTGAAGGAGGGACTTCATAGAACAAGGAACTCGTCAGCCGTTTTTAGGACAGTGAAAACAGCGGTGTACAGATAAGTAAATTGTGTGAAAAATACTGTGTTTTTTTAACACGCAAAACATGAACACATGTTATATTGCACACTGTTAACACAATCAAAGCTTCAAAAACACACGAAGAACGGGACCTTTAATGCCTACAGAGGTTACATCTGAATATTTTCTGTAAAAAAGCTAGGATATGTTGAATAATACTCATTTGTTGCTTTGCCTGTTTTTGATGTGCATGATGCCTCCTGCCATATAAAGGCTAAGGCCATGTCCACTTTAATACGTTTTCGTATATTTTTCTCTCTGTTTTGGCCTTCCGTCCACACGGATACAGCGTTTTAAGTCAACGAAAACGCTCTCCTAAGCGGATACATTTGAAAAAGCCATCTTCGCGTTGTAGTGTGGACTGTGAAAAAGGAGGTATTTGAAAACAATGACGCATGTTTAGTCATGGGACACATATTGTACAAATAGGTATTCGTGTTTATACCGCTAATGTGCCTGTTATGTGCTATGTATAAAATATGTTACTTCGTGCACTCTTCATATCACAGTCCTGCAAAGATGACACAAAAATGTGGACAAGAAACGTTTGGAAAATGCTTGATAACGCTAATGTGGGTGGAGAGTGTTTTAAAATGAAAACGCTGTTTTCAGATGTATCCGGATTAATATAGACGTAGCCTAAGTAAAGCGATGCTATTCTGATGATTTTGATTGGTTCTGGTTGCATCACACCACATCTGCACATTACTTTTGGAAGTAATTAAAATAGTTACACTACTTATTACATTTTAAATAGGGTAACTTACATCTTTAAATCTGTAACCTACTACATTGCCAAAGTAACCTTCCCAACACTGCCCTTCAGTAATACAAGTGTACATCTTTAAAGGGGTCCTTGCTTATGATTTAACTTTTTTAACTTTAGTTAGTGTGTAATGTTGCCGTTTGAGCATAAACAACATCTGCAAAGTTACGATGCTCAAAATTCAAAACAAAGGGTGATATTTGCTTTCAAAGAAATAGCTTTTTAAGGACTACAACACGCTTATTCCCGGGTTGGTGACATCACAAACCCTAAAATTTACATAAACCCCCGGGAACACAGAACAAAGGTGGTGAGGCCACGTTGAGAAGAGTCTTCTCAAGCTGTCGGTCTTATGGTCTTTTTTGCAATACAGTACGTAACACAAACGCAACAGCATGTCATAAAAACAAGATGACAACAAAAGTTATAACCGTAATTAAACTAAACTCTACCTGTTCAATCTTCATGCAGCATATATTGTCTGGCTCTGTAGGCATTTTACAACAGTTCACACGAGCAATGTATAGATCATGACAGAATATGCTAATCGATGACTTGAAGATGGTTAACTCCACATCAGCTACATAAATTCATCAACTAACCATTCAGAAACATTGCGTTGCATTCTACATGTTGTCACTTCTTCTTGAGTCTCTCCATCATTGTCCGACTCCGGTTTGAACATAAAAAGTCTGAAAAGTTTCAGACATCTTCCGTGTCTGTGTGAGGAAGTCAGAGCTGCTAACTTGAGCTCTTGAAGCTCCGCCCTTTTCTTGAAAGGGGGCAGGGAACAGCAGCTCATTTGCATTTAACCCTTTATGGTACAGAGTTGACATTTGAATGTCCCTCCAAAACTCTCATTCCCACTGTCACCCTCACACGGAAGACACCTGCTGAAGGGCTCCAGAAATTGCTCGATTAACCTTTCTATACCACTGTACCACAGTGGAATTGCAGTAATGTATTTCCTCATTAGGATTTTTTTTTATACATAGTAGCATCCATAATTTGGTTGCAGTTATTTATTTATTTGAAGTGTTTATTGTAGTATAGTTGTATTTATGTACAAATAACAAAATTATGTCTTCTTTTTTGTATATGTGCTGCCTTAGCAAGCAAAAGTTCAGAGAAATGAATCAGAAAATTAATACATTAATACATTTACGGAAAGGGCAAAAGGTAGAGTGCAGAGTTAGCTCTTCCATGTGATGAGAGCGAGGATGAGTTTTAGCCATTTTAAAGGTTAAATGATAGGATCTACTTATTTTTGGTTTTCACGAGTTCCAAGTATATAAATCTATCAATTTCTAAAAGAAATTTGCATTTAAATAGAAGAGAAAATCATAATTTTATAGAAAAATACTTTTTTCCCCATTGTGGTACAGCGTTGCCATAGCAACATAAGTAACAAGTAAGTTAGTGAAACGGTGATGTCATCACCAGGGGCGGGTCTAGACAATTTTTCGTGGGGGTGGGGGGGTATGGGGCAGGCTGGGGCACTCAGAGAGGGGTGGCACATTTAAATACATGTAAACAGTGAACCAGTATAAATAGCCCTACACTGGAGGTAATAATACTGTATATTATTGATAACAAAACGTATTATAATGAGTGAAAAGGAATTCAAAATGAGCAACTTCAAATGTGATATGAAATAACAAATAACTCAACAGTAGTAGAAGCACATGGGCTGTGGTAAATGCAATGCAAGCAAGATTTTTCCATCATAGTTGTATATAGTTTTAAACAAGAGCAACATAATTGACAACAGTAGAAAGGCTTTTGAGCTCAACAAGAAGCTGTAGCAGTGTTTATTCATATTTATATTACATTATAAATATATTATTTTTGTTTCCCACAGGATTTTGTGAGATTGTGCTGGGTAGTCTAGGCTAGGGGGTCCCGGGGTGTGCTCCCCAAAATAAAATTTTGTTCATTTTAAATTTAAATGCATAAATCTGGTGCATTTTGAGAGCAAAATTAAGTGACTAGATCCATGAAGAAATTTGTTTTTTGTAAACAATTTTGTACTTTAGTAGTAATTTATTTATTGGTTGCATAGATATGAATGGTGATGGTATAGGGCACATACATGATAGTTCATAAATGGTAAAACATGTAGGAGTGCATTCGAACCATCAAAATATGTAGCAAAAGACGTTACCTTCGTTATCTTATTTCTAGAATAATTAGTGGGGGCCTGTAATACAACATATTTATTATGTGAATATTTAGGCTACTAGGGGTGTAACTGTTCCAATCATTAATGGTTCAGTCTGTATGTGCTATATTCAGGGACAAAAGAACTACTGTCAATTAAAAATAAAGAAAAAAAAAAAAAAAAAAATCTGACTATGCAACAGCACAAATAAATACAATCAGAGCGACCTCACTTTATAATAGGTGGCCTTAAGTACTATGTACTTACATCAAAAAATAAGTACAATGTACTTACTGTGTTCAAATTGTATTGCAAAACACCTTTGCTGATATTGAGGTGGGATACGGGTAAAGTTAGGGACAGGTGTGGTGGTGTGGGTAAGTTTAAGGGTAGGGTTAGGTGTAAGGGAAGTGTCAGCTGTGTAATTACAAATGTAACTACAGAAATTAATTACAGCTGTAATTACATGCAGGTGTTTTTTAAAATGTAAGTACAATGTAAAAACATGCATGTTCACAATAAGTGCATTGTATCAAATGATTAATTAAAATGTTAGTAGTTAAGGCCACCTAATATAAAGTGGGTCCAGTTTTTCTAGTAGGTCTAACATTAGTTCTCAGGTAATTGAATATCAGCAATCAAATATAAAATAGCATTGCATATTTGACTGTATAAATTAAAGATTGTTATTAAAGTTACAAAAGCTAGAGCAGTGAGTGATTTCCTTGTCTTGTGTTGTTTGATTAACATTAAAAACACAGACAGCAGGAATATAAGTTTGCTAGAATACTCAAGACGGTCATGTTAACAATTTTTGTGTGAATTTGTCCGTTTAAGCGCAAGACTTGAAAGAGAACTCAATATGTGCGTGCTATCTGAGACGCTTCGATGAGCGCACACACACAATCGTCTCACAGTGCGCTCAACTTCTCATTTGCGTCTTCCGGCTCCTGAATTGGCTTAGTTTTAGTTTATTTTTGTGCGCAAATGATTTTTTTATGAGCTTTAAAGCAGAGAAACCAACCACTGTACTTCGCCGTCCGTTTGCGCCCACTATTTACTCCGATAACAACACGTCACGGCAGAGTGGTTCCTCCCCAGTGTGGAGGCGCTCCACAACCACAACAACAACAGGGGGATGAGTGCAGTGGCCACTTGCATGCCTAAAATTAAATATAAATAAATCAATGCACTGTAAAAAATTTAGTTAAGAAAACCGCTGGAACTACTAGTAAAGAATTAATACTGACAAGTCCGACAACATATTACATTCCGACTCTGATGGGTGAGGGGCACTTGGGGTGGCCAATTACATTTTGGCCCCCCCTCTGGTCATCACACCAGGTCCCGCGCGGGAAAGACTAGAAAGGGATACAACTACGGGCACTGGACATGCGCGCATCAATATTGCTTCATTTAATTACTGTATTTGCATTATTGTAAGGGTAGGTTTAGGGTGTAAGCGTTAATAAAACACATCTGGTAAGTAGCACATTTATTTATTTATTTTTATTGTGAGATTTTGCCTCACTTCCTACCGTTGCTATACCCCTTCTGCAAAGTTACGATGCTCAAAATTCAAAACAAAGGGTGATATTTGCTTTCAAAGAAATAGCTTTTTAAGGACTACAACACGCTTATTCCCGGGTTGGTGACATCACAAACCCTAAAATTTACATAAACCCCCGGGAACACGGAACAAAGGTGGTGAGGCCATGTTGAGAAGAGTCTTCTCAATCTGTCGCATCCGTCTTTTTTGCAATACAGTACGTAACACAAACGCAACAGCATGTCATAAAAACAAGATGACAACATAAGTTATAACCGTAATTAAATTAAACTAAACTCTACCTGTTCAATCTTCATGCAGCATATATTGTCTGGCTCTGTAGGCATTTTACAACAGTTCACACGAGCAATTTATAGATCATGACAGAATATGCTAATCGATGACTTGAAGATGGTTAACTCCACATCAGCTACATAAATTCATCAACTAACCATTCAGAAACAGAAACGCCTAGTCAAGACAACCGCTGGAACTACTAGTAAAGAATTAATACTGAAAAGTCCGACAACATATTACATTCCGACTCTGATGGGTGAGGGTCACTTGGGGTGGCAAATTACATTTTGGGGGTGGCCCGTGGCCCCCCCTCTGGCCCCGCCCCTGGTCATCACACCAGGTCCCGCGCGGGAAAGACTAGAAAGGGATACATCTACGGGCACTGGACATGCGTGCATCAATATTGCTTAATTTAATTACTGTATTTGCATTATTGTAAGGGTAGGTTTAGAGTGTAGGCGTTAATAAAACACATCTGGTAAGTAGCACATTTATTTATTTATTTTTATTGTGAGATTTTGCCTCACTTCCTACCGTTGCTGTACCCCTTTTAGCCACAACTCTTCTCCTCTGTTTTTACTTTATTTCTGTGGCAGAATTACAGCGCCACATACTGGCCTGGCATGCATACTACATCGTTTTGAGTCGTTTTCATTGCTCTCGTGTGTACGCAGATATTTCTTGAAACAAGGGGGAAAAAAAAGATCGGATTGGGAAAGCTCTGGCTTCGTGTGGACGGGGCCAAATAATATTTTCAAATAATGAGGCACCCTTTTGCACATTTTGTGTGTCTCCCTCGTTTATCACACCTAATTCAACTCAATCAGCTCATTAGTAGAGACTGCTGCAAGAACTAAATTGGGGTGTGTCTGATAAGGGAGACATACAAAATGTGCAGGGCTGGGGTGGCTCCAGGACAGGTTTGAAAACCACTGCCATAGAAGGTTAAAGGGACACACAAAAAAGGCACATTTTTGATCACCCTCAAAAAGTGACAATTTTAACGTGCTATGCAAAAATGATCTGTGGGGTATTTCGAGCTAGAACTTCAAATACACACTCTGGGGACATCAGAGACTTATTTTACATCTTGTAAAAAGGGGCATAATAGGACCCCTTTAAAATGCATGCAAATTACAATGAAGTGCAACAGTTACCGTGCAGTGCTCAGCAGTGGTCAAAAAGGATTTGAACAGTACATTTTGAATTGATCTCTTATTGAAAACTCAGATATGTGGATTCAGACGGCAATTACTGGTAAATTACCACACAACCTTGCTGTGTCAAAAAATAGGTAATTCAGCCGGGGACTTTTATGTGGGTGATGGGACTGACATTCTGAATTTGGACGGCAATAAAATCACCTACTAGCCCCTGTAAATGTTGAAAATGTCCCCATGAGAAACAATTACAGTCTTAATAGAGCTTATGATTTTAATAAAACATCCGCCCAGACAAATGGATCAGTTCTGGTGTCTATGACCAGTGCTTCTAGTTTGCTAACTTTGTTCTCGTCTCCCAGCTATGGCCAGTATTGGGTCTGAGATCAGAATTGGTGGCGAGATTAACTAAATCCCTGCAAATGAATGATGCAGAAATTGTGTTTGGTTCTAAAAAACTAAATATGCAAATATCAGAATGTATAGCCTCAAAAATGGGCAACCTTTGTTTATTATCTGCCATTAGATGCAAAATTCAATCTAATACCCGACTTTAAAAATCATCTAATTCTTTATTTATGACTATCATTATAGTCATAAATAAAGAATTAGAAACACATATAAATGCAGGAACTGTCCTTTTCCTTATTGTTTTGTATTCAGACAATGTGGCAATATATAACTACACTGGGAATAAAAACTTAGTGATATTATAATAATAAAATTCCAACAGAGCAGAAATAATAAAATATTTAGAGAGAAAAATAATTGAAGCATTTTAGGTAATACAGAACAAAATCCTGTTGCTAGACCTCATGCTTTGGTATATAAGGACACTAATGTTTTTGTATTTGTGCTTGAAGAATGAAAAGCAAAAATGAAAATGAAATGCCTGATGAATGAAAAGTGCTTCTCATTGTTCTGAACGTCTCCAGTGTATTGTAGAAGTTCGCACGGAATCAATTTGGCCAATGTTACGAGTTGGTTTAAGGTGAGGAGTTGGAGAGAAGAGTTTGAGCAGCAGGTGATGAACGACTTGTGTTGGCTAAATTTCAGGTCAGGTCTGTTTATCAGGGCAATATAATGTACCATAAATTCCACTTCCACTTTCTGGCTCTTGGATAACGTTTTATTCAATTTAGTTGTGCTTCTTTCTTTTGATTAAAAGCTACTCAGCACAGTTTGACTTGTGGAGAACGGCTCTCCTTCTCTTAATGTCTATAAAGTTTGATTTGTCTCACATCTTCCTGTAGAATTAGGAGCAATGTCCCCCTTGGCTTGGCAAATTGCCTGTCTCTAGACTTCATTATGGTTAATTTAACCTCACATGACAGGATATCTCTCAGAGGTAATATAGTGAAATTAAAATCAACTTCAGTAGATGTCAACAAACTGTGAATGCAAGCTATCTCCAAGAAAGTAGCATTTAGCAGCACTCTATGGCGGTGTCTGATAAAGTTGAAGAAATATGGTAAAGTGGTTATGAATCAAGTCCAGAGGGTATCATTTCTGGCAAAAGGGCTCCAGATTACACTCAAAAAATAGGAACGATTATTGTGATGTGTATTTTAGGTTTGTGAGACTTACATCAGTTTATTGACTTGCTGATGTAATTTGATACATAATTCACAACATAGTTTTATTGTTTAAATTAATATCCAATCAAATCAAATCAAATCAAATCACTTTATTTGTCACTCTACCATATGCACAAGTGCAACAGTAGGTGAAATTCTAATAATGACATTCTGTAATAATTTCAATAATGGCTTAATGAAATTGGTTATTGTTTCAGTAGTTTTATCACTTTTATGAGAACCGTACTTTTTAGCCTAAAAAACTATAGTGGTTCTGATCAGATGAAACAAATATTTGTGCTTGTCAGAGTGTGCTGTTGTGCTGGTAAGAGGAAAATATGATTTTGAGTGGATTTTGATTCTTGCAAAGCAAAATTCCTTATGATAATTTGAAATCTAGTCGCTAATTCTGGTCCCTAAAGGAAGCGAGAGCACACAAAGTCAAAGGCATAAAGGAAAGTAGCGATTTTCCTTCCGCAAAGCCACAGTATAATAATAAGTGGAAAGAATTAACGGGTACAGCTCAAACATTCACATTTATCATGACGCACACCTGGTAAAATGAAACATGTTATTAATGCTTCAATGGAATGAATGAGTAGCGGAGGAAAGTGTGCAAGAAGAATAGACTCAGTGAAAGGGTGCAGATATAAGAGGCTCTGGATGTATTCCAATTCAAGGACCACAATGATAAATTCAAATAGTTGCTCATTTTTAAAGAAGTTAATTTAAACTGGGAATGTTCTTTGTTGTGAAGTTTACATGGCCAGGTGTTTGCAGGCTGACTTGGGGGCAGAGGGGAAAAAAATACCATTGGGAAAAAAATGCAATGAATAGTGCAAGAGTTTGGTGGGTATTTTAACAATCTGAGGTACCCTCAATCAGAGAGGTATCCTCAGCTAATAAAGAGTCAGAATTGGCATTGTGTGAGCCTGCGCAGGTGTGCCTGTCAAACTCTCATGCTAACCTGCCATCATTAGAGAGCACAGACTTCCAGAGCAGACAGTCTGAGCAGCTTCATCCGAGGGACCGAGCAAACCCACAGAACAGCAGGCAAATAATCGAGTTCTGCTTAAGGGACAGCCAAGATATCACAGAGTCTGTCTGTCTACCTACATAACCACCCACCCACTCCTTTAAAGTAGTGTGTAATATAGCTTTTTGCAAATGTAAAAGGTCTGCAAAGTTTCATAGATTAAAGTGCACAATAAATGGAGTCATTATAGCCACTTTTCCACCGCATGAACTTTCCCCAGGAACTAGGGACTTTGGGGTGGTACTTGGTGTGTTTTGACCCCAGGGACCAGGGTGTAAATGAAGTTCCGGGTAAAAATTTCCGGTAACACTTTACAATACGGGTGCTCTATAAAGATTCTATGAAGATTCTATATGATTAATAGATTAAGTAATTTATTAATTGTTATTAGTTAAAGGTGTCATAATGTGTTAATTCCCTAATAACATATTATATTACCCAATAGTGTAAATTAATGTGTTAATTACCACAATAGGTCGAAGCCATGCATTTCAACTTCCAGTTGTATGCTTTAATTAATCATTAGCTAATGATTTGCAAAGGTATTATTATGTTATGACTTTACTTGTTGAGGCACATGACTATTAACTAATTCAAAATTAATTCAAAACCCATAACCACAAAGACATATTACTTAACAATTATTTAATAATCATGCGCCTCAACAAGTAAAGTCATAATATAATGATACCTTTGCAAATCATCAGCTAATGATTAATTAAAGCGGACAACTGTAAGTTGAAGTAGCTTTGACCATTTTGCTCATTAATATATGAATTTACTTTATTAGTTAATGTAATATGTTATTAGTGGATATGTTATTAATACACAGACACATTTAATTAATAGCAATTAATATATTATTTAATCTATTAATCACATAGAATAGTCATTTGTTGCTAATGCAGTAATCATCAATAAATGGTTTAGTTCTTCATGAGTCATACATTAACTCGTGATTATCTGTGCATTAGTTAAGCATGGATTAATGCATAGCCTATTAATGCAGCCATATTGTAGACTGGGTAAACCCAGCCTGATCTGCCAGCGATTTGATTTCGCCCTGCAGCTCAGGCTGGAAAGAAACCTATACATTAATTTATCCTGCGTCTGTTACACATTTGCGGGCAGTTTTGATGCTCTAAGCGCGATCACTTTATGATGCCTACGTTGGCGGCGTTCGCAAATTATGGTGTAGAGTGCGCATTTTCTTGTGGTGCCCCCCTGAGCACTTGGTGCCCTACATATTGGTGCCCTTACATATTGGCGTGTGATGCGCGTAATGGGAGCAGCGGCACTGTTTGCGGGAACCAATCATAGACTGCCTTATCCACCTGGCACGCTATTGGGGGGTTTAACACAATGACGAATAGAGAAGGGATGGATCGATGCCTGTTGATCACGCATCTTATGCTCTGATTGGTTGAAGGACTATCCAATTGCGTATTTTTGATCACACCTCTTGTGCAGTAGAAAATACATAGCAGACTCCCCAGACCAGTCTTAAAAGATTGAGCTTGGTCTGGTGATAGAGACTTGTTGCGCTTAATCTAGATCGATATTAGAATATCATATTAATAAAAACAGGATGACTAAATGACATGCAATTCATTTTAGAATATATTGTATGAAAATAGTGTTGTCTCTGAGGCATGGTAAAAACATTACTCGCACTGAACGATTCAAATAATAAAACTAACCATGTTGTGCTGCAATGATTAGTTTTCTGTTGATAAATGTATATACAAACAGTTTTTAAAGCATCTTTAGTGTTTCCATGGTTTCAGAAACAAGGGTAGCGCGGATATGGCGTTATTGACAGGCAACACAAGGACACGGTCTATAGCACTGGTTAAAATAGCTGATTTCTCAGGATTTAAACATTGCTGGAAACATTTGGGATAATGTAAATACACAGGTTAACAAAATATATAACATTGTTCTAGTGGTTTTTGGATATTTTAATCCAAAAATCTTACATATTGCACTATATCTTACATAAGGCACATTCACACCAAGGACGATAACTATAAAAAAAATAATTCTAAATATAAAAAGTGCACCACACAATAGTCCTCACCATATTTGTAATGATAATGGCACAGAAAAACAATATTATTCGAATAACTTTCAGAACAATTCAGCTGATGAATGCTAAAAACACTGACAGACAATCAGAATCCTTTCTGCTTTAAAGAGCTCGAGCATTTAAAGTGGCAGACAACTATAGCTCATAAAGAGAACAATATAATCTGGTGTGGATGCTAATATAGTTATCTTTATAGTTATTGTTCTTGGTGTGAACAGGCCTTTACTTCCTGCATGAACCTATGTAGGTTTGTAACAAGGTTTGCATAATGCCAGTCTACATTGGAAGGTGTTGCGGAAGACTTCAGAGCTGAAATTTAGATGTGATAATAGGCGTTTCCGACATGTGCTGTAAAAAACTTGGCATCTTCAGAAAGGAGGTGCTAACCGAATCCTTTATCGACTAGTTTCAGACGTGGCGAGAAATGCAGAGCTGCTGCAATGTATATTATGAGAAAATTAAAGTGTTTAAAAAAAAGGAAAAAAAAAGAATCTTGGATGCAAGTAAGCGACCTCCAAATAGGAACCTTTAAAATAGCATTTAACTTTACAAATAAGCCAACATCCAAAGTTTGTCCTAAAAAGTTGGTCTTAAAATTAGTCAAACATAATACAATTTCTTTAACTTTAAATGTTTTTAATTTCTACTATATTCATCTTTATTAATCCTGTTTGCTACCTCAATTCAAATTAAGAAATTTAATCAGAATTTCTCATTCTCAATTGAGTGGTAAATGGTGCACAACCCTGTCTAGCATACGGAAAAAAAACCTTCACCTTCAAAAAAAGTTATTTTAGTTGAGACATTTGAGGAGCTATTGATGTGGGCAACTCTGTTAATACCCTTATTGCCCTAGACGGCATGCTTTCATTAACAGCTCTTCTCGGTTTTTGACTGATCTTTGTCTTACTTCCCATTAAAACAAAGCCCACAGGCAGCATGATGAGAACTGAGTGCAGGAAGTTGATCTGTTGTCACTGGTACGTGTATGTGTTTATGTCACGGTGCTTTGATAGTGAAGGGGCTGCAGGCTTCACAAGTCTTGTATCAGCTGCCTTGTGGGTCCAATATTTGCTCTGTGTTGTGAAGTACTTTTTTGATGAGCTGTGTCTAAGTAACTTTGTTAAATGGAGAGACTGATTTAGATGGGCCTCTCCCAATACCATATGTACAAGTACACATGAAAACTGGAGCTGAAAACTAGAATAAAAAGGATTTATCGATCCATCCATGACAGACAATCAAGACAGATATTGTTCAGTATGTATTTAGTGATACTGAAGGACCATTAAACTGTTTTAAGTTCTGATGAGACAACAGCAACTGTCAGCATTAGTTTCTGAAATTACCTTTTCAGACGTATCGCTTGATGCAATCGATGAGCTGAATAAGAGGAGATTAATTGGCTTTTCTATGCACTAAGAAACTTAAGTAACCTCACTTACTCACAGTCATCGCAGCAGGGCTGTTGAATACAGGCAGTGACGGCCATTATAAATGTGTTTGTGCTGAAAGTGGACCACCGGGATGCACCACTTATCAGTCACAATTAGGAGAGAATGGAGATCTAAGCCTATGCAGTGGCAGTTAATTTTTTAATCCATTTATACTTGGATAACTTTGTTCTTAAATTGGCCCATATCCATAAACTACCTGCTTGTAGGTTAACATTAGATTTTTAATTCAAAATGTATTATGTGATTAGACTTTTGAACCCCACTGTATGTAGATATAAGTGTACAATGTGAGACTGTGCTGTGATACTCGTTTATAAAAAGCAGTTTCATTTAATTAATTTTCACAAGCTATAAAGTCCCCATTTCAACGGTGGCAAATATCTTCTCATGGTTGATTCCCCTCCGCGCATGGTGTATCATTTGAATAAAACTTCCATCTGAGCTCTCCGTGAAGGCCATCATCAGTTTGAATGCAAGCAGGATGCAGTGATGTCAAAGTAATGATAGATTTGCTCTGTTTCTATGGCGCTCTGGAGAGGGAAGGAAGCTGTTTGTGTCGCAGGTCTTGGCCGTACTCTTGGTTTATCATTTGCGGTCATGCCGATCTGCTTATTAATAAGGAAAGGAGCGCACTTAACAAGTGCAATCAGTGAGCATGGGCGGAACTGAATGGTTGTAAGTAGTGGGTCAAGTATCTTTTAAGGACCTCTGATTCATTTGGTAATTATTTAATCCCCTTCCTCATTCATCTCTCACATCTCAAAACCTTTAAGAAATATTACCTAAAATTACTGTAAAATTAATCAACTGCCTTGCTACTTATTAAGGCGGTCATGTAGGGTCACAAATGTGCACTATTGAGTGCAAAGATAAGCTAAATGGCTAGTTTCTGTTAAGTACTGTTACGTGATTTAAAGGCCCTTTCGTTTTTTTTTCTTTCGTCTCCAAAACCCAAGACTTTCCTAAACACTTGTGCGTTACAATTGTTATAATTCAAGAAGCCATCATATCCAAACTTTTTTTTTTAAATGTTGCAATTTGACATGGCTATCCTGTAACATTTTTTTTGTTTGGAGTTTGGAGACCAATTCTCGCTATTTAACTAGTTAATAAACGCTATTATTAGCATGATATTACTAGGATATTGGCTGTTTATTAGTACTTACGTATAAAGCACATATTAAAGCCTTACTCTGCATGACCATATTCTACATCCCTTAATCATACCCCATACCTAAACAAATATAGTTTACCTAACAAATAGTATATACTATAACAACTACCTTACTAACTATCAATAATATGTAAATTAAGAGTTTATTGAGGCAAAAGTCGTAGTTAATAATGAATATGTATTCCCCAAACTAAAGTGTGACCGCTATTTTTAATTATAATCATCTTGCTTATAAAGAAAAAATATTGTTAGGGTATCTCTAATCCAGGGGGTCTTTTACCTAATACTTGTGATTTTTATTGGAAACCAAATTTCCTTTAGATAACACACTGGAAAAAATGAGTGTAATTAATTACACTGTAAAATATTGTAAAAATGCTACAGAATATAGAATATAGCAAGTTCCTGTACTATATAGGGAAACATTTTAAAAGGTTCTATGTGGCACCAAAAATGGTTCTTGGCTCGTAATCATAGGGGAACCTTTTTAAGTGCTATATAGCATCAATTTTGGTGCTTCAGTGGTTCTTCAGCAGTTCTTCACCGCTAACTAAGGTGCTATATAGCACCGCTACCATATACAGAACATGTTAAGATATGGTGCTATATAGCACCATGTCACAGGGTGTTTTAGTGTTGGTTCATGTTTCATGTTTTCAGTTTGTCATGTTTTGTCTTGTCATGCACTTCCTGATCTTGCCATGTGATTCCCATGCCCTCATGTGATCTTGTTGTTTTCTGTCATTGATTCATTGTTTAATCACTGTTCACAGGTGTCACTTGTCTTGTCATTAGTCTTGTCATGTGTGTATTTAAGCCCTCATGTTTGCCATGTGTCTTTGTCTGTTATTGAGGTTGTAACCACTGTTGGTGAGTTTTCTAGTCTAGTCTGTTGTCAAGAAGTTTAATCAAGCCAAGTCTTTTGTTTATTGTTTTGTTTTGTCTTTGTTTTATGTTTATAATTTGGAATAAACTGCACTTGGGTTCTAAACTTGCCTCTCCAGTGGAAATCGTTACACACCAAAAGTGGTTCCTCTATGATTATGACGAAGAACCATTTTTGGTGCCATATAGAACCTTTTTTATTAGACTGTAGAAGTAAAAAAGAACAAATCAACATATAATTTACAGTCGAAAACTGTAAACTGACATTCACAGAATTCCCTATGTGACACTTCACATTTGAAGGTATTTTGTTTAAATAATCATGTGTCTTAATAGTTTTAGTTTAGCCTGGATGCCAGCCGAACTTAGCCCCGCCCACAACATTTGAGGTCGGGAAGTTCGGTCTGGACTTGATCCGTTGTGGAGCAACTATGCTTGAACCAGAGCTGTTCGGACCAATCAAATTGTCAGGGCGGGCTTTATACGATAATGGACAGATGATCAACAGTAACGTAATCATCCACGTCACCAAAGAGCGCATGGGTTGAATTTGTTTACTAAACGGAGAACTTGTTCGTATATGCATTCACCTTTACTATTTCTCTGAAAAATTATGATTGTATTGGTAAGTACTCCGTGTATCCTAAAACACTGGCAAATATCGTTTACACTCATCTTCTTCTACTTCTTCCAGCGTGCGTGCAGTTGAGTTCTGTTGACAACTATGCGTCGCTCAACATACGTCACTTACTCCGTTGCTCTGATTGGTTGTAGGTCTATCCAATTGAGGCATTTCCTGGTTCGGTTAAAACACGCCCCATAATCACAGCCCAATGGAGCAGTATCAGACTCATATTCTGACTAGAATTTGAGTATGACGATGTCAGGCTAGTTTTTGTTATCAGTTATTAACATTTGGGTTTTATGTTACATCTTCTGTTGTTTAATGAATGTTTATTGTGTAGTGAATGTGACATACGTAATTCACCTTTGTTGTTAAACTTCTATACACTGTTGATTACTGTTTGTTCTTAGCGTGTTTCTTCATGACTGTTCAGGGATCGTGGTCCCTTTAAATGTTCTGTACGCGTGTTGACGTGGGACGCTTGTCAGCACCATTTTGGTTGAGAGTTTTCTGTTTCATAAAAATAAACGACTAATGTGCTCAACGTGAGAAGTTGTCTCTTGTAATTTACTGCAATTGCATTATTAAAATGTCATGTGTGTTACTATGACGGTGTTTTGTGTTTGCATGAATGACTGTGCACCTTCTATAAACTATTACTGTATATATTTCTGCCTGTGGAAAAGCTACTTGTGATGAACGTATTCATGATTCTTCATGTGGCTTCCTCTTTTACCACCTGCATTATGATGGTGGTTGTCAGATATGTTAAAGGTACAAAACAGGTTTTAGTATCAGTGTGCCTTGTTGAATTTACTGGTTTAAATTGAAATTATCTTGTTTGTAAATTATAGTTTTATACTGTAAAATGTACAGGTTGTTCTGTATATGTTTACATTTTTATCAAATTATTCTGGCAACTACAGCTGGCAAAAATAGTATTTTTACCTATTTTTAGCTCCGTTTTACACCATTGGACAACAGTTCGGGATGTGAAAGAGGCCAAATGGCTCAGTTCGATGGACTGGTGCCAACCAATTGAACAGCATACAGTTTTAGTACATACAGAGGCATGCACTTTTGAGCTGTCTAAACTATTTTAGAGGTCCAAATGGTGATACAAAAGCAGACATTGTTGTTTGTACTGAGTAATCTTTGACCAGAAATCCATTTCTCTTAATAAAAAAACACCCCTGTCATTGTTTTGTCATGAAAATAATCTCTTTTTATTGTACTTTGACAAATGAAGCACAAATGTTGTGCAAGTCTCTGTTGCTCCAGACATGCTGACAGGATAAAACTTTGAGATTTAGAATTCTGTCATGTTGACTATTGGGACTTTCAATGTTTTGAGCAACTGGAAAGAAAAAGAGGGTCTGTCTGTACAAACCATTTGACAGATTCACAGGAGTAATGGCAAAATGTTTTCTCTTACAGATGCTGTTCTCTGTGGAGACTTATTGTTTATCATTCATTTGTGTGTAATAAGCTTGCGCTCAACCCTCCTGTTAATATTTTTATTGGCATTTTGATTTTGTTTTTACCCTGATCTACCTGCCACAGCAATGCCATCCGATTCGGATTGGTAAGAAGTGTCTGCCAAGAGAATAAATGCAAATAAATATGAATATTTACCAGTAGGGAGTGTCTCATTAAAAGACCCTGCTGTCTATCTGTCAGTGGAACTGATTCCCAGATCACTCAGTGTGGTGGTTGGAAGCTTTGTCTTTCATTCTAATATCTTTTAAGAACTAATCATTCTCCTTTTTAATTTATATCTGGGGCAAGTGTAGTCATCAATCACAGCAGCCTCCTCGTTCTCAGAATGACTGGCCAAGTCACAGCTGACTGGCCAAGCCAAATATGCACTGTCTCAACTGACTATGACAAATGCAGACGGTACAGAACTATTCCTGATCAAAGCCATCATAGAATTTGGAAGTGACAACAAAGACGCAGTAGTTACATTGGGTAGGGATCTCTTTTCTGACTTAAGCCTGAACAGATTTGACAAACTGTTGGGCATTGGACAAAACTGACGATTTGTAATATTTCCATTTTCCCACACATTCCATTCCGTTTTATTATAATGTTTTTTTTATTTATTATATACATTTTTATACTAACGTAACAGAATTTAGCAAGCTTTTGGCAATTGATGAAGTCATCTGTCTATGTTGATTTTAAAATTTAGGTTTGGATTTTATCTTAACAAAAGTTTTGGATCATTTACCGGCAGAATTTAAATTTCAACTTAATGCTCATTCAACTTTTTTGCAACATTGCATTTTGTTGGTAGTTAAGTTACTTCACAGTACAATAATAACTTTTTTTTTTTAAATAAATAAATAATGTAACAAAAACATGATGCGCAGTTTATTTACTGTAAATGTTTTGAAACCTAATTGTTTTTTTTATGTATGCTCAAAATAAACACAATATAACGTTTTTACAACAAAAACAAAAAATGCTGAACTGTAAAATTGTTTTATTTAGGTTCTACACACCACATTATTTTTATTATTTATTCAGGCTGCACATTAACCCCTGGTCGACAGTCACGTTGGCGCGACCAACTCACTTTTTTTCTTATCAGTGTGAAAGATACTCAAAATACTCCATCGATTTTGGTCATACAGGCAAGTGTTATACATAATTTTTCATTATTATCTGTGTCTACTTTTATTTGCGCATGTATGTCACAATAAAAACAAAATGTTGTGCTGTTTGCAAAATAAAGAATGCAAACATGATGCGCGATATGCCGCCTCTCTCTCAATGAAGTCCATTCTGATACTCTTCAGAAACTGTAACTGAATACTTGTCACACAAACATGAGATATGTGTCTAAAGAAACGTTGAAATGTCAGATTTTAAATAATGTAAATAAAAAAATAAATAAATAATTATCTGTTTATGTAATCTGTTGGAAAAGAGAGAGATGTCTGTCGTCCATGAACTGAAAGCAACTGAAAAAAGCACAAATGTCAGAGCATATCAAAACTTCTAAAGGGCCCCAAAACTGGCTCAGGCTCCTAGGGGTTAAACCTTATTTTTCTACTTTTAGAAACAAAGTTTTACCCAAAACAGATTTAGTTTTGTGCCAAATCTCTGTGACGATTGGGAAATTAACCTCAACTTCCCAAAATTCCCAAAATTTTGTGAATGAGATAGAATTTTTAAATGGCAAATTTCTCAGGTTATCCACAGGTAAGGCGTAGTGGTTATAGAATGGAATGCTTATATATTTAACTGAACTGCTAATTATTATGAAAAAAAGCATAAAAAGGCAGTACTGCTGTGTCTTATTTAATCTTTCATCTTTCTGGTATGGTAAACACTTTACGTTTGAAAGTATGTGAACTGCTTGCAGAATCTGTGAAAATGGGAATAATTTGAACTAAATAAGAAAATCATCATACAAAAAGCATGTTATTTTTTTATTTAGTACTGTCCTGAATAATATGTTTTTACATTAAAAATGTTTACATGTAGTCCACAAGACACACAAATTTCTGAATTTATTCAAATGACCCAGATTAAAAGTTTATCAACCATTGATTCTCAGTGCTGTGTGTCGTTCCCTTGAGGATCCACGCCTTTTGTTTTGCAATGGTTGTTCATGAGTCCCTTGTTTGTCCTGAGCAGTTAAACTGCCCAATTGTCATTGCTGGAGAGGGTTCAAATATGAAAAAGATGCTGGAAAACTGAAGAATGTGCAGGACCTGGAGGATTTTTCTGAAGAACATTGGGCAGTTTAACTGCTCAGGACAAACAAGGGACTCATGAACAACCATCACAAAAAAAAAACACACAAAAAAAACAGCCGTGGATCATCCAGGTAACGACACACAGCACTGAGAATCAATGGTTCATAAACTTTTGATTGGGGTCATTTTAATAAATTCAGCCATTTTTTTTGTCTTGTGGACTATATGTAAACATTTTTTATGTAAAATATCTTACTCAGGATAGTACTAAATAAAAAATAACATGCATAAAAATAACATGCCTCTTATTTAGTTAAAATGATTCCCATTTTCACAGATTCTACAAGCGGTTCACATATTTTTCCTTGCCACTGTATGTGGCAAAAACACATGAAGTTAAAAACCCTGACATCTGTTGTATTAAGTATGTAGGCCAAAAACGTTATTACTTTTCATGACTTTTACAAGCTGAGTTATACCATTAAAATCTTTTGGGTTGAACAGCAAATCTTCCACTGGGTTAAGTGCTGCCCAGTGCCGCTCACCCTTGTAAATAAGCAAAATACATACTTAATATGTAAAAGAGTTAGACCTTCCTGGGCAATGTTGCTTGATCTCATTTGCCTCAGTAAGAGCAAATTAAATGACAAGCCTGTTTTAATCCTGAAATAACCTCTCTAATCCTCCTTCAGTGGTCCACTGAATCCAGCCAACAAATCTCCTTGAAATCAAATCAAAGCCGTCTCTGTAGGGACCTCTGGGGCACTGCTGTGCCGTGCTCATTTGATAGGCAATTAGTTAACATAATGTTATGATTGTAAGGTTGAGAAAAATAATACCCGTGTCTTAGGTGTGTGAGAAAAGATGCAATCTCGCTCCATTATATTTCACAGTTAAAACTGGCTCTTAAAAATGATTGTGTTGAAAGTATGATTTGTTTTCCTGTCCCGACCCCCCCATTATGAGTAACTTAGATGCTTGAAGGAACGTCAACATTTATTTGCAAAATGACACCTTATACATCAAGATCGGACTGACATGATAGTAAAGAGCCTGAGACCAAATGATGAAAAATGGCAGAGACTTTAAAAGAGGAGGAAAGAGAAATGGGAACGGCACTGCGGGGGAGTGAAGGCATCGGAGAGACCGTGGGGATGTCAAAAGGCTCTTATTTGTAGTATCAGATGTGAATAATAGTTGGAGGCTGACATGAATCAAGAGAAATGTGTGTGTGTGTGTGACAACAAAAATAATAGTGACAGAGAGATAGAGCGAGAGAGAACACACCTGATGAATACTGGTTGAAGAACAGTTTTTGCACATAATGTTGCAATTCATTGTAATAATAATACAAATTATTTTGTTATTTGACTTATTTTTACAACAGATGGCCGAGCGGCATTCCAAGAGTCTTGATTAACTTAAAAAATTAGTTCAATATTTCATGTCTCCGTAATTCTTTCTGAGCTGAAAAAATCTGTGTAAAAAGTGTATAATGAATCTACATTATCCCTTAAATGTCACCCTTAATAGTCTTGTTTGAACTTGTTCATTCATCTTGGCTCTAAGCCACTTGCTGTGAACTTGTCTACATGGAAGCTTTGAGTTAATTACGTGCAGGGCCGCACTGGGACAACATTTCAGGCCAGGAAATCTCACACTCATCCAGGCCATCCCATACACCCACAACACATTTTGGAACCATAGAGAAACATCTTTTTTTGTATAAAGTTTGTTAAAGGTGAGATTGTCACCTTTTAGGAACACACTATATACAGTTGACTTCCATGATCTCTAAGCTAGAAGACATGGTCTAAAATGTCCAATTTAGTTTCATGTGTTCTGATTATTAATATATTGTTTCACTGAAGCACCCAATGATGTTATGTCTCATATCTGCACAATGCAGCTTTCCAAATGTCTTAAAAGTTCTTAAAACCCTTTTTCTTTTATGTCAACATAATACCTAGTGAAAGAAATTTTAGTAGAACAAATTAAACAGCTTTAAAAAAAAAAAAAAGATATTGAGGCCACCACCTTTCGCTGGGAGTTTGACTGACAGGCAATCTGTCAGAACCATTTTTTGTCCGACAAAGCAGTCAAATTCGTAGATTAACGTCGGTGGACCTGAACTTGAAAAACGGTGTGTACTGACGTCTTTCCGTGGTTGAAACAACATTCCTTCTGAAGTTCATTCATGTTTATTTGATACTATAAATTAACTAGAAGGAAGAGATGATCTGTTCACCATGCAGCTTTAACTGAGGCGCAACAGCAACCTGTCACCACACATTAAAGAGCCACAAAACGGTATTTATTGTTTACATTTCTTTAAAAAATTTGACTTTGCTACATATTAAAAGTAACCTGCTCTGTCCTGTCTGTCAGTGCATTGTCAGTATCCTCTTTGCTCAGCGGTTGTTTTTTTTACTGCTTGACTCATGAGAACATGATGAGTGTGGTGGTGTCAGAGCGGCTTGTCGGACATAGCAACAGTAACTTAAGGGGGCGTGTTTTTGCGAACGGTCAATTAAGAAATCGTGGTAACATGTTAGTTTAGGGTCCAATTCTATTAAATATAGTTGCTTATTAGCATGCATATTTCTAGGATATTGGCTGTTTATTAGTACTTATAAAGCACATATCAATGCCTTATTCTGCATGACCATATTCTACATTCCTTAATTCTGCCAGTACCTAAACTTAACAACTACCTTACTAACTATTAATAAGCAGTAATTAGGAGTTTATTGAGGCAAAATTCATAGTTAATACTGAGAATTGGACCCTAAACAAAACTGAAAAAAACGTTAATGAATCGTCAATGTTTAGGTAGTACACTATAGCATATAAATTACCTTAAAGCTAACGCATGGACTATAAATAAACATTGATGTAACATTCATTGAATTTAAACAATCCTGAGAACTATCTAGTAAATATATGTAAATGTATTCTGGCTACACTGTGAAAACGCAACAGACTCTCCACTGAGATCGTCTAGATTGCAGAGAGGTCATGATGAACACCGCCACGCGTGAAATAAACAAAGACCAGATCAGCTCAAAATGATTTTTTTTTTCTCGAACCACTGCCCTTCTGTTCATAACCGTTCAGCTCGTCTGCATGTACAGTTATTTTCATGCTTGTGAATTTTGCGTTATCCTAGAGCCTCCAGCAGCTTGTCTGACTCCTCTGAAGTGTGAACAACCGCATTTGAAAGATGAGGCATGAATTTCCGCCATGGAAAGGGCCACAGATCGCTGGATTATGATAGCTGTGGGCCTGCTTTACCACTTTGTTACTGCAAAAAACAAACTCAGAGGCCTTCAGCAAGAGAAAGAGAGAGCAGAAAACACTCACAAACCAAGCGCTCCGAGGGGAGAACCTGTGCTTTTACTGCACGCATTTTTGAAAAGGCTAAATAGGATCAAATCCCAACATATTTTTATTTATATCAGTTTAATAAATCAACCCAAAAATCGATTTGAACTTGACAGCCAAAACTCCAATGATAACTCCTTTGAGTTTGTTCTACTGTAAGACTTTAGAGCGACATGTTGGTAAGTAGATGGTGACACAAGGTTTAACTCATTGGACAAACTTTAGACGTGTATATAGGTGAATTGTGCCAGAAAACCTGTTTTTAAATATATATTTTTTTCAATCCACTCCTGAGCATGGATGATCAAAAAACTTGAGTTCAACCTTGAGCTTGGGCTATTTAAATGTGCAGCATTTGTGTTCTTTTGTAAACTCATTTTTTCAATTGTTTATCTTTCCAATGAATGATGTCTGAGATTTCCAGGCCGGCAAGGACACAGCGTCTGCAATTCATTGATGGAAGAGAGAAGTAGGCACACACTAGGCTGACTAGGCTTTATTGTTTATGATAAGCACTGCTAAGAGAGGGAAAATTGTAAATACAGAGATGTTATTATAGAGGCTTTCATCCTCTCTAATTCAAATTGTGGGATATATTAGGCAGCAAGTGAACATTTTTTCCTCAAAGTTGATGAGTTAGAAGCAGGAAAAATGGGCAAGGGTAAGGATTTGAGCGAGTTTGACAAGGGCCAAATTGTGATGACTAGATGACTGGGTCAGAGCCATCTCCAAAACTGCAGCTCTTGTGGGGTGTTCCCGGTCTGCAGTGGTCAGTATCTATCAAAAGTGGTCCAAGGAAGGAACAGTGGTGAACCGGTGACAGGGTCATGGGCGGCCAAGGCTCATTGATGCACTGAAGTGAAGGCTCCGATCAAACAGACAAGCTACTGTAGCTCAAAATAAATGATGTCCCTGTTAAATAGGGACATAAAAATGTATATTTCTAATTTATTGCGGTGCACATGTGGGAACTGTATCAATAATTGTGCATACGTTAGCCAAGCACTCACGTGAATGACAAATGTAACATAAACAATTGTAAAACAAATCTTCCTCAATCCTTTATCTTTCCTCAAAGTACTAAGAACGACAGAAAATCTGCACGTCAGTAGAATGACGTTCAAGGGCTGGTCAAGTTGTTTGCAGACGTACAACATAGGCAGGCATTAATCAAATGTCCTCCCGCAGAACATGTAAACACATCTGCTAACTAGTTTGCATTTACAGTCTCGTTGTGTTTATAATCATGCTCTTGCAAACCACTTTAATTCACACTACGGAAAAATGATTTTAAAATAAAGCCTAAAGAGTTGTCGGAAGCTTAATGGTGGTGTAGTTTGTTTATATACTATAGTATGTGTATCTTTCACGATTTGTATTTAGGCTTCAAAATTCATAAGTTGGGTTCATTTGTGAAGATTGATGAACAAGACTTTTTTGGTCACAGTGTGTATTTTCTGCAGAAATCCAACAGAAAGCCAATCTTCTCCAAAGCCAATAGAAAAATCCTATAGCTTTTTGTCAAGGGAACCAGGGTGATGCTAACAGCACTCTACTCCCTGGGAATGTATGAACAGATATAGCATATCCTTTGTATAAAAGTGTCTGGTAAACAAACAGAATAGTTTTTACTACATACTAACTTACTGCACAGTGATCATATATACTCTGAAAATTATGTTTTAATTTGGCAAGAGCCCTATGAAACTTATCATTTGGATATATATTAAATGCAGAAAACATAATCATCCAATATTTGAAGATTAAGTGGGGGCAACTTTCTCATTAGTAGATAACATCATTGAGCACCTGTAAAGGCCTAATGGATCATATTATGCTCTGTCACCTGCTATTGCATCAAGTTGTTTCAATGTGACCAAGTACTGTGGGCGTAACAATTAATGTGCACTTATGGTGAATACAGTGCATTATATTTGCCAAGCAACTCAAATGATTCTCACTTCTTTGCTCTATTATTGCTATTAAAACGTCATGTAATTGGTTTTTTAAAAGTATTACAGAAAATGTCGTTTGTGTGTACACTTTTTATTGAAATTCAATAATCTAACATATTAACCTCCTACAAAAAACAAAGGAAAGAGAAAGCAAACCAGAAAAGACTGGTTGCTTTAGAAGAGATTTATCCAGGCTCGATAATGATTGCAGTATTACAGTAAATCAATAAACCTGATGCGACTCCCGCTCAATAAGACAAATGTGTTTGTCCTTACTTAAGAATGCTTAAGTCTCTCAGCAGCCTGGGCTTCAGTGAGAGTAGCTGTGTTTTTCTTCTTCTCTTTCAGCTCTAGGCTCTCCGTCCTGTTTCGATTATACAGATTATAGAGAAAAAAAAGAGGCCAGGAGATGAGGGCTCTGGAGATGAGTTCTTCACTCCACAATTCAGCTGGTCACGTCGATTAAGATGTGAACTTTTAGAGTTCCAGCAGTTCACATTCAGCTCAGGGGGCCTTATCTGAAATTAAAAAAACCCTCCCTTTGCCTTCCACTTTGAAGTTTCTCCGAGCCACTCAAACAGTTTCAGTCAGAGGATTGGAAAGCTGAATGAAGACTTTGATTTCTGGAGCTGGTTTTGGTCGTCGTTTTGAGTTATGCACCGGATGATCTGACAGAGAGAAATTTTATTTTATGCTCTTCTCAGAAATGTTATGTCACTTCTGAACAATTAACAATGGCTAGTGTTCAATGTCCAAAATGAACTTCTATTGCTACACCAATGGTGAGTAACTGAGAAAATGTAATATTTCTTACCTGCCATGAAACCGTATTTGAATGTTTTTTTAATATAGATGGGATTAGATTTGATATTTCATGGTATTTCGTTTTGACCCATCTTCCAGAAAAACTGATCTGTCCTAATAAAGCTCCGACTGCACAGAAACTGTTTTATTTACTCACCAAAGCCAGTTTTTGCTCACATTTGGTTCTTGCCATGTGTATTTTTACAGATCAGAAGTTCCTTCATCCTTAAAGGTAAAATAGATTAATTCAAGATGAAGAATTACTCTAAACACAAAACACATCCATTAACCAGCTGCCAATAACTAGTCTCAGATGACTTTGGCGCACAAACAGCCAATGGCCAGTTTACAGGTAGTCAGTTGCATATTGCTAAAAGTGTAAAAGTGTCACTGATTAATGATAGTTGTAGCATTGATATTAGATTCATCTACCCCTACATGTAAACAAAAAATGTGTTTGGTCACTTTAAATGTAAGCATGATGGCTAATCTTATTATATCCTTCAACCTCTTATTATAATCTTATTATATCCTAACCTATTGAACATCTTGATTTTCATTAGTCAAAGGTAAAACCAAATGTGTGGCTGTGTGTTTCTATGTGTGTGTTTGTGTGCGTGCATCCGTCCGTCTGTCTGTCTGTCTATATATACACTTTTAAAATGTTTAAATGTGTAACCACACCAGCCCAGGACCTCCACATCCAGCATCTTCACCTCCAAGATCATCTGAGACCAGCCACCCAGACAGCTGCTGCAACAATCGGTTCGCATAACCAAAGAATTTCTGCACAAACTGTCTCAGGGAAGCTCATCTGCAGTTCGACATCGTAAACGAGTTGGCAAATGCTGATGGCGCCTGGCACTTTGGAGAGGAGTTCTCTTCATGGATGAGTCCCGGTTTTCACTGCACAGGGCAGATGGCAGACAGCGTGTATGGCGTCGTGTGGGTGAGTGGTTTGCTGATGTCAGCGTTGTGTATTGAGAGGCCCATGGTGGCGGTCGGGTTATGGTATGGGCAGGCGTATGTTATGGACAACGAACGCTGGTGTATTTTATTGATGGCATTTTGAATGCACAGAGATACAGTGACGAGATCCTGAGGCCCATTGTTGTGCCATTCATCCACGACCATCACCTCATGTTGCAGCATGATAATGCACGGCCCCATGTTGCAAGGATCTGTAAACAATTCCTGGAAGCTGAAAACATCCCAGTTCTTGCATGGGCAGCATACTCCGGACATGTCACCCATTGAGCATGTTTGGGATGCTCTGGATCGGCGTATACGACAGCATGTTCCAGTTCCTGCCAATATCCAGCAACTTCGCACAGCCATTGAAGAGGAGTGGACCAACATTCCACAGGCCACAATTAACAACCTGATCAACTCTATGCGAAGGAGATGTGTTGCACTGCGCGAGGCAAATGGTGGTCACACCAGATACTGACTGGTTTTTGGATTCCCCTCCCCCTTATTGCACACATTTGCAATAATCATGCTGTCTAATCATCATCTTGATATGCCACACATGTGAGGGGGATGGATTATCTCGGTAAAGGAGAAGTGCTCACTAACACAGATTTAGACAGATTTGTGAACAATATTTGAGAGAAATAGGCCTTGTGTACATAGAAAAAGTCTTAGATCTTTGAGTTCAGCTCATGAAAAATGGGGGCAAAAACAAAAGTGTTGCATTTATAATTTTGTTCAGTGTATATATCTAGGCTTATAAACTTTTAAACATATACCCCCGGTTTCACAGACGAGGCTTAAGCTAGTGCCAGACTAAAATGCATGTTTGAGCTTTTGTAACCAAAAGCAACTTGCACTGATATATCTTAAAATATGTAAGTGCCATAGTTTTGTCTCAAGATGCACACCAGTAATGTTTTTTCTAAGGCATGTTTATATAAATGTTACTTCAATGTCCTAATTGAACAAAGGCCTAATCCTGGCTTAAGCTTAGCCCTGTCTGTGAAACCGGACCATAAAACTTTATCAAGCCAATATTCAAAGTTTGCCTTGAGAAGTTTGCTTTTTAGTCAAACTTTACAACTATTTTTATTTACTCTTTCCTCGCCATTGACTGAAATTTCCGGCAATTCATGTTTTCAATGTTATATTTTACTGAATGAAATGTCGACCCAGGACGAAGTATATGACTTTGGGGATGTTGATGGACTCAAATTATTTTATCAATAATTTGATAAAAATGATTTCTATTACCTTACATTTGATTTGAAATTGCATATTTGCATCATGTTTGCTATGCCAATTCAAATTTAGTATTCTCAATTCACTCTCCCCTTGATGGTCTCTTTTCACATTGTACTCTTGGGTTGAAACAACGATACGCTTTGCACCATCAACTTGAGTGCCACCATGAGAACAACCTGAATCTCTTAGAGTGTTATACAGCAGGGAGTAGGAGATCAACACACAGACCGCAATATTGCCTCTATCACAGCAGGCCTTTGGCAGAACACCAAGTAGAGAAAATGTACCCTGTGGAAAACCTCAGTGTGTGAATGCTCAGGAAACAGATTCTTTCCCAATTTTCTATTTTCTATTTCATCACCTCTTTCAAAGATACCAATCCGCCTGCAATGGTGCGAAATGCTATTTTGAGATATAGGAGAGAGAAATTGGACAGATTGGTTTAAGTAGATCTGCTACATCCTGGGGGACGAAAAACACGCCAGGTAATTGGTAGCCTATGGAACCCATGCAAGATGGCCCAAGATTTTTTGGCTGGTGTTTATGAGTAGTAGTGCATTTGATTTGTTGGGGACTAGACTATTGGAAAGCAATGTCCACATCTCAAGGACATGGAGCTCACTAATTACAATTAGCCACCTCATTTGGCACCATCCAATGAGAATATGGTGACATCAAGCCACCCTCCCAGACAACATGAGGCACTGGTCTCTGAATGGCTGATGTCTCTGTGTTCAAAGGGGAGTGCGTTTGGATTGAGGATGTCTATTGGGACCCCTCTAATTATGGGCAGGCTGCCCTTAATCGGTGATGGTATGCTGGCTGTCCTTGCTTTGATATCTTGGCTGGGTGAACTCTCGGTAAGCAGGGCCAAATCCAAATGTCCAGCTGTGCTTGTAAGAGAATATTAGCATTAGCAGTAGCTTATGTTCTATGAGGATGTCTGTTGCATTTCATGCTCTGTGTTTTGAATCACTGGTGGTGTGTACAATGATGGACACAGCACCTGTCAACCACCTGGCTGGAAATAATCAAATATGACATATGTCAGTCACACATGATATGACCTAAATAAAAATGCGATTGCTAAGAGCGTGTGTGCAGAAGGTAGAAGACAGCAATTAATGCATTAGGAGGGTTGTCTTAAACTACCTCCACAGTGCATCTCCAGAGTCTTTCAGCTGGATGTCTCTGATAAATAAAATGATTTTTTTAAAAATATAATTGTGCCATGTTCTTAGAATTATTATGTACTTAAACTTGTATTCATGTTGGTTTCAAATGGTTTTGAAAAATGTCATGATGTTATTATCAATAAAAATAATAAAAATAATTATATTGCACACAATTATTAAAGTAGTTTTGACATTATGACTTCCTATTGTGTTGGTCGCCCTTTTGCTGCCAAAACAGCCCTGACCCATCAGGGCATGGACTCCGCTAGACCCCTGAAGGTGTGCTGTGGTATCTGGCACCAAGATGTTAGCAGCAGATTTTTTTTAAGTCATGTAAGTTGCTAGGTGGGCCCTACATGGATCGGACTTGTTTGTTCAGCACATCCCACAGATGCTCAATTGTATTGCATTATCCTGCTGAAAGAGGCCACAGCCACCAGGGAATATCGTTTCCATGAAAGGGTGTACATGGTCTGCAACAATGCTTAGGTAGGTGGTACGTGTCAAAGTACCATCCACATGGATGGCAGGACCCAAGGTTTCCCAGCAAAACATTGCCCAAAAGCATCACACTGCCTTCGCCGGCTTGTCTTCTTCCCATAGTGCATCCTATCCCATGTGTTCCCTAGGTATGCAACACCCGGCCATCCACGTGATATAAAGGAAAACGTGATTCATCAGACCAGGCCACCTTGTTCCATTGCTCCATGGTCCACTTGTGATGCTCACGTGCCCACTGTTAGCGCATTTGGTGGTGAACAGGGGTCAGCATGGGCACCCCGACTGGTCTGTGGCTATGCAGCCCCATATGCAACAAACTGCGATTCACTGTGTATTCTGACACCTTTCTATCAGAACTAGCATTAATTTCTTGAGCAGTTTGAGCTACAGTAGCTTGTCTGTTTGATCGGACCACACAGGCCAGCCTTCTCTCCCCATGTGCATCAGTGAGCCTTGGCCGTCCATTACCCTGTCGCCGGTTCACCACTGTTCCGTCCTTGGACCACTTTTGATAGATACTGACCACTGCAGAACGGGAACACCCCACAAGAGCTGCAGTTTTGGAGATGCTCTGACCCAATCATCTAGCCATCACAATTTGGCCATTGTCAAACTTGCTCAAATCCTTACGCTTGCCCATTTTTCCTGCTTCTAACACATCAACTTTGAGGACAAAATGTTCACTTGCTGCCTAATATATCCCACCCACTTCACCTGTCATGCCTGATCGGTGTATATACAGTGAGGAAAATAAGTATTATAAGTAAAATAAGTAAAATAAGTATACACCCTGCTATTTTGCAAGTTCTCCCACTTAGAAATCATGGAGGGGTCTGAAATTGTCATCGTAGGTGCATGTCCACTGTGAGAGACATAATCTAAAAAAAAAATCCAGATATCACAATGTATGATTTTGTAACTATTTATTTGTATGATAAAGCTGCAAATAAGTATTTGAACACCTGAGAAAATCAATGTTAATATTTGGTACAGTAGCCTTTAATTGCAATTGCAGAGGTCAAACGTTTCCTGTAGTTTTTCACCAGGTTTTCACACATTGCAGGATGGATTTTGGCCCACACACACAGATCTTCTCTAGATCAGTTTCGTTTCTGGCCTGTCGCTGAGAAACACAGAGTTTGAGCTCCCTCCAAAGATTCTCTATTGGGTTTAGGTCTGGAGACTGGCTAGGCCACGCCAGAACCTTGATATGCTTCTTACAGAGCCACTCCTTGGTTATCCTGGCTGTGTGCTTTGGGTCATTGTCATGTTGGAAGACTCATCCTTGACCCATCTTCAATGCTCTAACTGAGGGAAGGAGGTTGTTCCCCAAAATCTCGCAATACATGGCCCCGGTCATCCTCTCCTTAATACAGTGCAGTCGCCCTGTCCCATGTGCAGAAAAACACCCCCAAAGCATGATGCTACCACCCCCATGCTTCACAGTAGGGATGGTGTTCTTGGGATGGTACTCCTCATTCTACTTCCTCCAAACATGTTTAGTGGAATTATGACCAAAAAGTTCTATTTTGACCACATGACTTTCTACCATGACTCCTCTGAATCATCCAAATGGTCATTGGCAAACTTAAGACGGGCCTTGACATGTGCTGGTTTAAGCAGGGGAACCTTCCGTGCCATTCATGATTTCAAACCATGACGTCTTAGTGTATTACCAACAGTAAAGTGGAGGTGGACATTTTAAAGGCAGACTAACAGGTCTTTGAGGGTCAGAATTCTAGCTGATAGACAGGTGTTCAAATACTTATTTGCAGCTGTATCATACAAATAAATAGTTAAAAAATCATATTTTGTGATTTCTGGATTTTTTTTATAGATTATGTCTCTCACAGGGGACATGCACCTACGATGACAATTTCAGACCCCTCCATGATTTCCAAGTGGGAGAACTTGCAAAATAGCAAAAAATATTTTTTTAATGAGGATTTTTTTCCCACAACATGAAATCAGGAAAGCTGTATTACCCTGACATTTTTAAACTTAAAAGATTTTTAATTCAAAACTTAAAACATGCCCATCATAGAAGAGGTGTTTTATAGTCATTATATTTAAAAGTGGCATTTTTAATCTATTTGTCTAATAAATTAATAGTTAGGACAGAAACATGAGCATCACATCATTGGCCCACCTCTCACTTCCATAGACGTGAACGCTGAGAGCACGTTAAGATGTTGTCTTCGGCTTCGCCATAATGAGATCCGATGAATATTAATAAACGTCTGCGGCCCACACCTAATGCCAATTCCAAACTGAAGTATCATGTGGAAGTGTGGGTGCGCCAAAACAGATGGAGACACTGTCTGTTTGTATGGCAGGGAGAGACACAAACAGTTCTTTTTTGCCAGGTATTTAATGCAGAGAGAGGCATTACATTGGTTAAGACTATAAGAACTCTATGGACCCAACAAGTCATTAAAGAAAGAGAGTGTATGCACTCTGCATTAAGGAAGTGTGGGAGGGGAGAGCATCTAGAAAGTAGGAGTCTTAACCCTCTAATCAGAGCCTAAGTCAAACGCACACACTCGCTCATGTTTATCGGACACGCCGTGAGCAGGCTTGGACCCCCTGGACATGTAGATAGGCTCAGGTAATTAAAGGAGCGGGGGTCCGCAGGCTCCGACTCAGCCCTCATTAACATTCTCTCATACCGTCCTCCAATCTCGGAGCCTCTCCAGCCAGAACAATCAATCCCTAATCACTCCTCCCTCCCTCTGCCCGCCAGCCAGACAACTCAATCCATGCTAAGATATGCTAATGGCATTCCCAGCGATGATTACACTGTGCAGTCAACATCGATTTTCAGTGACCTCCCAAAATGATCTATCTTCAAAAGCAAAGCTAAAAGATACCGTGGTCTCGCTACTGTGCAGTCAGATGCAAGCTGCGTTATTGTTCCTTCCTTGTTAAGTAGTCATTTCTCAGACTGTTTTATGCAAAGCAAATAACAGGGCAATCCTTCTAGAGCAAAATGAGGTTAAGAGTCTTGTTTAAGAGTGCAGTTGGGATGGATATTGTAGGAATCAAACCAGCAACCTTCTGGTTTCCATTGAGGAGCTTTTTCTGGATCCTTTATTATCGGCCCAACATAATGCTTTATTCCGCTCAACATGTTAATCTTCACAAAGTTGAGTTAGCATTCGTGAAGGGATAGCTCACCCCAAACTGAAAATTCTGATGTTGTTTCAAACCTGTATGACTTTGGAACTCTTTTGTATTGGTTCATACAATGGAGGTGAATGGAGTCCATTGTTGTATTCGTTTCAAAGCATCTCTTTCACAATTTTTGTTTTTGTTTGAACTATTAAGTGCTAGAGTTGCTCTCTATAAATAGTATGGTAGAGAGAGAGTTAGAGATTAAAAAAGATGTCCACAAGCTCCAACTTTCAGCTTTCTCTCACCAATAGATGGCACTGTGCCGCCAATATTGTCAGCTCAGACTGGCTATAGAGAGCGGAGGAGCCCATTTAATGAAATGTCAAGACATGGTAGTATCTCAGTGTGTTTTTTGAAATACACAATGAGTCTCAGGAAAGCAGTTCTCAAAGAAAACCTGTATTTTTGTCTTTTTTTTGTAAGCAGGAAGTTGGAGTAATTCAGTCTTTAATACATTGTGTGCTTGAATGAACTAAACTCTCTTTTGTCATTGAAAGCATTTTAAATAAAGACGTGGCTCAACAAGGTTCCTTTCCTTGGTTTGATGGCAAGGATACAACTTCATTCTGAGGGTGACTTCCTGCCCGTTTGTGCTTTGACAGTGTGAATGTACGTAAGTCTGACTTGACTAGCTCATTAGCATTAGGCTTTATTCTCCTTGTGGGAAAGAGGTCACTGCTAAATTGCCCTGACTGCCATTCAGTGTCTCTCATGTCTTTCACACTCTCTCTCATGCCATCTTAATGGCTAATCAACTACGTTGCTGAATGATCCTGTGTTCTGCTTTAGTGTGTCAAAGACCTGGGTTGATTTCTCTTTCGACCTCAATAATTGAAGTTATGTATTGATAAATATTTGTTTTGGAGAGAGGGAGTTTGTGTTGCTGTTCTGTAGTGCAAATATGTAGTTCTGTAAGTAAAAAACAAGTTCTGTGATCAAGAGAATTTATGATACTTACACATTTTGTCCATCAAGATTATTATCACTGATGAACACAACTTCTATGAATTTTGAAGCCTTAAGGCAGTTTCCAGAAGTAAAAAGCTAACGGTAGGCTATAAACGAACTACACCACGATCCCACAACTTTAACGTCACCATCACTAAGCTTTAGACAACTTTGAGTTTTTATCTAAAAACATTTTTCCATAGAGTTTGAGTTAGAATAGTTTATAAGAGCACAATTTGAGTTTACCTGTTCGGTGTGATGATGTTTAATCTCCTCGACAGCCTCTGTAGACCCATCTAGCCACTTTTAAAGGCATGTAACAGCTTCAAAAAAATCACCAGTGTTGTAATACTGATGTGTTTTATGTCATAGAATAAAACGTGAAAGTGTCTTGAGCTTGTGTTCACCACAGACCTTAATTCAGCCATTTAACCTAAAACACATAACAAAACAATGGAACCCGAAGTGCTAAAATGCTAACTCGTTTTATTTATATTGTTAATCATTCTGTATAAACCTTTCAATACATACCTACTATTAGCCCTGAGGCTATTAATCAATGGTATCAGCATCAGTCAGTGTAATTTCAACTTCATAAAATAAAAAATAAATTATAAGCCAAAATTTTTCTTAATTACAAGAATTACAGTATACATTACTTCAGATTTATGTAGTTCATTCTGTTATTAAAATTTAATAATAAAAAAGTCTGTAGTCATTGCTTTTTAAAAGTTACGGTCACACTTTAGTGTCCAATTCTCACTATTAAAGGGTTAGTTCACCCAAAAATGAAATTCTGTCATTTATTACTTACCCTCATGTCGTTCGACACCCGTAAGACCTCCATTCATCTTCGGAACACAAATGAAGATATTTTAGTTGAAATCCGATGGCTCAGAAAGGCCTCCATTGGCACAATGCACTTTACACTCTCAAGACCAATAAAAGGTACTAAAGACGTCGTTACAAAGTCCTACATCTCACTACAGTGGTTCTACAATAATTTTATGAATCGACGAGAATAATTTTTGTGCGCAAAAAAACCCGGAATAACGACTTATATAGTGATGACCGATTTCAAAACAATGCATCATGAAGCTTCGAAGCGTTATGAATCAGCGAGTCGAATCATGATTCAGATCGAGCGTCAAACCGCCAAACTGCTGAAATCACGTGACTTTGGCGATCCAAACCGCTGAATCGACTCACTGATTCATAATGCTTCAAAGCTTCATGATGAAGTGTTTTGAAATCAGTCATCACTATATAAGTCGTTATTTAGTTTTTATATATATACATGTCAATGCGCCATTTCTACATCATTGCACATGCATAGTCCTTTCTAGTTTCAGATTTCAATTCGATTCAATGTTCTCTCGATTTGGATTAGAAATGAAATAAACCACCCCTTCCAACCAGATCGAAATTTCATTCGGATCAAGCTCAATCGGATCAATTAAGGTGTTTACATAAATGCTTTTCAGTCAAATTGAGCTGTCAATCCGATTACAAACAGATTATTTGGTTGCATGTAATTACTCCACTGACTGGAGTAATGATGCTGAAAATTCAGCTTTGCCATTACAGGAATAAATTACATTCTAAAGTATATTGGAATAGAAAACAGTTATTTTAAATGGTAACAAAACTACTGTTTTTGAACAATATATAGCATAATATTTTTTGTTAATAATGTTGGGATTCTTGGTGATGCTGGTTTGTTTAGTTCATGGCATAGAACTTTGTTAAAGATTCATCACTATGGAGAAAAACATTGAAAACAATACTTCCAGAACCAAGACTATGAAATAGGTAGGCGGGTACACTCTGTTATATTTAATAGTGTGTTTAATTTTAGCATACATCCAACATGTTTGGTAGAGCTGAATCACAAGCAGCTGGATGTGTTTTTCCATTTATTTCGACACCTGCGAGTGGCTTTATTAGTTGTCTGAACTTGCTGGCATTTAACCTCACACACACGGAAGAAGATATGGTCAGAAATTTCAATGGTTTGTCTCCTTGCCCTTTCTTTAAAGGACAGACATTGCACCAAGATTGGCCCTCAGTGATGTTCCCATCACTGGCCACCTTGACCACACACATATCATATTTTATATCATGGAAAAACCCTACTATTGAATTGTTCTTACGCTAAGGAATTTTGCATGATATACAAGGCATTATTTAGTCTCTTTATGATGTTTGCCACAAGATAGGTTCTTACAGTAGGTATAGGTAGTATAGGATATGGGACGTCATTATGGGATATTTGATCACTATTCAGTTCCCACCAGGACAGACCTACACAGTGGCCTGAACTGTGTAAGTCGAGCGCTATCCCAGACCTTTATCTCTCTCCATCATGATTCCTTCTTATATCTCTATCCAAACAGACAGGCGCCTCTTATTATCATTGGTCCACTGCTGCTCCAGTGTGTATTTAATGTCTGCTCCAGTGTGTATTTAATGTCTGCTCAATTGTACCCTCGACTGCATTTTCACTCATATTTCATGAGCACATTACTCAAGCTTCTGCCTTATTCGACGTCCTGAAGCACCACTCATTCAGTTAATGAACCATGCCATCAATTCCCACAAAAGACGGGGGAAAGCCAAGTAAAAAATACGGTCACCGATAGTATCTGTGACCATTTTGGTCCAAGACTTCCTGTATCACCCTTGCAAATTATGTTTCGGAGGGTCACAAACCCTTCTGAGAAATACTGGGATCAATAAGAGGCCATTGTGTTTGTTATGTGAGCACCTAATCCCAGAGGACATCAGAGCCACCCATTGTCTCAAGAGCTTTGTATAGCTACTCTCTGGACAACAGCGATATCACTCACTCACAGAGTTGGACTCATGACCCCAGGTCAGCAGCCGGTATGTGTGTGTACACAATACTGTCCGAGCCCATTTCTGTCAGATTGTGCTGTAGGATATTGCATATGTTTCTGTATCTCAAAACTCATCATATGTTGCACAACTCTGAGCTTGGCTCACTGAAAAGATGAAATTATATTTCTACCACTAATCCCACAACTGATTTAGATAAATGATACCAGTCTGTCATACCTTAGGGCACCATGTTCCTCACACTCTCTGCGACAGTCGGTTTACTTTTTGCCCTTGGCGCTTAAGTGCGTTTCCCATTGTGTGCATGTGTGTTGGTGTAAAGAGTGTGTGTGCTGTATGCATGCATGATTTATTCAGCAGATATGCAGCTGCTTTGGCCTCACTGCTTTTTATAGATAGATTGAAGCCAATAAAGAAATGCCGGCACTGCAAGCCGGTTGCGAGGCAGTTAAGAGCAGAGTCAATAAAAATGATGAGCTTTTGCAGAGAGGGAGTGGCCCTGTAAATGCCTCACCTTCTTCCGCATTGATTTTTATTGTGCTGGATGCACCTGATTAATCGCCGGTGGCCCCTTAGTGGTTGGGGCTGCGGACGGCAGTGCAAAAGGTCCCCAAAGCGCTGCCGCTCATTCGAGCAAGATCATCATGTGCTGTCTGGACAAGTGAGAGACGCTATCAGGTACGACTAAATGGGTTTGATATGAACCGTGTAGAGTTAAGAGGTCAGGATGGAAGCACTAACAAGCCCATCATCCATTTATCTAGACCAAGGGATTTTTATACTGGCCTCCTAGGACCTCCATGGGGCGCAACAGGGTTCTAGATGGGAATTCTGGGGGTTGTTCTATCACTAAACATTTGATTAATATCTTAACACATTTTTTTATTTTTTGGTAACCCTTTATTTCGATAGTGTACTTTTAGACATTGTACTAACTATAAGTAACTTTGCAACTGCATGTCAACTAACTCTCATTAGAGTATTAGTAGACTGTATGTTTAATATCTGCTAACACTTTTTGATGCTCCCCAACAGACATTCTACTGGCTATAAGTAACTTTGCAACTACAATTAATCTACACCTTTTCTACTAACCCTATACTAACCTAACACTCTATTAATACTCTGATGAGAGTTAGTTAACATGTAGTTGCAAACATACTTATAGAATATCTTAAGTGGACTATCAAAATGAAGTGTAACCTATTTTTTTCCCATTGTTTTCTAAAGACTAGTTTGAAATTGTAAGATTAATTACTCTTTTTATTTGATTTATATCTCTAGTTTTAACAGCAAGAAACAAAACCCATATGGTTTATATCTGTTTCATATCTCGCTTTCACTGCTGTGAACATATGTTCGTATATGTTGCCAATATCTGTGAATATTAGACTTTTTTTCTTTACTGGTATTGGTCAATATTGGATATTGAATTTCGCATGCTCACTTTCCCTATTTTTAAATTTAGATGACCTTTTTCATCATCTAAAGTTCACTAAAGTTAATTTGGTAACACTTTACAATAAGGTTTCATTTGTTAACATTAGTTAATGTATTAACTAACCATGAGAAAAACATTTGTTACTGTAATTGTTAATCTTTGTTAACGTTAGTAAATAAAAATAAAGCTGTTCATAGTTTGTTCATGTTAGTGACATGAACTAATGTTAACAAATACAACTTTTGATTTGAATAATGTTTTAGTAAATGTTCAAATTAACATTAAAGGGGTAATGTACTGAGAAATCTGATTTTACTTGAGCTTTTGAGATATAATAGGTCATCATACTATAAGAATACTATTTCCTTGTTAGTCCAATAAAAGCTTTTATTGACACCAGGCCCAGCAAACAACAGGTTTTTCAAAGTGGGGATCTATGACGTCAAAGGGAGGCAAGCACCGCCTCAGCAGAAGAATATCAACGCCTACTTCATCACTGCCTGTTTAGCCCCGCCCACCAATATGACATGCAATAGAATAGGTAGCCTAAGTAACATAGGCCTAGGTGGTGTTAAACCAATAAACATGCCGTTGAGGATCACAAATTATTGTGCAGTTCCTGGGCTCGACAGTAATGCAACATGTAAGTAACTGTGTTCATTTTAATGCCTGATCTGTGACCAGTGATTTCTGAAATGTAATGATTCATATACAGTCAGATGTTCTTAGTCTGTGTGTCAGTAAATCACACCAGTGACTAAACGTCAACTTGCGTTGTTTCTCATAGTAGGATGAAAATAATCTGTTATTTAACAGTGATTATATATTATAAAGAAAGCGATCAAAGAATGCTCCCTTGGGAACCGCTGGAACTGTCAATTAAACAGCGAGAGTTTATCAGTGACTGAGTTCTGGACTCGTGCCAAAACTCCCATTTTATTCAACAAATCTCTTAGCAAGTTTGCACTGTTAGTGAAGATGAAAGCATTCGTTAGTGTACAGAAACTGAGTTGCAATGACGAGATCACTGCTTTCATGCGCTCAACGTGTGTGATCGGCTACAATGCTCACTGCAACCTTTCGGTCTAAATATAATGCCATAGATCTAAATATAATGCAACACTTTTCACGTTAACCATGAGAGCTGTAATAGTAAAAATGCGCTAAAAGAGAGAGTAATACTTCAAATGGAAAGATGTTAGCCAATCACAGCGGTGGGTGTTTACACTGAAGTCTCACATCAGACACGCCCCTTAAAACAGAGCGTTCAGAGCAGAGGGCTAAAATCAGGATAGGAAAAATGCCTTTTATTTCTAAATTATGACAATTTTTGATGTAAAAAGCATTCTAACATTAGAAGTGCACCCCAGGAAACATCATAAAACAATAAAACAACACAGTTCATGACCCCTTTAATCCCTTTAACGATTAATAAATGCTGTACAAGTGCAGTTCATTATTAGTTCATATTAACTAATGTAGTTAACTAATGTTAAAGCTACTGAAACCTTCATTGTAAAGTGTTACCATTAATTTAATAACACTGTTAATGTAATCTTAGCAAATCTCAAAGTAATTATAATTATGTATTTTTAATATAGTACATTATAATGTTGTGATGCCTAAATTCACTTGTAGCATTTAAAATAATTGATTTGAGTTTTTAGTGTTTTACAGTATTTTTTATTTATTTAGATGAAAACAAGTAGAGAATTTTAATATCAGCCTTTTTTCAGTTATGCGTATTAGCCAGAATTGTATTATTGTTGCATCCCTATTATAAATTGTCTTTATAATATCACATTTACTCTTTAAAAGAATGGAATAAATTCGTATTTGGGGGTGCTCAGTATCAAAAAGCTCTCCAGCGAACGCTGAAAATAGGAAGTCACCGCTAAGGGCTTAAGTCACGGACAACTCAGGATGTTTCAGCAGGGAAGATTGGAAATCTAAAGTGAAAATAACAACAATGGTCTCTGGAGTGCTGCTGGCTTCCTGAGGGGAAAAATGCCTTCGTATTAGTGGCAAATATGAAAGAAAGAAGCCAATTAGCGCCAATGGGTGCCGGTAATCAAGAACAACAAATGACTGAAATTAGCTACCCTCCATTCATCTTTGTCTAAACATCTCTATTGTGCAGCAAAAGCAGTTTGTATGGCCAGCGAATTTAGTTGCATTCTTTAAAGAGATTCCACCCTCTGAGGTGGCGACCCTGCTGGGTTCTCTCACAAAGCATGCATGCACACAAAACACATACGTAGATACTGTGGTGTGATTTATCTTTTGTGTTCATAAATTAATGGGTAGCTTTTATGTTTTCAGTGTTTTCTCCCTCGTTCTTTTAATGACCAGTGTTAAAGTAGCTCCATTTATCGACTGCTCCTGAAACCTCAGTGCGCAAAACGACCACTGTTAACAAGAATGTGGGGAGAGACAGGCTTTTAGATTAAAATGAACGGATAAAGGGAAACTGTATCTTGCTTTCGCTCTCTCTCTCGCTCTCCCCCTGTGCACCACACAAGTCTGGCATCAGATCAGACACCATGTTCTTTTGGTAGATAAAGGGAAGCTCTTACCATTGTAGCAAACACACCATCTTTTGTAACTGGCAACACCCATATGGATGATTACAGACTTCTCTACAAAGCCACTCTGCTGCCAGAGATCACAAAAAACGTTGCACATCACAATCGTTCTGGGTGTGACTTATAAATAAACCAGGGTCATTTGAATCAAAGCAATAACACAGAGTGCTTAAATAGTAATTAAATTATCACAACACTCATTAAACCATCAATTCTGCAAAGTACAGTATGTAACTATACTTAACATAACTGCAGTGTTTGTGTGTGATACGACCATAGTTACCTCAAAAAAACTAAATTGACTTAACATCATGTTCACAACAGTGTAACTATGGTTTCTAAGAAGCAATGTATGATATTTGTCACAAATAATAGAGTATCCTAAAAATTAAGAGGTATTTGTATTAAAAATAGGGCTGTGCAATATGGCAGCCTGGTCTCATTGTTAATACGTAGGTATTAATACGTAACTTTCAAAGAGACAAAACGTACGTTTTTCTACGTTTGGAGAAGTGCTAAAATGTAGAATATTGACATTTTAAACATAGCATTGTAAAGTTTTTACAGCTAAAAAATGTAAAATATTTACAAATCTGTCATGAAATCTTTTTTTTTAAAATACGAACCTTATATGAGTAAAGATTCAAATAATGTTTTATATATCATAAAGATATATGTATAATTCCCTTTTACCATTTTATTAATTAATGTACGATCCCTTAACACTACCCCCAATACCCATTTTATATAGAATATAAAGAGAATAAAACTACAACAATATAGCATTAAAAATATATTTTGAATGGCTAATCCTACACCTACCCCTAATCCTACCCATAACCATTTATTAAAACTACATACTGCTATAAATAAAAGCATAACAGAAAGACAAGTGTAATCACAATCATTTATTTATTGCGACAATGTCAAAAGCGGTACCAAAAGTAGTTCAAATGATGATTTCAGATTCAGCCAATGTGTGACGAAACAGGTGAGAGCCAATGAGCAATCGATATCACTGCCGTAAATCATGTCGTAACTCTTCATGAGGGATGGAGATGAAGATCACTGAATAAAAGACTGAATTTGGATCTGTTCCTCACATATGGACTCTAATGATTGGGATTACAGCGAACGAATGAAATGGATGTGTTTTGTGAATTTGTGAATGTTGTGTTTTGGTGTATCTTATGAAAACGCCTTTTTTGTCTTACAGCAAACACACTAAATAACTTACTATGGTTAAACGATTACAGAAATGTTATTCATCTTAAGGTTTTAAAATGTAATCTCCTTTAACATTATCTAAACACCCAAAATGAGTATACATCAGAAGTCACGAACAGAGTAAAATGTTATTTTATATTAATAAGTAGATTAGTAAAATTAATTTCACTGAAAACATGTATTGATATGACAATTGAATACAATAGAGACAAAACATTAATGCCATGATTTTAATATATATGGGAGCTGGTACACGTTCACACTTGGATACATAAATAATTTACGTTTTAGTACTGTCAATACATCGATATTGTATATTTTGGTGCTGTCAATACATCCATATTGTACGTTTTAGTGCTGTCAATACGTCAGTATTATGCGTTTAAGTGTGTTTAAAATCATAAGGCCGGTCTGAGTATTGCACAATCTGCTCAGTTACTGGGATTTTCACGCACAACCATTTCTAGGGTTTACAAAGAATGGTGTGAAAAGGGAAAAACATCCAGTATGCGGCAGTCCTGTGGGCGAAAATGCCTTGTTGATGCTAGAGGTCAGAGGAGAATGGGCCGACTGATTCAAGCTGATAGAAGAGCAACTTTGACTGAAATAACCACTCGTTACAACCGAGGTATGCAGCAAAGCATTTGTGAAGCATAACCTTGAGGCGGATGGGCTACAAAAGCAGAAGACCCCACCAGGTACCACTCATCTCCACTACAAATAGGAAAAAGAGGCTACAATTTGCACAAGCTCATCAAAATTGGACAGTTGAAGACTGGAAAAATGTTGCCTGGTCTGATGAGTCTCGATTTCTGTTGAAACATTCAGATGGTAGAGTCAGAATTTGGCGTAAACAGAATGAGAACATGGATCCATCATGCCTTGTTACCACTGTGCAGGCTGGTGGTGGTGGTGTAATAGTGTGGAGGATGTTTTCTTGGCACACTATAGGCCCCTTAGTGCCAATTGGGCATCGTTTAAATGCCACGGCCTACCTGAGCATTGTTTCTGACCATGTCCATCCCTTTATGACCACCATGTACCCATCCTCTGATGGCTACTTCCAGCAGGATAATGCACCATGTCACAAAGCTCGAATCATTTCAAATTGGTTTCTTGAACATGACAATGAGTTCACTGTATTAAAATGGCCCCCACAGTCACCAGATCTCAACCCAATAGAGCATCTTTGGGATGTGGTGGAACGGGAGCTTCGTGCCCTGGATGTGTATCCCACAAATCTCCATCAACTGCAAGATGCTATCCTATCAATATGGGCCAACATTTCTAAAGAATGCTTTCAGCACCTTGTTGAATCAATGCCACATAGAATTAAGGCAGTTCTGAAGGCGAAAGGGGTACAAACACAGTATTAGTGTGGTGTTCCTAATAATCATTTAGGTGAGTATATATATATATATATATATATATATATATATATATATATATATATATATATATATATATATATATATATATATATATATATATATATATATATATATATATATATATATATATATATATATATATATATTGTGACGAGCATCCTCAGAGGAGTCAGCGTCGCCCTGGCAACAGACACAAAACACCTGCACGTCCTTACCGCGGGCTGATCGGTCACAGCTGCAACTCATCAGCCCACAGCCACAAAAGCAGCACACACTGAGCAGACAGACAGACTCTGGTCTCGAGCTGAATGAATCGCTGGTTTAACCTTTCTCTCTGTTCTCCCCAGAAAGCAGCGAGTGACCGACAGCCCACCACTTTGGAGCACGTTTGGACACCCACTTTCGTTTGGACTGAACACTGTAGAGCACTTGGAGCACCAGCCATCACGCACCGGCTCACCGACTTCCAGCACCTTTTTGTTTATCACTGTAAATAAAATCCTGCCTTGTCGAGTGATTCTTCACCCCGTGACTGACCGCCATCCGTGCCACCGCCGCCCAGCGCATTCAGCTACCTGATCCTCGTGCCCAAGCAACCCGCCTGCTGCCGAAGATGACTGCTGATGATGACGTGGAAGCTTTCCTGCAGGTCTTCGAAACCACCGCCCGATGTGAGGAATGGCCCGGGGGCGATTGGGCACGCGCGCTGGCACAGGCTTATTTTTCACTTCCCCGTGCGATCGCCGAAGATTATAACGAAGTCAAGCGTGAAATCCTGGCGAGGCTTGGCCTCTCATCCATCTGCGCCGCCCAACAGTTTCACGAATGGGAGTTTAAGTCTCGCGTGCCAGCCCGTGCTCAAGCCGCCGAACTCAGCCGCATCGCTCATCATTGGCTGTTGGAAGGAAACCCCACTGCAGCTCAGGTAGCGGAACGAGTGGTGGTCGATCGCCTCCTCCGCGCTCTACCCCATCCAATTCGGCAAGCGGTTGGCATGAAAAACCCTGCCAACACCCTGGAACTGGTGGAGGCGATCAAGCTGGCGGATGCCATCCATCACCGTGAGGCAGGGGATCGAGTGCTGCCGTTTCCCCGGAGGGTGGTCCAGGAGCGGCGCCCGCTCGAAGGCACCCCGCGACCAGTTAGCAGGCCGACGGTTCCCCCGCCGCGAGTCGAACCCATAACACCTCAGCGTGCGTGGCTGGCAGGCTGCATCGTCCACCAGCATGTACCATCGGGAGCCCCTGAAGTGGACGTGGTCGTGGAGGGGAAACGGTTCAGGGCCCTGCTAGACTCAGGCAGTGCGGTCACCCTCATCCAGTCGGGGTTGTGTGCCCCCCGAAGAGGCGAAAAGAGCTTCCTACCGATTACATGTGTGCACGGAGACACTCGCCAAGTACCGGCCCGTAGAGTCACCATATCGCCACCCCAAGGCACCTGGCCGGTGGAGGCTGGCATGGTAAAGGACCTACCGGTGGCCGTACTGATTGGGAGAGACTGGCCGTGTTTCGACAACCTTCTCACTGCCACTACTCAGCCTGCCGGCCGGGAGGGGAACCGTCGATGATGGAGACGGCCACGTGGACCCCGCCGCAGACCAGCCCTACTTGCCTCTGACAGCGGGAGAGATGGTGAGTCCCCCTCCCAGTCTAATAATCCTTTCTTTGATGTTTACCAACAGGCTGCAGGAGGGGGCTCGTTCGCCAAGGAACAACGGGAGGACGATCGCCTGAAGCACTGTTGGTCCCAGGTGCGTGTCGTCGACGGAAAAGACGTCCTCCCATGGCCCCATCCTCTCCATTTTGTCGTTGAGAATGGCCTGCTATACTGTGTCGCACAGCGGAGGGGGGAGGAGAAAAAATTATTAGTTGTTCCCCGGGCCAAGACCGAAACTATCCTGGAGCTGGCCCATTCCCATCCCATGGCAGGTCACCGAGGGGCAGCCAACACTACCCAGCGCATCCGCGACCGGTTCCTCTGGCCGAGCCTGGAGGCCGAAGTAAAGAGGTTCTGCCAAGCCTGCCCGACCTGCCAGGTCACGTCGCCCAGGACACTCCCCCCAGCCCACTCATCCTGCTGCCCATCATCGAGGTGCCCTTCGAGCGGATTGGGATGGACATAGTGGGGCCGTTGCCAAAGTCTGCCCGTGGACACGAACACATCCTGGTCATCGTCGACTACGCCACCCGGTACCCAGAAGCAGTTCCCCTCCGCAAGGCCACTGCGAAGTCCATCGCCCAGGAGCTGTTTCTGCTGGCCAGCCGAGTCGGCATCCCTTCGGAGATACTGACTGACCAGGGAACACCGTTCATGTCCCGGCTAATGGCAGATCTCTGCAGACTGCTGCGGGTGAAGCAGTTGAGGACCACGGTTTACCACACTCAGACGGACGGACTCGTGGAGAGATTCAACCAGACCCTCAAGCAGATGCTGAGACACGTGGCGGGATTGGGACCTCATGATTCCGTACGTGCTCTTCGGGATCCGCGAAGTACCCCAGACCTCAACTGGCTTCACCCCCTTTGAGCTCCTGTTCGGCCGCCAACCACGTGGGCTCCTTGACATCGCCAGGGAAGCTTGGGAGCAGCAGCCTGCCCCTCATCGCATCCTCATTGAACATGTTCGACAGATGAGAGAACGGATCGATCGAGTGATACCATTAGTCCGGGAACACCTCAGCAAAGCCCAACAAGCGCAGCAACGCCGTTATGACCGGGCAGCCCAACCACGGGAGTTCCAGCCGGGAGACCGCGTCATGGTCCTGGTCCCCAGCTCTGCCTGCAAGTTCCTGGCCTCCTGGAAAGGACCATTCACGGTGAGGGAAAGGATTGGACCAGTCACATACCACCTGAGACAGCCGGGACGATGCCAGACAGAGCAACTCTACCATATCAACCTCCTAAAGAAGTGGGTGGGGACCCGGGACCAAGTGGCGGCCCTAAGTGTCACCGATCCCGTGGTTGTGGACGTCAACCCCCATCTTTCGGCTGCCCAGAAGGCGGAGCTGCAGCACCTGGTCAGTCAGTTCCAGGATGTGTTCTCAACCCAGCCCGGGCAGACCAACGTGGTCCAGCACGACGTCAGGACACCCCCAGGAGTCGTCATCAGGCAACGGCCCTACCGTGTCCCGGAGGCTCGTCGGCAGGCTATTGAGGAGGAAATCCAACAAATGCTAAAGTTGGGGGTAACTGAACCATCCCGGAGCCCGTGGTCCAGCCCCATAGTGATGGTCCCAAAGCCGGATGGCACCCTCCGCTTTTGTAACGACTTCCGCCGCCTGAACAAAGTCTCCGAATTCGACGGGTACCCCATGCCTCGGGTCGACGAGCTGCTGGACCGTTTGGGAAGGGCCCGGTATATCAGCACGTTAGACCTCACCAAAGGTTATTGGCAGGTACCACTCTCCGAAGCTGCTAAACCTAAGACTGCTTTCTCGACCCCCAGTGACCACTGGCAGTACCGGACCCTTCCCTTCGGCCTGCACGGGGCCCCGTGACTTTCCAGCGAATGATGGACATCATCCTACGGCCCCACCAGGCATACGCGGCATACAGACAAAGACCCAGGTACGAGCTTTGTTGGGGTTGGCAGGGTATTACCAGTGTTTTATCCCCAACTTCTCCTCTTTAGCCGCCCCCCTGACAGACCTGACCAGGAAGGGGCAGCCGGAGAAAGTATGCTGGACCCCAGCCATTGAGGAGGTCTTCGCCCGGGTCAAAGCAGCACTGACGTCCTCACCGGTACTCTGCGCTCCAGACTTTGGTTGCCCCTTCCTGCTGCAGACAGATGCCTCCGATACAGGACTGGGAGCCGTCCTGTCCCAAATCCAGGAAGGTGAGGAGCATCCGATCATCTACATCAGCAGGAAGCTGTCCCCGGCCGAGAGGAGGTACGCCGCCGTCGAGAGGGAGGCCCTGGCCATCAAGTGGGCAGTCCTGGAGCTCCGGTACTACCTTCTAGGCCGCAAGTTCACCCTGGTCACAGACCATGCGACTCTTCAATGGATGGCCCGCGCCAAGGACACCAAAGCCAGGGTGACTCGCTGGTTTCTAGCGCTCCAGGACTTCCACTTTGAGGTACAACATCAGGCCGGGGCCTCCAACGCGAACGCCGTTGGCCTCTCACGAATCTGGACAGCTTATGCAGGTCTGTCAGGGGTCATTCCCCACCCTCCCCTTATTTCACCCCTACTGTCTTCGTATGTTCACAGGACCAGAACGACGCTTGGGGGGGGGGGAATGTGACGAGCGTCCTCAGAGGAGTCAGCGTCGCCCTGGCAACAGACACAAAACACCTGCACGTATATATATATATATATATATATATATATATATATATATATATATATATATATATATATATATATATATATATATATATATATATATAAATTAAACTTCAGGGATATCAATCTGTCCAATTAGAAGGCATCAGTTTGACCTGCTTTGGTGCAAATGAAAGTAGACAACAACCAAAAAGGGAATGATTTTGCAGGTCATGGCCATTGACAATTATTCTCTCCTTATTCTTCCTGACTGATTTGTCTTTAGTTTTGTGTTTTGTTAGGGTTCTTGTCACTAGACATGTGCGGTAATACGATATATCACAATTATGAACATGTTATCGTGGGCACTTCAAAATACCGTGAATAATTAATTATTACGAATTATTCAGATTTTTTAAATGCATTTTAAGAATACTTTACCCATCAACCGTTTCAAATGAACAACAAGTCAAAGAGGAATGTGCACTGAAAACAAACCCAACATGCATGAGGAGCTGTATGGCGGAACGAGTGAAGGAGACGCACATTCACTCTCTGACAGCAGAGGGCGCTGATGAACAGCAGAAATGCAGCAGTTTTACCGGTAATCCTCGTAAACAAAACACATTTACGCTACAAAACAAAGCCATTCAGTTTTCTGTATTTGCTACGGTGCAGCAGGACTGGTATCTGCTCCTTTGTGTTTGGAGAAAAAAGAGGTGCACTGCCAGAGCCCTACAAAATGACCTCCAGCAGGCTACTGGTGTGCATGTTTCTAACCAAACTGTCAGAAACAGACTTCATGAGGGTGGCATGAGGGCCCGACATCCTCTAGTGGGACCTGTGTTCACAGCTCAGCATCGTGCAGCTTGATTGACATTTGCCAGAGAACACCAGAATTGGCAAGTCCACCATTGGCTCCCCGTTCCCTTCACGGATGAGAGCAGGTTCACACTGAGCATGTGACAGACATGAAAGAGACTGGAGATGCAGTGGGGAACATTATGTTGCATACAGCATCATCCAGCATGACTGTAATGTCATGGTCAGTAATGGTCTGAGGAGGAATATCCTTGGAGGGTTGCACAGACCCTAGCCATGGTTCCTTTACTGCGGTTAGGTACCAGGATGAAATGAGCCATTGTCAGACCTTATGCTGATGCAGTGGGCCCTGGGTTCCTCATGGTGCATAGTAATGTCTAGACAGCATTGTGGCATGGAATGTACATAAATATATATATTTTTTTCAAATGTATTCATTGAGATCCAAATATTTAAGATTTAAGTGTTCCCTTAATTTTTTTGAGTGGTGTATACACAGTATAGTCATCGATTCATAAACAAGTCAAATGTATTGGTAGAATGTCAAGCAGTTCCTGGTAATATTAATGCATTGCAGGGTGTGCTTTTATTGTATAGTTAAAAAATGTTGGTACTATGTTGAGCTGCAATTGGATGTCAGTTGCAAAATCCTGGTCCTGAAGTAAATCAGTTGAGAACCAACATTGTTGTGGACTTCGACTGAATTTCTAGAATCTTCCATGTTTTTATGTAGAGTTATTGTTATTAAAGTAAAACCCTTATAAATATTAATCAATGAAAAACTAGTCAAAGCAAGCTTAATTTCCAGGAGGGGCTCTCAGAAGCCGCTCGCCATGGACAGAATGGGTTTCCCCACAGCTGATATCGTGTATGAAGGAGACAGGAAGCAGATGCTGTGCTTATCGCTCATGCTCGATGCTCAACTTTGGCCGTGGGCATTTAAATTTCCAGAGTGATGAGTGTCTGTTTTTGCTCACGCCTCATTCAGAGGGCACAAACAGGAGCATTTGAATATTTCAAATGATGGCACTCTACTTTTCTCTGTGCCCTTCGCGGGTGTGTCACATCATATTACTCTCTCATTCTTCTGTGTTCCTTACTTCCTCCATATTCATACATTTATGATCCCTTCATTTCCACATTACTCAAAAATGAAGGCACCAGAGGTTAATGCACTGCCTCTGTACACCATCACCATAGAGGAGGTCCCATACGATGTCTTTGTTTGGATCATTAAATGTTTGAGAAGGTGCATTGTGTTTCAGACAGAGTCATGCACAGAGGCTGTAGAGGTTGTTTTAGTGCAGGTTGGCCTGTTCTGTTAGTGGATGGGTGGTGTTGTGGCGGGCGTCCTTGCTTTTGTGTGGGAAAGACAGACCCAGTCCAAATAAGCATCTTCCATGTGCAGGCAAAATCAGAGTGCGTGGGCGGACAAGGAGAAATCACTGAGGTAGCCACTGTAAAAGAGGCTCTTTTATCTCATAAGATTGTATTTGTATACTGTGTATGTGTATGCAGGAATGAGTGCTGGAAGGAGAAGAGATTTACAATTTGAACGTGTGGAGAAGATTGTCTGCTAATTATCTGATTTAAACCTAATGATGATCAGTTTGTGCTAAATTTGGATATTATTAAAAACAGATGCTGCACTTTACTACAACATGTTATCTTGAAAAAATGTGCAAGAAAACTGAAGTGAAAATAGGAATGGAATCTGTAAATTTGTGGTTTTGGTTTTATTTTAAATGTCACACACACACACACACACACACACACACACACACACACACACACACACACACACACACACACACACACACACACACACACACACACACACACACACACACACACACACACACACACACACACACACACACACACACACACACACACGCGCGCACACTTCTTTGAGGCTTTTACTCCACATTTCTCTTAAAACAAAACAACATCTGTATTTTTTCCATTTTGCAAGTCAAAATGGATAGTTCTTGAACTCATGTTGAATTGAGGAAGTGAACTGAACTCAAGAATCAAACAATCAGTCCACTCCAATTTGTGACTGAATCATTTAGATATGTTCATTTAAAAGATCTGACAACATAAAGGGTATGTTTACATGACCAATGAAATACTAAAAACAGACGACAATGTTGTCAAAACGATCCCGTTCACACGGATCTGCAAAAATTATTAAAAGGCTGTATTATGCATGCCAGGCCAGTAGTTGGCGAACATGAAAGACGCATGCGTGAACATGTAATACGCATGTGCATGACGTCATCGTTTTCACAAATTTGCATTTTTGTTGTCTACATGGAGACGGTAAAGGCCTCATTTTTAAAACCCAGTTTTCAAAAATGTGTGTTTTCACGGCCCCCAAACCGCTATTGTCGTTAAATGAATGGCCAAAACGCATAAAAAGTTTTCCATTTTCAATACTAACGTGCCTAAGACTTTTGCACAGTATATATGTTACCGGCAATGTGTGAAATTGTTTAGAATGCCTAGGGAATATATAGAATGCCCGAAGTTTGTAGGCAAAGTATGAAATGGTTTACATTTCACACATTTCCTAGGCATTCTATACTCCCACTACACAAAACACGTGAGCTTCCACTCCCGCCACAGAGGCTCGCCCCTATTGTTCGCGGATGGTTACTGTGTCACGATGTCGGAACAGGAAGAAAGTGTAGTGCCATTTAAAATGCCTTTCTAGCCTTCCTTGCTGCAACAAGTAGCTCAATGCCCCTTCTGCTTTCATGTTTTTCTGGTAAGAACGTCCTTTACTTTATGTCGTAGTTCTTCTTTCATTTTCAAAAACATGTTCAATGCCAGTAAAGGCGTGTTTTGATACTTTGCCTCGAGTGTGCTAGTCATTCTGTACAATACCTAAGGTAATGTATAGAATGCCAAGGAAAAGTATGACATAAATCGCAAAAAAACAGACATTTCACACTTTGCATGCATTCTACATATTCCCTAGGCATTCTAAATACCTGCTTTTCACACATTGCCGGTAACATATACAGTCTTAAGGCCATTTACACCAAGGATGATAACTATAAAGATAACGATAAAGATAGGCTATAGTTCTAAAAATCGTTTTCAATATTAAAGAATGGCAGAATTCACACCACAGCTATACCGATAACGATATAGAGAAACAATATCGTTGGAATCGTTAGATTTTATTCAGCTAATGAAAAATAAAAACATTAACAGCCAATCAGAATCCATCCTGCTGTAACAAGCCAGAGCATTTAAAGCGGCAGACAGGCACGCGCTTAGAATAAACATATGCTGGTGTGGATGGTAGTAGTTATATTTATAGGTATCGTTCTTGGTGTGACGGGCCTTTATGTATGTTAGAAATACACTAAAAAAGGTTTAAAGCCAGTTATTTATATATTTCGCTGTAGTGTGTCAGTAAGCAATATCAGTTTACATTTCCAAACATTCCTTTTGCCATTAAAGGTAATAATCCAGTGAGATTTTTTTATGCATAAAGAGTCTGACAACAGCTGTGCGATCCACATGGAGATCTGATCTCACCATCATCGAGTCTGTCTGTGATTACATGAAGAAACAGAAAAAACTGAGACAGACTAAATACAGAAGCAACGTCTTCAAGATGCTTGGAGAAACCTAGTTGGCCATAGTTAGATTGGTTGACAGAAATGTTGTTGCAGGAGCAAAAAATGATGTTGATGAAAGAGCATGTTGTACTTCATACTTAAATCATGTTGTGCATGCATGCACAAAGATGAGTTAAGATGTGGGAGGGGCTTTCCTGACTTATGTCTTTCTTGCATGCACTCCTGAAGTAGAACTGTGGATTTCAAGGAGGCCAAAGCTCTCTAACTCGCAATTAACATCACCCCAGTGCTGGCTGTCTATCTGTCTCTCTCTCTCTTGCCCGCTGTCTGATGCTGGTCTGCAGTGGGCGGCGTCAGGTCGTGTTGAGGAATAGACTCAATGATGAGACGAGAGCCGTTCCAGTGGGGTGGGGTTGAACCCCTCGCAGCATGGAGCACATAGCTAATCAAGAAACACGTTCTGACACAACACTAACAATTAACCCTCATTAGGGGCAATACACTCTTCTAGTCTAATCAGACACACATCCATTGATACAGATGTGTTGCACACACACAAACAGGCACAGTTGGTGGCATGGGCGAATCTGATAGGGTCTTTGATGATCATGTTGACTTTGATGCAGTTGTAATTTGATCTCACAATTTCCAACGATCCTTTGCACAAGCAATGCATGTGCAAGTAGACAGCCTTCAAGTAGAGTCGGAAATATATACACTACAGTTCAAGAGTATTTGATCAAAAACAAAGATAGGAGTATTATGAAATATCTTTACAATTGAAAATAATTGTGTTTTATTTTAATTTACTTTAAAGGTGCCCTAGAATGAAAAATTGAATTAACCTTGCCATAGTTAAATAACAGGAGTTCAGTACATGCAAATCACATACAGTGAGTCTCAAACACCATTGCCTCCTCCTTCATATGTAAATCTCGTTTGTGAAAAACACCACGGAAAAATAGGCAAATCTCAACATAACGCCAGCAGTGATGCAATCGATGGGATCATTAATATGTACGCCCCCAACATTTTCATAAGCAAGCACATGTTCACTATCTGGCGAAACTGCGCAGCCGCCGTATCAACTGGAGTTCTGCAGCAGTAAGCCTGACGCGAGGATAGCGAACATGGCAGATCATGGAAACAAATGTTATGTTCCAGGCTGGGCAGGGGATGTGAAGACATTTCATACTCTTCCCACAGATAAAACATGTCAACAGGCATGGTTGATGTTTATTTATAATCGGATACCGCAACAATTTAATTCAAAGTTGTTAGTTTGCTCAGCCCATTTGACCACGGACAGTTTTTCAAACCTGGGACAATATCAAGCAGGCTTTGCTCAGCGTCTGACACTGAAGAAAGGGGCAATTCCAACCATATACCTGCAACCAGTAAGTGATTTTATCCACTTCTTGACTGTCTAAACCATTTCTGATTAAATCGAAAGTTTCTTAGAGAGACAACATTAACGATAATATTCCTGTTGTTGTCTATATCCAACGCAAGATGCTATACGGTAAGAATAGGATAATCCAAGTGGCTTACATAACTAAATAGTATGTCTAATGACAAAGGTTAATATTATTTCATGCCAGTGTTGTCATAAATTAGTAAATGCAACCATAGATACGTAACATACTATGTTAGTTTAGTTGCTTACACATAGCTCACTCGATCCTTCTAGCTAACGTCAACATCTCCACCATTTAAGTTGAAACGATAGTAATTTGATATTTATTTATTTATATTTTTGACAACTGAAGTATGATTATATACTGATTTATATATATAAGTTTGAATGCCTAATCTCTCCATCGTCAAGACGGTCAGTAAAGTTGTGCCTGCTATCATTGAGCCGCAGTGAAACAGCCAATCAGAGCAGAACTCTGCATTAATATTCATGACCCTTCCAAATAAGGCAAAAATAGACCATTTCATCCTGGGGAAGATTTCTAGAGTTGTAAATGGACCTGTAAAACCGTAGCTGGACAATTATTGACCTTAAATAAGCCATATACCCTCTATGTAGATACCAGAGAACAATTTAAAATGTTGTTTCAAATCATTCTAGGGCACCTTTAAAATGTAGGCCTTATTTATTACTGTGTTGGCAAAGTAAAATGTTTAAGCAGGCATTGCTCTAGTTTTACATGATCCTTCAGAAATTATGCTATATATGCTGATTTGGTGCTCAAGAAACATTTCTTATTATTATCACATTTGAAAAAGTTATGCTGTCTAATATTTTTGTGGAAACCTGGAGGCATTATTTTTTTTTTTAAATCTTAATTTATTGTCTCGATCAATTTAAAGGGTAACTAAACCCTAAAACAACTTTTTTTAGTTAATGATCTGCAAGATTGGGGCTTGATTAGTAATTTCCTATTGGATGTTGTAGGTCATCGTGATGTATGTTGGTTCTTCCAATGGCTCACTACCCACGCCCCTGGCACGAGCTCACCATGCCCTTTGCATAGGTTCAGCCCCTGGTATAAAAACATCTTGTCCTGTCAAAACCACCGTAGCGAGTCAGGAGTTGGAATTGGGAGTATTGAAAATGATCAGGATAGCGTAAGTTAGCATAGCCATCTATATTTAGATTATTTTGTGTAGCCTATTTAGTTAATTAGCATAGTTGTTAGTGTAGTATTGTTAGAAGCATAGTTAGTTAGCATAGTATTGCATCAGTTAGGATGGCTTTAAGTTAGCGTATATATTTAGCATTAGCTTTATCTGTATTTAGTACAGTGGTTAGGATGGGACGTAGGTGTAATGTTGCTGGTTGCAACAGCACTGCTGGACTGCATAGCTTTCCAGCAGACTTGGAAATTAGGCACCAGTGGTTGCATGCACTTGGCCTGGAAGTGCATGAGTTGCCGCCTAGAGCTGGAGTGTGAAAACCGCATTTTACACGGGATTGTTTCTCCAATGCAATGGAGGTGGAAACGGGCTTTTCCAAACAGCTCACTCTGAAAAGCGACGCAGTGCCAAACGCTCCTGCAGTCCACCTGCATGGACTCCACCACCGCAGCGGCGTCTTGAGGTGAATGAGCATATATTTTTAATCACAATTTATGTTCCTTCCTGTTAAGCTAAAGTTAATTCATCAGTTTGTCATATTGCTCTATTTCAAAAGACCGCTCTGTTGCAAAGTCACTCCATCTTTGCGAGTCTGACAGCTGTCAATCAATCCATGCCTGCGGGTCTCAGGTGCACGCCACCCGCTCAGCCCTGCCCTCGGTTCGTCCCCTCTGGCTCTGCCCACTTTTTCAGCATTTTTCAAATATTGCCAGTGGGTGGAGTTAGGCTCTGATCAGGGGTTGAGTTACCCTTTAATTTGTCTTCAGTGTTTTTTTAAAACGATCCCAAACTTCTGAACAGTAGTGTTTTTCCTGTAATTAACAAGATTCCAATTTCATTATTTACTTATTTTAATATTTTTTAGATTACTTTGCAAGGTTTTTTTTTTTTTTTAAGATCAAAACCAGTCCAAACTGTTGTTGTCAAGTTTTCTACTCAAATACATGACGTGCTGAATGAATGACCAACTTGGAAGCAAAAACGTCCCATGTGCACTTGAAGGCAGTATATTGAAATCTCAATAATTGTGTTCAAATATTGCATTGATTTGAATTTGACCACCCAATTTCCCAAAATACTAAAATACCAAAGGCACAATATGTTGCATTAAAATGTCCAAAAAACACTAGCACAGTGTTATACGTATTTTTTTAACATCCCTCCTCATGGCGTCCCCAGGTTCTGTCACCAAAGAAAACTCCAAGAGACATAAACGTAGGGGTGAATCAAATTGCCCAAGAAGAGTTTTGGACAAGACGAGAAATAAAATGACAATCAATATCGGTGTGGCATTTCCTAACAAGTCTGGTGAACAAGTCTATGGCAGTGTAATTAAATACTGTATGTGTTATAAATAAATAGTAAGGGTGCACTATATTTTACAGTCCTGTTACCTGTTATACTATGTACTTTATTATAATAATTACAATAACTGGGTAATAACTTCTAACCCTGAACCAATGCCTAAACCTAACCTTAAAGGGTTAGTTCACCCAAAAATGAAAATTCTGTCATTAATTACTCACCCTCATGTCGTTCCAAACCTGTAAAACCTTCGTTCATTTTCAGAACACAAATTAAGATATTTTTGATTAAAAATACGAGAGCTCTCTATCCCCTCCATAGACAGTAATTTAATTACCACTTTCAAGGCCCAGAAAAGTATTAAAAACATCATTAAAATAGTACATGTGACTCCAGTGGTTCAAGCTTAATTTTATGAAGTGACAAGAATACTTTTTGTGCGCAAAAAACAAACAAAATTACAACTTTATTCAACAATTTCTTCTTGTCTGTGTCAGTCTCCTACACAGTTTACGTTCTAAATACAGTGCAGCGCTTCCAAGTTCTACGTCAGAATGGCGACTCACCATTGGCTGATGCTGTTCATGTAAGGCCCACAACGCATGTGTGTTAGTCAATGGTGAGCCTTTCTGGGCCTTGAAAGTGGTAATTAAATTGCTGTCTATGTAGGGGTCAGAGAGCTCTCGGATTTCATCAAAAATTTTTTCATTTGTATTCTGAAGATGAACGAAAGTCTGGAGGGTTTGGAACGACATGAGGGTTAGGGTTAGGTAATTAATGAGTAATTAATGACATCATTTTCATTTTGGGGTGAACTAACCCTTTAACCCTTGTAGTTACCTTATATTAACAGTAATGTCTTAGGGAAGTACACGTAAGTGCACATACTGTAAAATAAAGTAGAACAAGTAAGTGCCTTTTTGCAATTGCTGTGGGTACATTCAAATGTACTTTTAGTATGATTGTTTTGAACACGTAAAACTTTTTCATTACCTCATCCATGAACATGATTTGTGAGTCCCGTCGGATTGATTTCTATTGGCAGTAGAGGTGATGACAACTCCCGTCATTCCACACTCCTTCACGGAGCCCTCAAGCTACACCTTAATTGATCTTATTTCAACAATACTGTACCACATAAAGCAGTAATACCACAGTATTGTAATCTGGAATCTCTTGTAAAATTGTAAAGTACAGACTGCAAGCTCAATTACTCTGCTGAAAAAAAAATGTCACTACAATTTATGTCTTTGTGGACAGAACAAGACTTTTAAAATAGCTAAAACCGCTGGCCCAGTGACCTCATACATCTAAAAACTTAAAGCGATAAATGTGGTGCTGATACAATCAGTTTGAATCGAGCGATAATATCTGTCATTCAAAGCTGGTTTGTGTTGTCTAACAGAAATAAAATGATTGCAGTCGACAAACACTATTTAAGAGGATTACGCCTCTAAATTTGTTCCAGCTGTCATCGCCAAACACATAAAACCTGAGCATCTACTAAAGCGAGAGAGATTTCCTTTCCAATATTTGCTATATCTCACACATAATCTCTGCCACACAGCACAAATATGTTAAACACCATACAGCGTGACCATTCATAAGCTGGTCTGCAGTATGGAAACACAAGAGTGAGTGCAGAATGTGCTTCTCTCTTGAGTTGCCCTCTGTGTCTATGATGTGACCTGGCTAACGTATACGCATGAAGAAGACCAAAACAAGAAATCAGCCAAGGGGACTGTTAGTGTGAAAGATTTATGAACTTTCATTTGTGTATGGTAACAGCATAGTAACATGTATGTATGTATGTATGTGTGTGTATATCAGTGTTGGGGAAGCTACTTTAAAACTGTAGCTTTACAAACTCATACAGTTGTTAAGCTAGTCAAAAAATACCCTTTTAGAAAAACAGTTAGCTCAGTTAGATTCAAATTTTGTAATATGCCAGACGCTTTTATCCTAAGCGGCTTACAAAAAAAAAAAAAAAAAAAAAAATCGTAAGCAATTCTGTTAGCTACAATAATGCTGCATTCCAGACAACTCGTAATTCCCCACCTCCTACAAAGTTTGATATCTGACCTGTGAACTCGGAAGATCAATCAATCTCGACCTCAGTGAGACGTGATTTCACACTATTTTCAAAATGGCGGCAAGTCCTACTTCCAATGGGCATAGCGTGGAGCTACCTTATGTTAAACGTATTCAACAAACTTTAACATTAGACATTAAGTTTATATAATGATACCTTTTCTTTGCTTTTCATCCGATGTTTTCAAATTGAACAGCATCATTTTATTTTAAACGAAAATGCTCTCATTGTGTTATGGCGACGTCATGTGACCGTGATGTGTGATTGACTGGAACTCACTAGCTATGTTTCCATCCATCTATTTTTATGCACATTTGCATTTGCATCATTCGCATAAAAAATAAATAATTAAATAAAAACCCTGGCTGGAAATGCAAAAATGTGCATAAATTCAAAAAATGCACGTGACATACAAAAAAAAAGCTATCATGGCAACAACTTATTCATTCATTTAGTTAAAACTGTGGACTGTGGACATCTAAATTAAAATGAGGGAATTAATTAGTATGAAGTAGCCACGATTTAAAGGGGTCATGAATTGAGAAATCTAATTTTCCTTGATCTTTTTTGACATATAAGAGGCCATTGTACTATAAAAAATAGTCCAAAAAACAGCTTTTGTTGAAACCAAGCACCCAAAACAACTCATTTCAGATTTTGCCTCAGTATGACATCGTAGTGCGACGAAAGACTCTCATTGTCTCTTTAGCCCTGCCCACTGATTTGTGTATGTCATGTAGTAGTAAATACGAGAGAAATGCAAAAAGGTTTACTCAGGCAACAAAATGATAGAGATGGCTCTGAGGATTACAAGATGTTTTGCAGCAAGTTGTGGAAAAACAGTCTTTGCATTGTCTTCTTTGTGATCTTAACATTAAGAAAGTGAAAGATTCTGAACTCTACCTCCGCTTCAATATAATTATATATATATACACTACTTAAATTCTCAATCAAAGCCTTAATCAATATTTATCTTTTTATTATAATGCTTTTTAATGACTCTTTCCAGTTATGATTTTGATTAATCAATAAGACCAATGATTGTTTCTTCCTTTACATTTTCTAAAGTTTGTATTTGGTCTCTGAGTGGTGACTGAGGGTCTGTTCTAGGGATGTGTGATCATTCGCCAAAACACTTGATTTCAGAACATGTTGTCGTGTGTGAGGATTTTGGAGGCATCACACACCTCTAACTAGACGGGAGTGTAGTAACAGTGATTGCTCATTTAGCCCGGCTTCCAGAGATGAAATATGGATTTGTCTTTATTTTGTCTTTACTGTTATTTCTTTATTTCATATTTCCTTTTACTGAAACCCTAAAGAATTTAATGAATATTGCCTGTAGCACATGCTATCTCTATGTTTTGGGAAACTTTTTCCCTTGTCAGGACCAGAGCTCACCAACTCCAACCTTGAAGGCACTGTGTATCTGTGTTTGTGCGCAGTATTCTGTGTTAAAGATCAATATATTGGAGGTGGATTACCGGCATCCTAAGAGATGGGCAAACTTGTTGTTCTGGGCACGCTGGCGCCTGCTCCAGAATCTGGAAGGTCACCACGTGCCTAAATCCGGGGTGAAAGTGTCAAAAAGTGATATATGGACACGTGAATCTGATTAACTGACAATTTGTGGAAATTGGACTGTCCACTTTCTCTGAACCAATCAGAATCATCCACCTGGCAATAATGACGTGGTTAGACCTTGAAAACAGTAGCCTGGATGCCAGACGAACTTAGCCCCGCCCACAAAAAAAATTTGCACAGGCAGTTCGGTCTGGACTTGATCCATAGAGAAGTAATTATGCCCGAATAGAAACTGTTCGGACCAATGAAATTGTCAGGGCGGGCTTTAGACGATGATGGACAGATGATAAACAATAACGTAATCATCCACGTCATCAAAGGCGCTTGGGTTGAATTTGTTGTAATCCTAAACGGAGAACTTGTTCGTATATGCATTCACCTTTACTATTTCTTTACTATTCTCCAGGAAAAATTGCATTTGGGGGGTAAAATATGTATTATTTTGGCTGGACTGCCTGCTAAATTTCGCATTCCTGTGTTTGTATATCACATAATTGGGGTCGCTTCAACCCGCAGACTTGGCAACACAGCGCAGTTGAGTTCTGTTGACATTTGACAACTAACGTTATGCGTCGCTCTGTTGCTCTGATTGGTTGTAGGTCTATCCAATTGAGGTCTTTCCTGGTTCGGTTTAAACACGCCCCATAATCACAGCCCAACGGAGCAGTATCAGACTCAAATTCTGACTAGAATTGAGTATGACGACGTCAGGCTATGAAAACAGTATAACTGTTGAGAAACTGTATGTACGAGAGGCTGGTAGAGGGAGCGCGGTCTACAAACTCCTTGTGAGACTTGAAGCTGGCTTCTGCTGATGAAACTGCAAACTATTCTTCAGTAAATATTTCTTTAATAAATTACACTCCTGACTCTTGGTCTTAATTTTTCATTACTGGTCCTGGTTCCTAAACTGTTACCCCACAAAAAAGCTTGGATGAACTTTATCAAAGTTCCTGAACATGTCAGTAAGACACCGTTCATTTGTTCATTTTACTGTGGATTCGTTTGAAACAAGACACACTTTGACGCAGGCTTTTCAGAGAGACTGAAAATAAAAGATGATGATTTTTTAAATGCAGTTCATGACCCCTTTAACTAAAACGCAAAAATGAATTAGTATAACATGGCTATGACTGAACTAAAACCAGGGAACAAATTAATATATTACAAATTAATATAATTTAATTTGCATAGTGTGGAAAACATAGAAAGTAACTTTTTTTTTTTTTTTTACACGAACAATTGAATCAAACTTTCCAGTGCTATTGCTAGTAAATGTATTTTTTGTCAGTACTTTTACTTAGTCACTTCCGAACACTTTGTGTGAGCACCGGTTTGTGTGTTTTGGAGAAGGAAGTTATTTGGAAGTGGGTTACTGTAGCATGCCAAGAAACCCCATTAAATTTTCATGGAGGTTCAGTCAGGCTGAAAGACGCAGTCATTACGGCTGGTTTTTAATTTCGTTACACCTATAAAAACTTTATGATGAAAAATAGAATAAGATACAATAACTTTTACACAGAGTGGTCTGGGTTTACCAGCCGAGCGAGGTCAAAGATGTTATGCGCTCTGTTGAATAAATATTTAATCAGATTTTACCCTGCGTCACTTCGGGTAACATCACAAGTGCATTTACACTGCATATATAACAAGTCTTCTGCATATTATCATCTGTTCTGATATTTGAATTCGGCTGTGACGTGTCTGCAGGAGCAGAGGATGATATATTGTGAGCTGTAATTGGCACTTCAGTCAATGAAAGGTTTAGAGCGGTAGCCGAATTGACGTGGGTAATAAGAGGTGGGGTGGAAAAAGTCCTCACGCAACCCGCTTCTGATTAGCATGTGAATGATGTGTGGCGAGCTGGTGCGAACCTGTTAGCAGTGATATGTCATCAGCCTTACCTCAATAGGAGGGCCCATTTGTGGTGAATGAAGCCCATCTGCTGCCCAGGCCTGTTTGGAAACCTTTGCTTTTGTGGAGCGGCGCAGGCACTTAGCACACAGAATATGGCTAATTGAATTCCTCCACAGTCTCAATTAGAAGGAAGAGTAATTAAAACAGATGTTCGTGTTTGTGTCTGTGCATGTGTGGCGGGAACAACATTTATTCTCAAGGTGAGAGCCACAAATGGCTCAAAATATACCTCAGTAAAAGATGATCCAAATTCTACTATTTCCCATTCAATCCTATACATCTTCCGGATGTGCATGTTTTTCTCAGGTGGGTCTAGGGCCACTTATCTTGTGACCCCCTGACCCCTATATGTCACAGAGCCATTAGCTTTCCCATCAGCCCTTCTGTTTTGGGGCGGCAAATGTCAGGCATACATAAGGAGCCAGAAAAACAACTGGCAGGAGGTGGAACGAAGCAATCCAAACAGACTCAATTAATTTTAGCCGTCTTTGCCATCTGGGCCTTGTGCCCTGGTTTCTCTGATGGGGTCAAAAAGAATATACACAAGGTGTTTTGGAAAAATAGATGAGAAATTTAAGAGGAATGCACAATACAGATCCAGATTTGGGAATCTGACCCACTAAACTTACTGATCAATGGTGTGAGAAATGTCCTAAACAAGAACAACAAAACTAGTTGAAGGAACAATTTGTCCTCACTTAATGATTTTCATGTAGTTCCAAATATGTATGACTTTCTTTGTTAAAGAAAGCTTCTGTCATTAAATCAAAAGCTATAAATACATACACACACAAATTTAGATAGTATAGTACCAGATAAAAAGTAAAACATGTTTAATGTTTTTTTGAAAGAAGTCTCTTATGCTGCATTTGTTTGAAGAAAAATACAGTAAAACCTAGAGTCTTATGAAAAATAATTACAATTTGAAATAACTTTAATATATTTTAAAATGTAATTTATTTCTGTGATGGCAATGTTACATTTTCAGCATCATCAGTGTCACATGATCCTTCAGAAATCATTATAATATGCAAATTTGGGGCTAATATTTGGTGTAATATTTTTGTGAAAACCATATTTTTTTCTTTTGGATACTTTGATGAATTGAAAAAGAAACAGCATTTTTATATATTTTATGAAATATAATGGTTTTGTATCAATGTAAAATTTAGATCAATTTAATGCCTCCTTGATAAATAAAAGTTAGCCTGACGTCGTCATACTCAATTCTAGTCAGAATATGAGTCTGATACTGCTCCATTAGGCTGTGATTTTGGGGCGTGTTTCAACCGAACCAGGAAAGACCTCAACTGGATAGACCTACAACCAATCAGAGCAACGGAGCGGCGCATAGTTGTCAACAGAACTCAACTGCACGCACACTGGAAGAAGAAGATGAGTGTAAATGATCTTTTTTGGTGTTGTAAAAGAATTTAAGGATACACAGAGTACTTACCAACACGATCATCATTTTTGAGAGAAATGGTAAAGGTGAATGCATATACGAACAAGTTCTCCGTTTAGTAAACAAATTCAATCCAAGCGCTCTTTTGTGACGTGAATGCTTACGTTACTGTTTATCATCTGTCCATTATTGTATAAAGCCCATCATGTTTGGGCATAGCTGCTCAACAACAGATCAAGTCCAGACCGAATTTCCCTAACTCAAATGTTCAGATCCATTTGTATAAATCTTGCATACAACATGATACAGACAAAATTATTTTTTCCCACTATTTTCTGGAATCTAGTGGAAACAGCCCAAACTGAGTAACACACTTTCAAAACTGAATTTATAAAAAATCTAAAAGCGTCTCTTTTTTGTGGGGGTTATTACAGCTTAGACAACATATACTTGCATGTTTGTCACTTTTAGCAGTGGTTTATGAAACTTCAAAGGGTTTCCTGTAAAATTACACCAAAATTGTAGCCTGGTTAAAAAAAGCTTCATAGACAAATCATTTCCAAAGGTGCGTCACCAACGGGCGTCGCTCAAATAGCTCTCGGCGCAATTGGATAGACCTAAAACCAGTCAGAGCGATGAGGGAGATGACGTATGCAGAGAGACAGAGAAACATTGTATGCTGCGTTCCACTCCAGTTTTAGACACGCACTTGCAAACTTCCCTAAGCACTTCCCCTCGGGGGAATCCCCGACGCCATTTAGTTAATAGTCCGCCTACTCTGCTAATGGACAAGCAGCGTTCTTGACAGTATCACTCAGTATATTTTTGTATATTTTAGGCTACAATAAAACGAAATATATGATAAAACACCACTCTACCTCTTTTAATTTTCATTAAAAAAAATATTAAACATAGTATAGCCACACAAATGTAGTGCAGGCAATGCATATTATCTTCAATGCATGTTTATAACAAAACGAAATATAAAAAACCCAGCCTCTTTTCGTTTACATTAAAAAAAACACACACATTAATGTGTGCATAATATAGGCTATGATTATCACTGTAATAAATGAAATATGACATAAAACACAACCCTGTCTCTTTTTGTTAAATGTCAGTTTATGTGTGATCAATAGCAATTATAAAAGTATAAGTAAAAGGTATAAGAAGCTATACAATATATAAAGCAATTCAGTCGAACAAAGTCAGCGCTAGGAGTCTACAACGGTAAAGTTTAATAGCTTAAAAATATAAAGTTATGAAACTTCACTTTGCCCTCAGACAAAACGATCTGTCAGGGAACAAATTATAGATTAATGAGAGCAAAGATCAGCCGTTAGATCTACACAAGACGAGACAAATCATATCTTATGTTTAACCACTACAGAGACATCAGAGCCAGCGGCAGACGGCTGAAGGACTGGCAGAGGAAAGGTTGCTCTCGGCGGGGTTAATGAGCGCCGCTGGTCCACTGGAGCTCACAACTCCGAAAACGGCAGATCAAATTTTCAAAAAGGCGCTCTCTTTATAAATAAACCACAGATTTGAGCTTTAAACAACTACATTCTCGCCTGAAAAGGACTTAAAACTATATTTTGTGAAACATTAACACTACCAGAGGGCTCTTGCTAAGACCCATTTGTTTAGCCACCAAAGGGCTTTTGCCGAATCCAGTCGGTAAGACAGCGATAATATTCAAGTATTTTTCAAGTGTTGTTCTTTGCTCGGGTTTTAATGAAAAGGAAAAGTTTAAATCGCTTAAAACAGACGCGATAGCAGATTCGAACGAGTGATGCTCCACGGCGGCAAATCTGCTTCAACGTTGCTGCGCTGTCGTCATCGTGTAAAGCCCGCCCCAACGTTTCTGATTGGTGCCTCGATTTCTAGGCATTAGAAATGGGCTTGAATGGGCTCTTTGCCAGACTACTTGCAGAGCAAATCGGAAGCTGTCTGGGTTTGCCGGAAGTTGTCTGGGTTTTCCCAGGCTACCAAAATGTATTGTATTTAGACCACTGTATGTGGCAGGGGCGTAGCCAGCATGATGACTTGATGAGTTTGATTGACAGCTGTGCTAGGCAATTAGGTGTGCATCTCATGCGCCTGTGAGTTCATGAAGTGTGTTTACCAATTAACTAAGCCTATAATTTGCAGTTGTGTGATAGATAAACAGCAGCGATGCAAAATTCTATAAAAAAAGACTATTAAAAACTTGCATTAATGCGGGAGAAAAGACTTCAGTTCCAAGCGCAGGTTAATTCTGTAAAGCCAACAACATGCCACTAGTATGTCACATGTGATAGTGTAAGGGTAAGGTGCGTGGCACAAAGTTTTGACGCAATTTGACCTGAGGTTCAAATCCGAACTCGCTGTACTTTTTCCCATCACATATCAGATCAGAAAGGCGTTTATTTTCAATTAAAATTGAAGAAAATATTCGAAAAGTGTAAAGAAAGTGTCTAACGTTCGTTGTAACTGCTGCCCATGTTTTGTATGTGGACAAGTTGTAGCTGCAGTTTTGGTTTATGTTGACAGTGACACCTGTGCATGTGAAAGTGCCCGCTCACTTTTGCCCAGGCTCGACCAAAAATAAAATTCTGCCTACGCCACTGGTATGTGGGTATGGGAAGCTTTTCAATTTGGGTAGGCCAAATCCAGGCGGAAATCCCAAAAATGGTCCAAGAGCATAAGAGGTTAAAAAATATTTTTTGAATGGTAGTGTATATTGTGTTTATTTAACAGTCGTCTTTTATCATTTTATTATTGATATTATTTTAAGTATGATGCTAGTTTTATAACTGAAGTTTCAAAGCTCCAGACGGTTACATTTTTGCAGTATTCTGGTTTGTATTCTAGGGAAGAATTCAGTTGCTGTATTTTGTTGCAGCAAGCTTTATTCAAAGGTTTAACCAAAGCTTGAATGCACACAGTGTTACATTGCATCCCATGTGCCGTTTTAGTTTTGCACTCATGCAGCTGTTCCTTTTTAGCTCTTTGTCTCAGGGTGGTAACCTCTACTGGTGGGCACCGGTCTTGGCTGTCAAGTCTGGTTAATTAACACAGTAGATGAGACAATTAAATCAATACGTGAGTGGCAGAAACAATTTTACTCCATGATTGAATATCAGAGGGGATGAATACAGCCCAGAGAATTTCTGTTTAATTGTGTTGGCTTAATTAATTTTCTTCTTTTTTTTCAATCAATCATACAGAGAAAGCGAGAGTGCAAGAACTGTGCTGAACCGGCCAGTTCTAAACGTGGAGCAGATTTCATCTCTTAAATGCTTCTAATGTCTTTTAATGTCTTTTGAAATCTGTGAGATGGACAACTCTCGCCATGATGTAATTTCGTCCTGTCTTCTCGTGGCTGTTGTGTAGCTAATACCTTATTGGCATTGTCTGAAATCCTATGCCTGTAGTGGATAAAAGACTATAGAAGCCAGCATTTCTGACAAAAGAGGATGAGGAAGATGTGCAGTAGGCCCCTAGTCATGCTTTTATTGCCCGTGATGGTTTGAGAATTACCAGACTTGGCTGCCTGTAAATGTCCTCTGGCCAATTTTTCAATGGGATGGACGTCAATGTCATTGCCTCAAAGCACTATTCTCTCGGTCGGGCCCTGAACTTTTTAGAGCGATTATATGCTGTGCTTTGTTGAATCGGTCCACTGATGTTCTGCCTAGCATTTCTCCTGCTCTGATTAAATGTGCACAATTTGGGAGAAGCGCTTAAGCCATGAAAAGAATCTCATTTCCACAGGCTGTTTGGTGAAGTAAAATTTGTGTGCACGCGCGTGTCTGAGGACATTGTTGGTGTGTACGTGTGTGTATGTGGCATTGTTTATTTACTTGTGTGGATTGTATTTGTGGTTTTTAGTTCTTTGATGTGTTAATCAGGTCTAGTCCCTCTTAAGGGAGCATCTGGGTTCAAAGGGAATTAAATTCCTTTTTCGTCTATGCGTTTGTGTGTGAGTGTTTGTGAATACTTCATAAATGACTGATTTGTCAGTGTGCTGTAGCACAGATGGGCCTGTTGTTGCGGAATTAACGTTGCTGGTTCAATTGTTGGATGAAATGCTCAACGAATAAATTGATCAGCATTCCTTATCTCAAAATGTGTGTTCAATGAATGTAATTTATTCATTTATTTATTGTTCAAATTTATCATGCACAATGATGAAAGAAAATGCATTTTTATGTAAATAAAACAAACAATAGTGTGACATTTAATACTGCTTTTTGTAATCTCTCTTCAATGCTTTACTTATCTGCTTACTTATCTTTGGGGCTTTTCTCAGCGAATATCAATATGCAATAAATTGTGATTATTTAAGTTTATTTATGTGATTATGAAAGCTTTTTAATAGAAAAGGTAATAGTGACTTTATATCTTGAAATTCTGAATTTTTTTCTTGAAATTCTGACATTTTTTCTCACAAATAGGAGTTTATATCTCGCAATTGCGACTTCTTTTCTCAGAATTCTCAGTCCAATTCTAAAGAGGACCCCCGATTAAGAGTTTATATCTCGCAATTATGAATTATTTTCTTGCAATTCTGACTTTTTTTAATATAACCTTCTTGTAATTTAACTTCGTCTGAAAGAAGAATGTCATATACACCTAGGATGACTTGAGGGTGAGTAAATTATGAGCTAATTAAAATTTTTGGGTGAACTATCCCTTTAAGCCTTGTCTGTGAAACCGGGGGATAAAGTCAGAATTGTTAGATATAAACTCTTAATTGAGTTTATATCTCACAATTCTGACTTTATAATTTGCAATTGTGAGTTTATATCACGCAATTCTGACTTTATAACTCCGGTTTGCTAGTTTCCTTTCGTTCAGTCACTACGACGTACGTTAGTGACTAACGAATGGGGATTTCGCTTAGAAGCCAATTACCTTCGAGAATTTAACAGCGCCCAATGGCAGTGCCAATGCCATAGGCATGCGGAATTTGCATGCGTAACTCCGCCCCACCTCGTGGGTATATAAGGAAGTACGCTGGCAACATCGCATTATGTTTCTGCTTTGGAGCCAAGAGGATCTCTTCACTCCTTCAAGCCTGATAACTGAGTCTTTGTCAGCCTTCGAGACGATCAGCTTTCCAGAGGCGTTGGTGCTACGGCGCGTTCCAGCGATCGCATACTGCCTGCCTGCTGATCTGCGCAGTGGTCTGCTAGACAGCTGGTGTGTGGTCCCTGGGCGCCCCGGCGTTCTCTGCGAGGCTTTCTCTCATAAAAGAGCTTACACGTGAGCTTACTCATCCGTGTACTTCTGGGTGTGGCTGGTCGCTTTCTTCTTCCGATGGGCACAATCACTGCTTGGTATGCTTGGGCTTTCAGCATGCTCAGGCAGCGTTTGTGGATGCGTCATGTTCCCACTGCGGGAACATGACCATCGCAGTGTTGCGGTCGAGACTTAATGAGCTTCGTAACAAAGTGAGAGTTCCCTCTACCACACCCCGATCTACTCCCCGAGGCCCAGTACTTCGGCTGGTGGTCAGGGTGACCTGAGGATTACGGTGTGGAACAAAGCCCCGACGCTCATGCCTCGGGCCACACCTCCCTCTAGCACACTGCAACCCGCGAGTGCTCAGACGCAGATCGCGGGTGTGCGACATTTGTGGCTGAACCTGGCGATATGCGGGACACCGAGCGAACCCGGTTCCTCGATGCCCCCATATCCCAGGCCGGCCTCTTCGGCGGGGCGGTTGAAAGCTTTGCCCAACAGTTTTCAACCGCTCAGAAGCAGACTGAGGTTATCAAACATATACTGCCCCGGCGGCCAGCTGCTGCCTCCACCCAGCCGCCGGCACAGTCGCCTCAGCCTGCTCCCCGCCGAGGACACCCTCCTAAGGCTCCCGCCCGGTCCCAGCAGCAGCCTTCACCCGGGCCGGGTCGTGGAGGTCGCCGTAGGAAGGCGTCCCAGTCCGCTCAGCCCGCCCCCGCTAAACGACAGGCCAAGCGGCGCTCCTGAGACGGACAGCTCAGGGATGGGACATTCTTTCCAGGAGATGGTAGCAGGACCACTCCTTCCCCAGGAGAATCCTTTGTTCAGCTGCTTTGTCCGGACGATTGGTTTGCAGCGATCGACCTGAAGGACGCCTACTTCCATGTCTCCATTCTATCTCGACACAGACCGTTCCTACGTTTTGCTTTCGAGGGGCGGGCATATCAGTACACGTCCTCTCATTCGGGCTATCTCTGTCCCCTCACGTCTTTACGAAGATTGCCTAGGCAGCCCTTGCGCCCCTTCGGCAGCACGGGGTTCGCATCCTGAACTACCTCGACGACTGGCTCATTATGAGTCACTCTCGAGCGCAGGTGTGCGAACACAGAGATCTAGTGCTCCAGCACTTAGCCCGTCTGGGCCTTCGGGTCAACTGGGAGAAGAGCAAACTTTGGATAGTGGACACCATTGTTTTGGCTTACCAGCAGCAAGGTCGACCATGTCCCCTTGGGGTTCGGCCCACTCCACCCGGAGTGTGGCCTCCTCTTGGGCTTTAGCGCATGTCGCCTCGCTAACAGACATCTGCAGAGCTGCAGGCTGGGCAACACCTAACACATTCGCCAGATTCTACAATTTCCGAGTGGAGTCAGTGTCCGACTATGTACTCGCCCCTACGGGTGGCCGGTAATGGACCAGGCTCAGGTGTCTTCGCTTGCTCGCCATTCCACTCGATATTTTCTCCTCTGAGCTCCCCGAGAGCCCTGAGTTCCTCCAGCACTGCTGACGCCGACATCAGTTCAGTCTGCCCTTTCGAGCCCAGACCCTCATGTCCGGCCAGGTGCCCCAGCGTGCATGGTTCCCCTCCGGTGACCCCCACACGAGTATTTCTGCCGTAAGCCTCCTCAGCGAGCAGGTGTCTTTCCCTTGGCAAGTCCTTGCCACCCCTAGGGTTAAAAATCCACCCTCTGGCTGGTACCCTAGAGTTCTTCCATATGCAGCCCTTAGCGGGTCATATGTGTATTCTCTAAGTCCTCCCTACGGGTAGGCACTTTGGCATATCCACACTGGAATATGCTTCCCAGTGTCCCTTGGTATTCCTGTGATAAGTGGGAGTCCTTCGTCCGTACTAGTCTTACGACAGGGTACTCACACTTACGCAGGGCACTGGAAGACAGCTGAGTGGCGTTGTTATATTGGAACCCCCATTCGTTAGTCACTAACGTACGTCGTAGTGACTGAACGAAAGGGAACGTCTCGGTTACGTATGTACCCTCGTTCCCTGAGGAGGGAACGGAGATGTACGTTCCTTTGCCACGTCAGCTGTGTTGCCTGGAACGCGGAGTTCAGTCTTGGCTCCTGCAGCAGTAACATAATGCGATGTTGCCAGCGTACTTCCTTATATACCCACGAGGTGGGGCGAAGTTACGCATGCAAATTCCGCATGCCCATGGCATTGGCACTGCCATTGGGCTCTGTTAAATTCTCGAAGGCAATTGGCTTCTAAGCGAAACCCCCATTCGTTAGTCACTAACGTACGTCTTCGTTCCCTACATACGTAACCGAGACGTTTATATCACACAAAAAAGTCATAGTTGTGAGATTGTCTTTTTTATTCTGTGGCTGAAACAAGCTTCCATATTTAATTGGCATATCATGCAATTAATTAATTTTCATAGATTGACAGGACATTTGCTTTGTGTTGTTATTTTCAGATGACTCATCATTCCAAAACAAGGATCGCCACAAGAAGCAAATGCCCAAGTGTTAAAGCTGAGATTGCAGTTTGTTATCAGAACAACATTTTACCAGAAACTGGTTTTATGCCTACGTTTGTTACCCTCAGTGTTTTTTTTTATTGACAATATTGACAATAAGACAACAGGTTCAAGAACAGGTGCAGTCACATATGACTATGCAATATGTGTGAACAGTGGAGGAAATGCGATTATACATGCATACATAATCATATAGCACATACAAGCCTGTATAGAACAATTAAAACAGCAGTAGCCCACATACTGTATACCAATTATGGTTACTGAGCATAATCACATTACCATAATCATAGTATTCCATGAGCTCCAACTTAATTTCAGCACTGCTTTAATCGCAGTATAAGGGGGCATGTACATGTAGCCATTGACACACCCTTGACCAAAGCTTTGTGGACATTTAGCTGTTGGAGAAGCAATCGCTGGGATGCATGTTAATGTCCGTTGCGTATGTTGAGTACTGTCAGGTGCGAGTGGTACATTGCTTATATAATGAGCGCAGCCAACACAGAGAGGGAAGATTTGGAAAAGTGTGTGGGTGCATTGGGGAAGAATGAAAAAGGTCACCTTGTCTTGCGCCTCTTTCTCTCCACCTTCGCAAAGACTAGCAGTGAACTCATCCGAGATGTGAAGTCTGTCTTCCAGTGCTCTGAAAACTGTCCATGTGTGGAACTGTAACAGAACAGACCAAAGATTTTTGCATGCATTCAAATACACACATTGGCATGTTTGCTTTTCTGGAACAGTGCCATGTTTATAGAGTGATAAATCTGTGCATTCATGAATATGCAAAGGGTGCACTGTGGGATCCTCTTCTGACTCCATCCACTTGACAATAGTCGAGATCGTAAAAAGGTGTTGATGTCTCACACTTAAAAGGTCAGTGTTAATAATCGAGGTTCAGGTCACTGCAGCTGCAAATGCAAGCCCTTTCTACATTAGTTTTTTATTTTAATCACTGCATTGAAGTCTCAAATTAGATCTATTTCATTCTTATATCATGTTTTATTCATGCTTCAATGCAGGTTTGTGGAGCATACTTTTTTTAGCATATCTGACTCAAATCTGTTATTAAAATAATCATAAATACATTGCATCATATTTCTCGATCTAGATAAAATAGAAAACTTTGATATGATAATTTGCTTAGAATTTTGCCTCGTGTAGACAACAACAAGTGGTACCATATTTGTAATATTCAAAATTAATTTTGAGAGCATTAAACAAACAGAGGTCCACTCACTCTGTCAATTAGTCGAACATGACTGCAGCATCGGCCGCATTATATTGTTGACAAGAAAAGATACGAGTGCTAATCCTGAACTATTATTATTACTATTATTATTAACTAATATTATTATTGTGGGCAATATAAACCATTGGAGGTGACAAACATTTTGGCCATAAAACATAGTTTTATGTTTTATTAACTATATAATAATAATAAAAGTTATAATTGTACCTACACACCATTATGCAAGACAAGGTCTCAGCAAACAGGTGCCATAGAACAAATGGGAAAAAAATAAAAGGTAAGACAGAGCGAGAGAGAGAATTGGACAGCTACAATGTTGATGATCATTAGGGAGTGCCATTCACAATAGGAATTTTGATACCTTTCTCGATCCAGGCCAGACGTAATGGCTCTGAAATTGCATGGCAACAGCCGTGAACAGATTACAGTAGGAAACTGTCGTCCCTGCCAAACACACAAACAATTCTCCTTTTTTTTAAAACACCATCCTAATGCCTTCTCTTGCTGTTTTTTTTTTTTTTTTGCAGGAGCAGTAAACTCTTTGGCAGCAAAACTCTATCAGCAGCAGCAGAGCTCTCATATGAATCAATAACATTGTGCTGACGGGGACCTTGACAAATCAAATGAGATGACCTCCTCATAAATGACCAGTTAAACCAAACACTGTACCATTACGCCATATGTGCGTTCCATAAAGAAGCTAAACACCTCACTGGGGAACTAAAGTACACTTGCCAGAGTCCGTTCCCTTTTTGGCTGTAAAACATTTTCAAGGTGAGTCCATTCTGCTCGTCCATATGCAACGTTGGCAATTATACCTCTTCCATGCTGTTAATGTCTCACCAAGGTCTCGTAGAGGCAGCAGTCAGTAATGCGGAGCAGCTCGGCTGCTTGGTCATGCCCTGCACGTTAAACAGCACGCCGCTGGCATCAGCTAAACTCAAGGCGACAACTCATGCGGCGGTTCAGTTGAGACAGACGAAAGCCTTACTCCACTGATCTCAGATCTGATGGTAGCATGTTGTAAGCGTTCGCTACAGAAGCGACATGGCGCTGACCCCCGAGCTCCAAGAATCCCTTCCCCTCCCTTCAGCCTCCATTCCATGATCCGCCCGTCTTCCCGCTATATTAACTATGCCATTGGCTTCAAGGGAGGGAGAGAAAGGGCTCAAACCCTATTAGATCCCGTTAAATTCATTTTCGTTTGACCACACATCCGAGTGCCTCCCCTCAGGCAGTCACAGTTCTCTTCCTGCATATCTAATCAGCTGTCTTGAGCCCTGTGCCCAGGCCTCTGCTCCGTCCACAGCAAACACACGACTCGCTAATGATGCTCTATTACAGAGCACAACCTCAAGCATGCAGGCGCTACAATCTGCCTGACATTGCCATAAATCAACCCAAATGCCTTGCACCCTCCCTTCTCCCACTTTTATCCAGCCCAACGAATCATTTTTGACAGAGTTTGGCCTTCAAAGCCAATAAGGATTACAGATCCACAGTAAGTAGGTACAACGCTGCCACCCAACAATTCCACAGGGTAGTGTAGAATTGGTCACACCCCACAGGACGTTGATTTGGAATTTGATTCAAACCCCATCTATCAATCTATCTGTCTATCTATACCAGGGGTGTCCAAACCTGCTCCTAGAGGGCCACTGTCCTGCAGAGTTTAGCTCCAACTTGCCTTAACACACCTGCCTGGAAGTTTTTTATTATGCCTAACGAGACCTTGATTAGCTGGTTCAGGTGTGTTTAATTGGAGTTGGAGCTAAACTCTGCCGGACAGTGGCCCTCCAGGAACAGAATTAAGCCCCATTTCCACCAAAATTACCCAAAACAATTTGACCCAGGAACTTTTTTCCCAGAATCTTTTTTCTCACAGACTGGTTGCTGTTTGCGTTTCCATTGCGGTCTAAAGTACCGTGAAGTTTAGTCCAGTGACGTAGGACTATACGCGACTTTAAAGCTCCCGCAACATGTTCAACGCCCAAGTCCCACCCCCAAAAGTTCCTGAACTTCGAAAAAGTACTACATCGCGAGCAGGGACTTTTTGAGGGGGACATTTTTTTTAAATCAATCTGTTTATATATCAGTCTTTGCCTATTTGTCTGTCTAGCTACATTATCTATTGATTAGCCTGTCTATTTATCTATCTCTGTCTGTTGCTCTGACTGTCTAGTGTCTATTATCTCTACAGTATCTTTACATCAATCTATTTATCTATCTTTCTGTTTTGTCAACCTGTGTGTCTATCTACAGTATCTATCCATCAATCAGTGTATCTGTCTGTCTGGCTGTGAAGGCATTTAAAATTTGTCTTGAAAAACATTGCTTTTGTAGTTAAAAATGACAGCCATACAAATTTCTTTGAATTTCAAGGCATTTTAATTCTACTTCATAAAATCTACTGTTTGCTACTTCAATTAAAATTAAATTAAGCTATTGAAATTTAAACTCAATTCAGTTCTTAATGCTGTACAACCCTGACACAAACCCATGGCCATCATTCTGTCTGTGGGTCACAGAAGTCAAATGCTCATACACTGTGTGTTGTTGATTCTATAAAAAGTCTTATGGATACAGTAGGGCGATTTTCACAGCAATTTTGCAGAGGGGATTTTGGCATAGATTTTTGCACATTATATTCTCAGTGCATCTCTGTAATATTACTCCCCTGATACTTTCCCACATAATGAACCAATATGCTGTTATTGTGAAATCCTCTTCTAAGAAAATTACTTGGCTTACCTAATTTATAACTGTATTACATCAACAACATAAAGTTTATCAGCCACTAGATTTTTGTGCAGTCAATTCTAGGGCACATGCATCCTTGGGGTCTGCGTCTTCTCTGAGCATATCGCTGCTTTATATACATCAGTGCTTCACCTCCTTGGCTGTACGGCGACCAGGTGGTCGGTTAATGTTCTGTGGGGAGTTGGCTACCAGAATGAGTTGTGCCAATTGATCACCCCCAAATTGGTATCAGCAAAAGCGATGTCAGTCTTTAGAATAAATCCCAATTAGATCTTGATGCTGCTTGTCCGACCCTCTGATCGACTCTTTATTGCACTCTGGCCTGACATAATATCAATCTAATCTGGTGATATGAGGATTTATATCAGATTGAGGTCATAAATGTAAATTTGGTGCCGCATGCAATAAGGGGAGCCCTTATTCAGACCTCATGCTGCTCAGGGAGTCAATAAGTTTGGAAGGTGCCAAAGCTATAAGCTAATTTACTGCCACTCTAGTTTGGCTATTTGAATTGGTAATATCTATTTAGTAGCGGCAATGAAAAGCAAAAAAATTTATAAAATAAATATTCTTAGTAATGCTTGGGGCAATTTGTGGTGTATTTTTGGTCAAACTGAACAGAGAAAATGAAAGTCAAGGGTAGTTTGTTATTTTAAAAAACATGCAATTACAGATCTGGAGAAATCCATTTTCTTGAAGCACCTTATCAAACTTCAAAGTAAAATTCACTAATAATTTAAATATTATTTATTTATTATTTAAATAATACCTCCCTTTGCTTACCTCCAGGAAATGTGTCCTTAGCCAAAAATCTGTGACAAATTTGTGCTACTGAGCGGTAGTTTGAATGCATCCTGCTTTGTGTGTAGAGATAAATAGAAGTTTACTTTAGTTTTGACTAACAAAAATTCATAACGACAGCCTTCAAATCTCCTCCTAATTTCCACCCTGGCCTGATCGATCATTTCTCATTTCTAATTTGTCAGTGAGATTCAACAAAAGATCACGCATTGACATTAAAAGGTCATCTCACCTGGCTGCTGGAGTTTGATTGAAGTTTGACAGGGAAAGTTGTCTAGGGTTGGGAAGTGTCTGACATATGCTATATGTCAGCTTCTGAATTAGGCACGTCAACCTTAGACTCAAACTGTTTACCTGCTCAAAGCACTTCAACAGAGGTCAAACAACCTCAAACTTTTAACAGCATGCACAATTAAAGGAATTCATCCAAAGGAGTTAATGTTGTTTGTATGACTATTTTTCTTCCATGACAAATTGTGAAAGAAATTCATACAGGTTGAGATTGTGTTTTTTTTTATGACCTTGGCATTGATATTGAATATCACAAGTCATGGGCTCATTCACAAACCATTCTTTAAAACAGAAAATGTAACAAAATGTGCTATGCATTGACGTTCTACACTGATAGGTAAAAGTATTCTAAGTATAGCCATAATAGCGAAGTCAAGCTTAACTTTGATTCATAACTTCGGAAGCATAGAGAGTTTAGAAAAGCTCAACTCCATTGTGAACCAAAGTGGAGATTTGAGCAGAGGAAGAATGATACTGAATCTTACAGTGAGTGACTTTCTGTTGATCTACTCTTTCTCTCTCTCCTTAAGAGCTATTTCTACATTCTGTTTGGGCAACACAGAGTGATTTCCACAGATTATGGCCTTCTGCAGGAAGACATAAATACTACAGTGAAGACTACAAAAAGCACTATAATATACAGTTGTGGTCAAAAGTTTACATATACCTTGCAGAATCAATTTTTTTTAAATTATTTTAAGAAAAAAAGAGGGATCATAAAAAAATGCATGTTCCCTTTCAGTCGGTCACTTTCGACGTTACGTCAACGTCACCAACGTATTGGGATCACTTCTGGGAGCCCTATCAACTTCGAGTGTATACAGAACAGGTCATTGGCGTGCAATATTTGCATCTCACGCTCTGCCTTGCAGCATGGGTATAAATATAGATGCAGAATAAATATAAATACATTTGTCATTCACTTCAGAGCTGAATGTTGTGCTGCCTGAAGAGTGTTTCTGTTTTTGAAAGAGATGAACCAGAGAGATAGAGAACAAGAGAAGGAGAAGCTTGGAGTGCTGGGAGTGAAGGCACGGCAGTGACGATTGCGATCTCACGCTGCGAGAGAAAACTGAGGAAGGGCACATTTCTGTGGGTTCGGTGAGGGTGTTCCCCAAAACAGTGAGTGCATACACAGGGCTGCACCATCTCCCTGTGTATTGCCGCGGTCATCTCCCTGTGTGCTTCAGCACATTAAAAGAGCTTTTCCCTAAAAGAGTACACGTCATTCGATGTCATTCCACCCGTGCGTTTCTGGATGCGGTTATTCCTTGTCAATAGCTGACGGTCACAATAATTTTCTCACGTGTCTGGGCATTCAGCACGCTGAGGCAGCATTGGTGGATAGTTTGTGTACCCACTGCAGGAAGGCGGAGTCCCCTTACCTATACCCCCGATCTAGAGCTATTCCTGCTGGACAGCAGAATAGAGCTACTTTGGCGAATAGCCAGGGTGACCTGAGGATTATGGTTAGGGCTACCTCTGCTATCTCTGTGAGCCCCTAATCCCTCTGACGCTCCACAGCCAGTTGAGTTACTGAGAGCGCATGCTGGCCCCTCCCATGGTTCTCAGTGCCCCGCCCCAGTGCCCTTCTTCCTGGAAGTGCATGAGGAGCTCACTAGGTCAAGGAAGGCACCTTCAGAAACCAGCCCAGTGACTCTTCACTCCTCACTACCCTTGATGGTGGGCCAACCAAGGGGTATGTGGAGATCCCGCCAGTGGAGCGTGCCGTCGCGATGCAACTGTGTCCGGCGTCTGCTTCCTCCTGGTCCGGTAATCCGCCCATTCCATTGGTCAGGCGATGTCCACCATGGTGGTCCAGGAGCACCATCTCTGGCTGATATGAGGGAGACGGATCGCCATCCACCCGCTGGCTGCAGATCCTCTGCCTGCTCGTCGCTGGGGGTCCTGGTTGTGTCCAGGACGCACTTATGAGGCCTCCACACACCCTCATGCCCCTCAGCAGAAGCAGGTAAGTGTTACACTGCACATTCAGACCCCACTTCGGGCCGCTACACCATCCGAGTCGGGTCCCTGCATGTTGCCTTGCTGCCCCACTGCGGGTACATCTGTGGTGCCATTGGTCCAGCTTACTTGGTCGCTGGGAGCCTGGCTAGCGCTTCACAGCCCATCTTGCTGGCTCATCCGTACCATCAGACTCGGCTATGCGATTCAGTTTGCCCGGCAACCCCCCAAGTTCAATTCATCCACTTTACCTCCGTGCTGAAGGAGGGTGCTCCTGTTTTATGGATGGAGATCGCAGTCCTACTGGCGAAGGACGCGATAGAGCCGGTCCCTCCAGCCGATATGAAGACAGGCTTCTACAGCCCGTATTTCATTGTACCCAAGAAAGGCGGTGGGTTACGGCCAATCTTGGACTTGCGGTTCTTGAATCGGTCCCTGCACAGGCTGCCATTCAAGAGGCTAACGCAGAAACACATCTTCGAGTGCATCCGTCCCCAAGGTTGGTTTGCAGCGATCGACCTGAAGGACGTGTACTTTCATGTCTTGATTCTCCCTCGACACAGACCGTTCCTTTGCTTTGCGTTCGTGGGGCGAAAAAAATCTCTAAAACTGCAGCTCTTGTGGGGTGTTCCCGGTCTGCAGTGGTCAGTAGGTATATCAAAAGTGGTCCAAGGAAGGAACAGTGGTGAACCAGCAACAGGGTCATGGGCGGCCAAGGCACACTGATGCACATGGGGAGCAAAGGTCGTGTGGTCCGATCAAACAGACGAGCTATAGCTCAAATTGCTCAAGAAGTTAATGCTGGTTCTGTTAGAAAGGTGTCAGAATACAGAGTGCATCGCAGTTTGTTGCGTATGGGGCTGCATAGCCGCAGACCAGTCAGGGTGCCCATGTTGACCCCTGTTCACCGCCGAAAGCACCAGCAGTGGACATGAGAGCATTGGAACTAGACGGCAGAGCAATGGAAGAAGGTGGCCTGGTCTGATGAATCACGTTTTCTTTTACATCACGTGGATGGCAGGGTGCGTGTGCGTTGCTTACCTGGGGAACACGTGGGAAGAAGGCAAGCCAGCGGAGGCAGCGTGATGCGTTGGGCAATGTTCTGCTGGGAAACCTTGGGTCCTGTCATCCATGTGGATGTTACTTTGACACATACAACCTTCCTAAGCATTGTTGCAGACCATGTACACCTTTTCTTGGAAACTGTATTCCCTGGTGGCTGTAGCCTCCTTCAGCAGGATAATGCACCCTGCCTCAGAGCAAAAATGGTTCAGGAATGGTTTGAGGAGCACAACAATGAGTTTGAGGTGTTGACTTGGCCTCCAAATTCCCCAGATTCAAATCCAATCGAGCATTTGTGGGATGTGTTGAACAAACAAGCCCGATCCACGAAGGCCCTACCTCACAACTTACAGGACTTAAAGGATCTGCTGCTAGCATCTTGGTGCCTGTGAAGGCTAAGGCCACACATATATATATGTAGGTTATATTTATTGGGAATTGTTAGTGATTGACCTTTTTCCCCTCTTTATTTTCATATGTTGTATTTATTTGTTTATTTGGTAGTACATTATTGTGTTGGTTTTGTAAGATTGTTTTTGTTTTATTTATTCTTATGTATTTGTTGTGTTAATTCTAACCAAACGGTTGTACTAGGGGTGTGCGCATTTAACATCCAAAAAGGAGATAGCGCCAATTCATTACTAGAGTGCACGCTAGAGAATGAATAAATTCCACTAGACACATTTATGAGTTTAATATATTCATTTTATTGTTTGAGTTGTTTTCTTACCCGTGGTTCCGCTGAAGGCCCATGACTGCAGCATGGAGCGAAGATCGGACTAAACGGATGTATTGTTTCCGGAGATCTTTTATTATTATTTTGGGGAATTATGGGAAATGTAGGGTTTGGTTTAACATGTGTTTGGATCATTTGTTGGGGGGGGGGGGGGGGGGGGGTGATCTTGTTCATTTGAATGGATATACTTGTGTGTATAATATTTTGTGTATATTTATTTTTATTATTACTTTATGGTGCATGTGAGTTTTCATATGTTTCTGGAGTTTATTTGTGTGAATATTTTTTTCTTTAAAATGTGAACCATGAGATGAGACATTTGTGAGACCCCTGGGTAATGCAATGGTTTGGTCTAATTTCTTAAAAATGAGTTTGGTTGTGATGGCGAGTCAGTTCTGGGGAGGGATCCCGGTCATAGAACATCAGAGACCCAGAGCTCACGTTGGTTTTCCCTTGCATTTAGTTATTTATTTATTTTGATGTGACCCTTGTATAAGTTATTTGTTTTCCCCCCTCTTGAATAAATCAAGATTTTGTTGACTTGATGACTGCCTCCTGAAAAGTTTTTGGAAGAACCCGACAAGATGGTGGCAGCGGTGGTTTTCTGTCCAGGAAGAGGCTGGTCATAGCAAGTCAAGTGGCGAATAAATGGCGCCTAAAAGAGCAGTGCGTGCTGTGGTCCCTCCGGAGGATGTCGAGGTTGTACCAGATGAGGGAGGAGTCTTGATGGAGGAGGCGACAGGGGCGGTTGAGCAAGGGGCCGAAGAGGAGGCTGAGGGAGATGTACTGGAGCTTAGGCGTATGTTTCAACGGTTTATGAGTGATCAGCAAGACAGAGATGCTCGTCGGGCACAAGAGACCGCTCGACAAGAGACGCGATGGAAGTCGCTTCAGCATCAGTTCCATCAACTGCAAGGTGAAGTCAGCCGTCGAAGTGCATTGGAGGACGCGCAAGGCCGGGGAGCCGCCGAGTCAGATGAATTGCGAAGAGCTTCCAGTAGCTCCCGTACTATGAGCCCTGCATATGCGCTGAACGAACCAAAGATGCAACAGTTGTGTGACTCGGATGATATCGAGCATTACTTGACCACGTTCGAACGGATTGTGGGGGCGTGCAGGTGGCCGAGGGGAGACTGGGCCATTAAACTTGTCCCGTTGCTGACGGGCAAAGCGCGCAGTGCGTACGTGGCCATGGATGTTGCGGACGCAGGTGAATACGCGCAGGTGAAGGAGGCTATCTTAAAGAAATATTCCATTAACCACGAAACATACCGGCAGAGATTCCGTGAGATGGGAGTGCTGGAAGAAGAGGCCCCTAAAGAGCTGTATGTTCGACTAAAAGACCTGTATCAGAAATGGGTGAGACCAGCGGAGAGAACGAAGCAGGAGATTGGAGAGATCATTGTCCTTGAACAATTTCTCCGGATGCTTAGCCCAGATCTGCAGACGTGGATCAAAGAACACAGCCCGTCTACAGCTGAGGAAGCGGCACATCTGGCTGACGTCTTCGTGGCAGCGCGACGTAGAACTGAGCCTTGGAGTTTTGCGCGCTGGAAGACAGCGCGGGACAGATCTTTCCGGCGACCGAGCTCAATGTCTGAAAGTAACAGGTCTTCAACTGAGGCAAGTGTAAATCGAATTGAGAACTCTGGTGTTTCTGTTTTAGAGACTATTAAGTGTTACAAATGTGGTCAGTTGGGTCACAAAAAGCCAATGTGCCCACAGTGGACAAGAACACTGACTAATATGTGTTATGTTCCTAGAGAAAGCATACCTGAAGCTGTTAACGCTGTTGTCCTAAAACAGGTAACCAGAAAGGTGGAGGTGAATGGAAAGAAAGTCACTGCCTTGGTAGATACAGGCTGCACGCAAACTTTAGTTGAATCCGATCTAGTACCATTATGGGCTAGTAGCGATGCTCCAGTCATAGTGAGATGTGTTCACGGGGAGGAGCGGCAGTATTCTGTTACTGATGTGTATATGGGAATAGAGGGACAAACCTATTTGATGAGGGTAGGGCTTGCACAAAATTTACCATATCCAGTAATTCTGGGTCATGATTTCCCTGCTCTGATGGATTTGTTACCTGCTGGAGATTCTTGTAATATAGTACTGACGCGTTCTCAAAGCAAACAGCGTGAATGTGACGAAGAGGAAAATACCTTGTCGTCTTTACCCTTTTTTGATTCGGAATTAGCTGTGAGTCAGCTTAAGATAAGGAAGTCCAGAAGGGAAAGAAGGCAGGATAAAATTAAGAACGCTGTAGTGCAGTCTAGGGAAATAAAACCCCCTGATAAATTGTTGAATGCTGATCAACTTCCAATACCTGACGATGTGAGGCAGGTCCAGAAAGAGGACCGTGAAATTGCAAAATTGCGTTCACAGGTGGAAGAGGCAATACAGAAAGGGCGGAATGAAGTAGTCTGTCAGGGAAAATATTTCTGTGTGATTAATGACCTGCTGTATCGTAAAACAGGAGATAAATTACAAGTGGTATTACCTGTGGGTGTACGGAGCACCGTGATGACGTTGGGGCATTCCATTCCGTGGGCAGGACATTTGGGGAGGCGAAAGACACAATCGAGAATTGGTAAGCATTTTTACTGGCCGGGTATGTCTAAGGATATTGCGGAATTTTGTAAAGCTTGCCCTGAGTGTCAGTACAGCGGAATTCGCAAGCCCCATAAAGTCCTGTTAATTCCCTTACCAGTTATTGATGTTCCGTTTCAGCGGCTGGGAATGGACATTGTAGGTCCGCTGGAACGGAGTAAGACCGGGTATAAGTATATGCTATTCATTTGTGATTATGCGACGCGGTTTCCCGAGGTGTTTCCGTTAAGAAATATCAAAGCTAAGGCTGTCGCGTCCTGTTTGGTACAGTTCTTCTCACGAGTAGGTATTCCGAAGGAAATACTGACCGATAGAGGTACGAATTTTACGTCTCAATTGCTGCAGCAGGTGTATCAGTTGTTGGGGATAAAAGGGTTAAAAACAACTCCCTACCATCCGGAGACGGATGGGCTCGTAGAGAGATTTAATCAAACGCTAGTGCAAATGCTGCGTAAATTCGTTAATGAGGTGGGAACCGACTGGGATCAGTGGCTACCATATCTTATGTTTGCGTATAGGGAAGTTCCACAGGCATCAACTGGGTTTTCGCCTTTCCAGTTGATGTATGGGCACGAAGTGCAGGGACCTTTGTCCCTTGTGAGAGAACTTTGGGAGGGGAATTCGGAGACGTCAACTAAAACTAACGTTATTGACTATGTGTTGGCCATGAGACAAAAACTGCAACAGATGACCGAATTTGCTAACGCTCATTTGAAGGAAGTCCAGAAAAGACAAAAAACGTGGTATGATCGAAAGACAAAGTCGCGGTCTTTTGAGCAAGGTCAAAAAGTTATTGTAATGCTTCCTACCTCCGAGAATAAATTGTTGGGTAAATGGCAGGGGCCGTTTCAAGTGACTAGGAAAATAGGAACAACTACGTATGAGATAGCGACCCCAGGAGAGTCACGATCACATCGAGTACTGCATATTAATTTGTTGAAAAACTGGTACCCACAGGACGAGAGCGCGGTCGTTAATTTGATTAGACTAGTGGTGGATGAGGAGGAGACGGAAGAACAGTACTTACCCGGTAGCCAACATTCGTCGTCGGTGGATCTTAGCCATCTTTCCGTGGAGCATCGAGCTCAAATTCAACATTTGTGTGAACCGGAGTTGTTCAAAAGTCAGCCAGGCTACACCCCGCTTATAAAGCATAGAATAGTGCTTAATGAAAATGCTCGTCCGAAACGAATGAGTTACCGCATCCCTGAAAGGCTGCTGACATCTTTTGAAAATGAGGTAACATTGATGCAGCAAATGGGTATAATAGAACCGTCGAAAAGTGAATGGTGTAATCCGGTTGTATTGGTGCCAAAAAAAGATAATACCCTTAGGTTCTGTATCGATTTCCGTTATTTGAATTCCGTCTCAAAATTCGATTCATATCCTATGCCTCGTATTGAGGAGTTAACTGAGAAACTCGGCAAGGCTAAATTTATCAGTACCATCGATTTAAGTAAAGGGTACTGGCAGGTGCCTTTGGACGCAGAGTCGCGAGAGTTGACCGCGTTCCGTACACCGAGGGGGCTGATGCATTTTCGAGTTTTACCGTTTGGGCTACACGGAGCACCTCCAACTTTTCAAAGATTGATGGATTCGGTATTGGATAAGGTAGGAGAATGTGCAGCGGCTTACTTGGACGATGTTGTAATTTTTAGTACCTCTTGGGAGAGTCATCTTGAACATCTGCGTATAGTTTTTCAACAAATTAAAAACGCCGGTTTAACCATTAATCCCGCTAAATGTTCATTAGTGAAAACCGAGACTGAGTACCTAGGGTACGTATTAGGAAATGGGATAATTAAGCCACAAGTGCAGAAAATAAGGGCCATTCGATCATGTCCTCCTCCAGCTACAAAAAAACAAATTCGATCCTTTCTGGGTTTAGTCGGTTGGTATCGGAAATTTATTCCCCATTTTTCAACCATTGCGGCACCGTTAACTGACTTGATTAAAAAGACAAAGCCTAATAAAGTGCAGTGGACTGTAGCCGCTGAAGAAGCGTTTGGGGAATTAAAGCGCGTGCTGAGCAAGGAACCCATATTGCGTAGTCCCGATTTTGAAAAATCATTCGTCCTGCAAACGGATGCGTCGGATGTAGGGTTAGGAGCGGTCCTGATGCAGGAAGAGCTCGAAGGGAGGCATCCAGTTGTGTATTTGAGTCGGAAGTTGTTTCCTAGAGAGACTAGATACTCCGTGGTGGAGAAAGAATGTCTAGCTTTGAAATGGGCTCTTGACTCATTGAAATATTATTTGCTCGGCCGTGATTTCGTTATTGAAACGGATCATAAAGCTTTGAAATGGTTGAGTCGAATGAAGGATGCAAATTCTCGATTGACGCGATGGTTTCTCTCTATGCAACCTTTTCGCTTTACAGTGAAGCATCGTCCGGGGGTCGAAAATATAGCCGCCGATTTTCTTTCTCGCTCTCCGTGCGAGAATGCTTAGGTGGGGGGAAATGTGAAGGCTAAGGCCACACATATATATATATGTAGGTTATATTTATTGGGAATTGTTAGTGATTGACCTTTTTCCCCTCTTTATTTTCATATGTTGTATTTATTTGTTTATTTGGTAGTACATTATTGTGTTGGTTTTGTAAGATTGTTTTTGTTTTATTTATTCTTATGTATTTGTTGTGTTAATTCTAACCAAACGGTTGTACTAGGGGTGTGCGCATTTAACATCCAAAAAGGAGATAGCGCCAATTCATTACTAGAGTGCACGCTAGAGAATGAATAAATTCCACTAGACACATTTATGAGTTTAATATATTCATTTTATTGTTTGAGTTGTTTTCTTACCCGTGGTTCCGCTGAAGGCCCATGACTGCAGCATGGAGCGAAGATCGGACTAAACGGATGTATTGTTTCCGGAGGTGATCTTGTTCATTTGAATGGATATACTTGTGTGTATAATATTTTGTGTATATTTATTTTTATTATTACTTTATGGTGCATGTGAGTTTTCATATGTTTCTGGAGTTTATTTGTGTGAATATTTTTTTCTTTAAAATGTGAACCATGAGATGAGACATTTGTGAGACCCCTGGGTAATGCAATGGTTTGGTCTAATTTCTTAAAAATGAGTTTGGTTGTGATGGCGAGTCAGTTCTGGGGAGGGATCCCGGTCATAGAACATCAGAGACCCAGAGCTCACGTTGGTTTTCCCTTGCATTTAGTTATTTATTTATTTTGATGTGACCCTTGTATAAGTTATTTGTTTTCCCCCCTCTTGAATAAATCAAGATTTTGTTGACTTGATGACTGCCTCCTGAAAAGTTTTTGGAAGAACCCGACAGTGCCAGATACCACAGCACACCTTCAGGGGTCTAGTGGAGTACATGCCTTGACAGGGTCAGGGCTGTTTTGGCAGCAAAAGCAGGACCACAACGTGGAGGCTAAGATCTTGATCTAGCCGCCAAAACCAAATACATAAAGAAAAAACTACAAGCTAAAACGAAATAATAAAAACAAATTAGACAAATATATAATTTAAATAAATTGCACAAATAAGAAAGTGTATAGAGTAAAAGAGTAAATGTCTATTGGGAATGGGCAGATCCTGAAAAAAACCCTTTTACTAGAGGTAAGTTTCTAATACGAATAATGAAAAAAAAAACTATTAGGTTTTATTATTGGCTCATTTCTATATACCTTTCTTGCCTACAATATAGGATACATATATTTTTGATTCTATTTTCTTCATACCATCTTTCAACCATTCCTCTTTTTAAGTAAGACCCTTAACACTTAAAGTTGTTGAGCTAATAATTATATTCCTTAGATATGATATCCAGGATAAGATGTGACAGCCACGGACAAGTGCTGTAAAAAAAAACGCTCGAGGAGGCATGTGGCCACTCAGCAGGCTGGGTGATTATTCCTTCAGGCAGCCCTCAACTCATTACGGTGTGCAGTAATAGAGAAAAAGGAGAAGTGTGCAGCAAGATTTACAAGATAATGGGTGAGTGCTGCATTTTCAGTATGCTTCTCTGTGATTAAATCAGAGGCTTGATAAATATTTACATTCATCTAAAATGAGATTAGGCCCCGTCAAGATGGCTGGCAGTCCAGCTTGCCGCCTGAGGACAACAACGCCTTCGAATTCCTGATGAGACGCGTCAGTGTGAGTTTTCTCTTGTGCTGTTAGACCCACTTTAAAACCCAATCTTCCCGGAATAAGCTATTGCTCTCACAGACATTATACTGGTAAAGGTCACCTAGGGGTTGGTGATTGTTAGTAAAGTCAAATTTTGAAATGGAAAAAGCCACCATAGAATAAAATCAAGCTTAATAGACTACATTTGTTTAGTCTGGTTAGTTTGAATTTCTGTCTGACGGTCTGTATCCCATTTATCCTTCAGTGATGACATAATCAGAGTTGGCATGTAAAACTGCTTGTTTTTACCCAAGAGAAAACTGCTCATTAATAAAGTTGATATACTGCACTGACAGTCCGATATTTGGGCAAGTCTAGAGAAATGACAGAAAAAAGACTGTAAAGGGTTTACAGTCTTTTTTCTGTCATTTCTCTAGATTTGCCCAAATATTGGACTGTCAGTGCAGTATATCAACTTTATTAAAGAGCAGTTTTCTCTTGGGTATCTACCCTGCCTACTAACAACGGGCAACACAAGTGGGCAAGGAAAAACACACTTAATTTCAATCCTCTAGCAAACGTTGTTTTTTCTCACGTCTACTAGAAACAAAGATTTTCCTCCACCTATGAGTCTCTTTGGTGTAGCAAAATTACATCCTCGTTTAAAGCTTTTCTCTCAAAAAGCAGAACAAAGATTAATCAGAATGAGAGAGGGTATTTGTATCTGGGTATCTGATATAGGGACTTGTACTTATCGGCTAAATTGCTCCTGGCAGTAAGGGGAGTGCATCAAAAATAATAAGATCATCGATTAGGAGATGTGTAGATCAAAATGGGTTTTTAGGGGAAACTCGCTCACAAGCACACACTCAAATGTGCCGGATTGGTTTGTGAAGCAAGGAAAGCTTTTGAAAGATGTTTGAGTTTTCCATAAAAAGATCATAAAGCCATATCTGATGAATAAATATGAGGTTGGGGGGGAGGGGGTGTATAGCTATAGCTGGGTCATTGTGGTCTTACTGCTTCAAGTTCATTCGTGATTATTTTCCAGGCTTGAAATCTTCCTCTCTCTCTTTCTCTCTCTTACCCATTGTACTTCTTTTAGCTTAAGTGATCTACCCTTCTTCCCATTCTCCTAAAATGTCACACAAAGCCACGTGATGAGCGCAATTGCGCTTATTCCTGGCTTCTTCTGTCCCATTTTTAAAAAAGTGCAAAGTAGGATCTTTACAGTCGCTGGGGTGAAGGTGGAGGAGAGCTCTCTAATTTAGACTTAATTCTTCATCTCTCCATACACTTTGACCTTAATCGATCAGCATTTGTCATACTTTGTGGTTTTAGGTCATTCAAATAACTGAAGGCCTGGTGGTAAAATAATAATATTGCTTAGGGTGCAAAGATAAAAATACATGTTCATTCCGACCTCTTATTTTTGTCCTCTGTATATCTACATTTCTGCATTTACATTTATGCATTTGGCAGACACTTTTATCCAAAGCGACTTACAGTGCCCTTATTACAGGGACAATCCCCCTGGAGCAACATGGAGTAAAGTGCCTTGCTCAAGGATACACTGGTGGTGACCGCTGGGATCGAACCAGTAACTTTCTGCGTATCAGTTCCATGGTTTAACCCACCGGACCACCATCTCACCTATGTGAATGATGGTGGTATATGGCTCTTTCTCCTGCATACAGCCAAGGAGGTTTATAATATAAAGCATGTTATCCGTTACCATTCCCATTCACCTCAAAGGCAATTGCTTGACTGGAACATGATCTCTGGACAGAATACATACTGTAATTTTTTTAAACTGTATTGCTAATTAATATTTTGAGGCAAGACAGCCCAGGTGAATACGGTTAAAAAAACTAAAAAACTAATAGATATCACAATACTTCCCCAGTTGATTGATTACATTAATAATTGCACAAAAAAAAAAAAAAATATTACAAATCTGAAATTCTGTTTCCTTTTTTTTATTTTAGAGTAACATGTTTTTTGAAGAGGGGATTTTGGATATCTATTTATCACTCCATAAATCAGAAAATACATGTCAACAGCCAGAAACAAACAAAACAAAAAAAAAATTAGGAATAAAATGTGTAAAAGTAATGAGTATCTTGTGTGGCCAGCAGCTGTTTTAAAGTGGTCATGAGAAATCTGAGAAATCAAATTTTCCTTGAGCTTTTGACATATAAGAGGTCATCATACTATAAGAATATACTGTAAGTTTCAGAACGGAAAACTTCCTTGTTAGTCCAAAAACAGCTTTTATTGTAACCAATGACAAGATCGCTGCATTCATGCGCTCAACATGTCTGTGATCGGCTACAATGCTCATCATCCTGCAACCTTTCATGCCACGATCTAAATATAATTCCATATATTTAACTAAAATCAACACTTTTCACAATTAGTTAACCTTGAGAGCTGTAATAGTAAAAACATGCTAAAAGTTTTCAAGGGAGTCCCACATGTAATAGCTATTTCATATATGCAAAGACGTTAGTCAATCACAACAGTGGGTGTTTACACTGATGTCTCAGAGTAGACACACCCCTTAAAGGGGTCATAGAATGACATTTTTGTACAAGTTAATATGATTCTTTAGTGTCTAAATGAAAAGTTTGTAATATACTTTAATTAAAAATTCTCATTAGTATTGTAAGAAAACACTCATTTTACCTGGTCAAAACCAGCTCAGTTTTCAGCAAGTCATTTCAGTGCATGTGACTTTAAATGATAATGAGCTTTGCTCACCCCGCCCCCTCTGCTCTGTGGGGCGTTCGGTTCGACCCGACACAACACCACAACACACGTGGAGTGTTGCCTTGACAACATTTGAGGGTATATTTTCGAGAAATAATGGCAACGGGAGTCTCTGAGGAAACATCTGAGCAACCTTATCATTTTGAACCGGAGTCGGACTAGGAACAAGATGACGAACCCATCGAAGTTCGAACAGGACGTTTCTGAATGGTTGGTTAACGTCATGTCACTTTGATCTATCTTTGTACTGGCAGAGTAGTGTAGTTGCTATGTGTTTACTGATGTGTTAGTTCATTGACAGATTGATGTTATGTTATAAGATTTTTTTTTTTACATTACTTCTTAATCAGTAACAGACACCGTTATAAACCATGTACAAAAGTAAGCTTAGTGTAGTGTTACCACGTTAACTTTATCACCAGAGTACACAGTTTGTAATAACAAACATAACGTGTTGTTCATTATAAACGTGGGATTATGAATTATATTGAGAACATCATACACAGATGCCGTAATGTAACTTACCCTGTAAACTTTAGCCTCATTCATCGTGAAGCGATTTGCAAAGATTAATATAAAGGTTAATAAAACGTTACACTCACATCTTCCTGAGGTGCAGCAGGAACACGATCCTTTTTTCAAGAGCAGCTTATTAGCAAAACCTGCTTTATACTGACGCTCGTTTATAAAGCAGTCTGCTGAGAAATGATTCGCGCAAACATTGACGTTGATCGGGGGAATATTCCCTTCTAAAACAAAACTCAGCAGCCACTGGGTCTTCAGCAGTTTGGATGTAGGAACATCAAAATGACTGCTGTGTTCGTTATTACACACAACAACAACACAACACCACAATCGCTTAGACGCCATTCTGTTCCAGAGTATCAACAATGGCGGACTGATGACAGCTCGCTCAGGGTGGGTCTGTGTTGAAACGCTGCTGTCAATCAACAATCTTAGGAGGGGCGTACACCGTGTAACGTCACACGGTCAGACGGCTCGATTTGAGACAGGGGAAAATATATAAGGAGATTAAAAAAAAAACACTGGATGTATTTTTATCATTATAGGATGGTTGTGTACAGGCACTGCCAACACACATTTCCGTATAATCAACTTGAAAAAGTGCATGTACCATTCTATGACCCCTTTAAAACAGAGCGTTCAAATAAGAGGGCTTAAATCAGGATAGGAAAAATGCCTTTTATTTCTAAATGATGACCCTTTTCGATGTAAACTAGCATTACGAGTGCACCCCAAGAAACATTATAAAACAATGCAGTTCATGACCCCTTTAAGTACTACTGTGCATCTCATCCTCATGGACTGGAAGCAGATTTGCCAGTTCTTGCTGTGAGATGTTACTTCACTTTTCCACCAAGGCACTTGCAAGTTCTCGAACATGTCTTGGGCGGACACATGGTCACAGGTGGTTTGGCAGTGCAAAGACGATTAGCTATCTTTCCCGTCTCCTTGTCTTAGGCGTCTTACATTATGGACATTGCAGTTTATTGCTCTGGCCACATCTGCAGTGCTCATGTCTCCCCACAGCAGAATTATGGCATGTTCACACAGATGAGGAGGACCCTGGGCATCTTTCTCCTGGTGTTTTTAGAAAGTCAATTGAAAGGTCTCTTTAGTGTCCCAAGTTATTGTGTCACATTAATTGTCTACCGCCTGTAAACTGTAAGTCTTATGGACTGTTCCACAGAAAATATTTTATATGAATAAGAGTATCAATGGAGAAACATGCCTTTTTGCAGCCAGATGGGACTAACTGGGCCATGCTAACCAGTCAAACCTTGACCCACACCTACCTACCCAATCAAATATCCATTTTGCAGTGACAAGTCCATTCCTATAATTAACTATTTTATTGCTTCCTCTACCTTTATTCCTTGCCATAGATTCCCACATACCATGGCACAGGTACAGAAAACAAAGTGTTTTTGTAGCCGTAACCTGGTGTGACATTTATGTGCGGCACTGTAAACCCCATGAGTAAGTGTGCTTTTCTTAATAGCCATATTACTCTCTAAATGACATGTTCCAGTTTTTTCCTGCTCTTGAACCTTTAACTCTGTCTGTGCAAATCCAATCAATACCTTATTATTAAGGTAACGGGCGAGGGCAGGCAATGAGCAACTTCAGCGTGCTTGTAATTTTTTTCCTCCGCTCCTGTGAACGACTTGTTTAGTGTGACAGGGAGATAATAACATTAATGTGTCATTGAGCATAGATTTCTGTGGTGCTTCATTGTGCCGCATACATTGACAGCTCATCAAAATCAGCTCCTGGGAGGAGATTCTGGACTTCAATCCACGTTCCTCGGTATGACGGCTCAAACCTTATTGTCTAACGATGACCTCTAGGTCCTGGCCATAAAGCAAAAATCCATATGGTGTTGACGCGTATACAGTTTCATTAAATTGGAATTATTGATCAGCGTTTGCCGTTGTTGCCTAATACTCAGTGACGCTCACTGGACCGTAGCTGCTGTGACCGTGGGGCTTCATAACAGTTTTATCAACACAGCAGGAAAAGAAAAATTACTTTGTGGTAGTGAAGCATTTTCCTTGCAATAATAAAATGGGAAAAGAATATGTATAGTGTCGGTGGCCTTCATCGCAGATATATTTTTGAAATCAAGGACAAAACGATTGTGTATTTGAGTAGAGCGGTTGGTATGCTAGTGCGGCTTAGTCGCTGACCACCCACAATCCAGTGAATCTACGCTGACATAGCTCATACTGTAATAAAATCATGGCCATCACTAAAAATTCATGATGCCTGGGGTAGCATTTTTATGGTGGGACTTCTCTTCTGTGACCTCTTGATGAAAAAAAATATAATTAAATATTGTTTAACCCTTTCATGCATGAATTATTGAATCACAAAGTAATTGTTTGTTTTTACTTTTAAACTTGAAAAATCTTGAAACATTTTTCCCCCAATATACAATCCTTCTCAAAAAGTTAGCATATTGTGATAAAGTTCATTATTTTCCATAATGTAATGATAAAAATTAAACTTTCATATATTTTAGATTCATTGCACACCAACTGAAATATTTCAGGTCTTTTATTGTTTTAATACTGATGATTTTGGCATACAGCTCATGAAAACCCAAAATTCCTATCTCAATAAATTAGCATATCATGAAAAGGTTCTCTAAACGAGCTATTAACCTAATCATCTGAATCAAAATTACACCTGCAAAAGATTCCTGAGGCTTTTCAAAACTCCCAGCCTGGTTCATTACTCAAAACCGCAATCATGGGTAAGACTGCCGACCTGACTGCTGTCCAGAAGGCCATCATTGACACCCTCAAGCAAGAGGGTAAGACACAGAAAGACATTTCTGAACGAATAGGCTGTTTCCAGAGTGCTGTATCAAGGCACCTCAGTGGGAAGTCTGTGGGAAGGAAAAAGTGTGGCAAAAAACGCTGCACAACGAGAAGAGGTGACCGGACCCTGAGGAAGATTGTGGCGATGGACCGATTCCAGACCTTGGGGGACCTGCGGAAGCAGTGGACTGAGTCTGGAGTAGAAACATCCAGAGCCACCGTGCACAGGCGTGTGAAGGAAATGGGCTACAGGTGCCGCATTCCCCAGGTCAAGCCACTTTGACCCAGAAACAGCTGCAGAAGCGCCTGACCTGGGCTACAGAGAAGCAGCAGTGGACTGTTGCTCAGGCGGTCCAAAGTACTTTTTTCAGATGAAAGCAAATTTTGCATGTCATTCGGAAATCAAGGTGTCAGAGTCTGGAGGAAGACTGGGGAGAAGGAAATGCCAAAATGCCTGAAGTCCAGTGTCAAGTACCCACAGTCAGTGATGGTCTGGGGTGCCATGTCAGCTGCTGGTGTTGGTCCACTGTGTTTTATCAAGGGTAGGGTCAATGCAGCTAGCTATCAGATTTTGGAGCACTTCATGCTTCCATCTGCTGAAAAGCTTTATGGAGATGAAGATTTCATTTTTCAGCACGACCTGGCACCTGATCACAGTGCCAAAACCACTGGTAAATGGTTTACTGACCATGGTATTACTGCGCTCAATTGGCCTGCCAACTCTCCTGACCTGAACCCCATAGAGAATCTGTGGGATGTTGTGAAGAGAAAGTTGAGAGACGCAAGACCCAACACTCTGGATGAGCTTAAGGCCGCTATCGAAGCATCCTGGGCCTCCATAACACCTCAGCAGTGCCACAGGCTGATTGCCTCCATGCCACGCCGCATTGAAGCAGTCATTTCTGCAAAAGGATTCCCGACCAAGTATTGAGTGCATAACTGAACATAATTATTTGAAGGTTGACTTTTTTTGTATTAAAAACACTTTTCTTTTATTGGTCGGATGAAATATGCAATTTTTTTGAGATAGGAATTTGGGGTTTTCATGAGCTGTGTGCCAAAATCATCAGTATTAAAACAATAAAAGACCTGAAATATTTCAGTTGGTGTGCAATGAATCTAAAATATATGAAAGTTTAATTTGTATCATCACATTATGGAAAATAATGAACTTTATCACAATATGCAAATTTTTTGAGAAGGACCTGTATTTTATTTTGAGGGAGATACATATCTGTCCAATGCAGTGAACACCATGCATCAACGGTATAAAAATGTATTCAATAGACCTCATTTTGTCTGGAAAAAAAACATTTACTAAGAGCAAATGGTATGAATACACATAAGAACATTAAATAACAACAACAATGGAGAAGACATTTGAAAAACATATAATTCTAGGTCTCGAATCGTCATAACCTGATGTAACGTCGACTGAATGGGAACTCATTTTATTTTAAACCAATTAAAACCAGTATCATAATTAGTCTAATTTGATTTACCTTCTTCCACCAATTAAAACTATGAATAAAATAATTATGAAATATATAAAATAAGTTTATACCTAAACTTATATGACCTAATAAATAAATATAGACTGCAATCATTTAAATAAATTATAAAATATGAAGACTATTTAATATTGCTGTTTAATAAAACTATTCAAGTGTATTTCATATCATAAATTTTAACTAAAACAAACAAAATAAGGTGGAATCTAAATATAGGCCCAATAGGCAAAATATACCCTTTGGCACATGACGTCCAAGAGTGGACAAAATCTGCATAAAAGTATTTGTTACATCTTATTTAACTGAAAATATTTTTTGTTCCTGTCTGGTTATCTGAGAATAAAAGGATTTAACACTTATTCCTGAGGTACTTGGTGCATCTCTTTCCCGCACCATTTTGAATGTATGATGAAATATATCAAAACAACTGTCATGGGTGTGTGCAGGCAGGAAGATGAAGACAGGCAGATACAATTCCAAACGTGATTTAATCTTCGATAAAGGCAAAACAGGCAGACGACCCAACACACTAAAACACAACTGAGATTGGACAGAGAGCAACTTATAGTGAACACAATGAGGATAATGATGACACACAACTGACACAGATGAACTAATAATGATGGTAACCGGGGCGGGAAACAGAACAAAGAAACATGTGACACATACAAACAAACTGAAAGTCCCATCAAACTGAAACTAAACGTGACTGTGACAAAAACAAAGAGATACAAAGACAATAATTAAATGGACAACGCTTTGGGTTTCGCCACTTTGTGGTTGGGACATGGTACTAAAACTTAAATGGTACTAAAACTCAAAATGGCTTCCAAATCTGGGTAATTCCACGCAAAAATGTCACATCCATAACGCCAACTAAATACCATGGCATTGTGTTGGTGTTATGGATGTGACAGTTTTCCGCGGAATTGCCCATATATGTCCACTGTAGTGGACGCCATGCATGAAAGTGTTAATATTATATTTGTATTTATAAAATAACAATTATTTAATTTAAAATTGTCATGACTTTTAGTGCAAATATGCGTACTTTCTATGTAAATTCAACTTATTATGTATTGCACCTTAATCACCTGATAGGGCTGCATGGTAATATGGTTTTATTTTGATAAATTTTGAAGCCTGGAAATCAATTGTATATAGACTATGTACATTTTCGAACGTCATTGAGCATAGATTTCTCTGGTGCTTAATTGTGCCGCATCCATTGATGATAACTGCAGAATTTTAACCACTGATCATTTTTAATTTTGTTCAATAGGCATATGAAAAGAGGTTGATACCAAAATTCCAGTAGTTGGTATATCAATACAATTAAAATGTTACGATTCTTGGTACTAATTTCGGTACCACAGTCAAATCTGTTGGAACTATTTCATTTAACTATTTGAAAAAAAATATTAAATTAAATGAGTTTATAATGTATGATGGTAATCATTAGAAGTAAATACTAAATAATACATTTAAACATTTGGCTGCATGCTGTTTAAAAGTAAACATTGATCAAGATCAAGTATCATTATAGTAAAGTAGTATTATTATTACATCGAGACGTAGCTAAATCTACTGTACAATAGCCTAATATATTTCTGTCAATTTTGAGAGGTTTCCTTGAAGACCATTGAGTTTCTGTGTGTATGATAATACAATAGTTTTTTTCTCAATTGAAACAGTGAAATTCTCATGAAGTGACTCTCAGAGTGGCTCTGGAGATGAAGTTCATGCATTCATGTCCTCATATAGTGAGACCGCAGAGGCTGAAAACACTGTGAGCATCACGCATGCTTCAGTGTGTGTGTGTGTGTGTGTGTGTGTGTGTGTGTGTGTGTGTGTGTGTGTGTGGTAAATGAAATATTTTGTTGATCCTGGATAAACATTGCTGCCTGAAAACCTAACCCAACTCTTACCCCTAAACCTATCCTAACCTGAAAGGTGAATAAACCTGATGTAGAAGCAACCTAATCCTGGTTGTAAGCCTAAACTTGACATAAACTGTAGCCTGGATGCCAGACGAACTTAGCCCCGCCCACAAACATTTTTGCACGGGCAGTTCGGTCTGGACTTGATCCATAGAGAAGTAATTATGCCCGAACAGAAACTGTTCGGACCAATGAAATTGTCAGGGCGGGCTTTAGACAATGATGGACAGATGATAAACAGTAACGTAATCATCCACGTCATCAAAGGCGCTTGGGTTGAATTTGTTCTAATCCTAAACGGAGAACTTGTTTCGTATATGCATTCACCTTTACTATTTCTCTCAGAAATGATGATTGTGTTGGTAAGTACTCTGTGTATCCTTAAATTATTTTTTACAACACCGGCAAAGATAGTTTACACTCATCTTCTTCTTCTAACGTGACTTATTCCAGCGTGCACAGACAGGGTTGCCAAGTTTTTACAGCAAAACTCGCCCAATTGCTACTCAAAACTAGCCAAAAACAAGCCCAATAGCTTTCCGGGTGGGGGGGTTCTCCGGGAAAAATGTCATTTGGGGGGTAAAATATGTGTTATTTTGGCACGGCTGCTAAATTTCGCATTCCTGGGTCTGTATATCACATAATTGGGGTCGCTTCAACCCGCGGACATGGCAGCACAGTGCAGTTGAGTTCTGTTGACATTTGACAACTAACGTTATGCGTCGCTCCATTGCTGATTGGTTGTAGGTCTATCCAATTGAGGTCTTTCCCGGTTCGGTTTAAACACGCCCCATAATCACAGCCCAACGGAGCAGTATCAGACTCAAATTCTGACTAGAATTGCGTATGACGACGTCAGGCTACATAAACTGTAAACTACCAAATCTGACTGGTTGATTGGAATGTTGCTCCAGGATCAGCAAAGATGTTGATCCAGGAACATGTTGCACTTGATGAAATCACGTTCACTATTCATTCACACAAGCAGAACATGCAGGATTAATATTTAAATAGTCTTTTTGCAGTTTAATATTCACAGACACTAGTATATATCGGCTATAGTGCTCCCAGTAAAAGAAAGTTAGTCTGAAGCGCTTAGATAAACACGGACGTGACTGAAAGCAGCTGCCTATTAGTGGGTTCCGAATATACCCGGTACTCAGTACTACCGTTACTACAGAACGTCACATTTTCAAAAATTCACTATCGACGTGGTACAGAAGTACCAGTACTTTTGAAAACCCTAATAGAAATGCAGCCAGATTTTTTTTATTGTTACTACCATTTCCTCTACTGTAGAACCAATTATTCCCAACCCTGCTCCTCAGAACAAGGCCACTATCGCATGACACAGCGGTGCAGATTACATCTTGATTGGCTCAAAGATGAGAACACTTCCTGTCACAGTGTCGCAGCAGGAAGTTGGCTCTCCACTGAGACCCAGCGGTGTTCTCATGTGACTGTTCATCCATGCCATTGCCCCCGACCTGGCTGTGCTTAATCTCCTGCCGTTAGAACCCTCAGTATAAATGAGTGGTGCTTCTTTTGTCTCTCGTTGATGGTAGATGATAGGGAATTCAGTGGAACACTTGAAGTGCTCTTGAGTCTCAGTGTACCAGATGTGCAGCAGAGGGAGATGGAGGCTGTTATGAGTGGATGGCAATCAATGAAATTATTAGATAAAACTGCTCTCAGATGATGCTGTTGGGGATTGAGGGACACGCAAACAATGAGGTCAAATGTGTTTTTCTGGGTATAAATTTATAGCAGATTTGTATTTAACATTTTTAGCAGTGTTAGTTTAGATTTATTTATATACTAGTATATTATTTGTTTTTTGAATTAGCTTTTTTATAGTTTATATAGAATTAGCTTTTATTTTATTTCACTTTTCATTTTAATCTTCGTATTAGTCTTCTTTAATAATTTTGTTGTGTGCTTTTGTCATTTTTACAATTTTGTTTTACATTTTATTTCTGTTTTCACAGCAAATTTAGATGCTTTTACTAATGTTTGACATTTGGGAATGTGAAATTACACATTATTTAATCCACATCATGCACTTTTCAATATTTATTTAAAGATTTGGAAAATAAAAAATACTATTTTACTGTATTTTTGGAGAATTTTTATAAAATTACATTAAAACGATATATATCCAAACACAGAGATTGTACATAGATTTGCATTACAAAAGACCGAAAGCTTGACTGGGTAAATATTGGATGGCAACAGTTGTAAAGTAGGGTGAATATGATTTTTTTTTACTACATTTTATTGTCAGGAGAATTGAATGCAGTGTACAATTATATAAATATCAATGAAATTATACCATTAAGGAAAAAAATATCAGGTATAAAAAAAATCAGTATGAGCTATCAGCACATTAAAAAGCACAGGCTCACAGTCTTGTTAACTTTAGACTTTTACAGTTTCTTTGGATATAGGCTACTGCTTGATTTTAATCTCAAAAACACTTATAGGCTTTTGGTTAAATGTTCTTTTGTGTCTTATCATTCTCATATAGATTTACTGACTTCCACTGGAAAAACTATCTATGCTGAACACACCTTTCGAGTGGCTGGAGACCTGTGGACTGCATTTCCCAAACTCATTGTTAGCCTAAGTAGATTGTACGCTTACACTTTATTTCGATGGTCCACTTTAGACATTCTGCTTACTATAAGTAACTTTGCAACTACATGTCAACTAACTCTTTTTGAGTATTATGTAGGTGTTGGGGTTCGGGTAAGTAGAATAAGTTGACATAGTTGCAGTGTTACTTTGGCGTGTAAATTGTATGGTTCATCACAATTCGATACGATATCAATTCTCATAGCCAGCGATACAATATTTTCCGATACCTCAAAAACTTCTGCGATACGATTCGATTCAGGGGTATATCAATCAATATTTAGATATTATGATATTAAGATGATATGATATGTTGTTTTACACAACCAGTTACATTTTTATTCACTGCAACCAAAATATATAACAGACATTCATTTCAAAATGTCACATCCTGCACCATGACTGGGACATCCACAAATAAAAAATGCACACAGTAATCTAATGACAGCTTAGAAAGTCAAGAAAGTTTAGGCTTCTTTGCTAAAATGTGTAATGTCAAAAAACTGATAAACAAAGGGGAAACAAATATACATAAATAATATACAATGAAAATATTTGTTTTAAATGTTTAGTGCAGATTTTTAATGAAGCAACAACATAGGTAGGTATAGGTAGGACAGAACAAGATATGCTATTAGTATTCTTTCATTGTTCAAAAGTATTATAATATGAAAGGCTCCAATACAGAGCGGCACAAAGCTCTTATGCGAAACCCATGTGCAGAATGATGCACTTGAAGCAACACAGCGTCACAGCGTGCAGCGCTCCTATGCAGCAGTTTATTGAGCTTTATCTTTTAACAGTTTTAAATGTCAGTTACTGAAAATGTGAAAAAAACCCTCATAACGCTCTATTCTCCTTATATGCAAAAACAAAGACCTTTATATACTGAAGCACAAAAATAAGTAAAAGATTAAAGCTGCAAGCAGCGATGAAAGGGCCCTCGCCAATGCACCGCCACCCGGTGGCCTCAGGAAAACAGCGAATAGTGAGCAAGATGCAGTCAAAATATAGAAGCAAGAAATACAGCCAAGTCATTTTGATGTTCCACACTTCCTGTTGCCAGCAGGTGGCACTTTGACTGTAACTGAATATTGACATGTAGTTGTCTGCAGGTCAGGACTTTAATCAAACATGTGAAGTTTGGGGCAGATCGGCCATTGTATGCCTGAGCTACAACAGCTTCCTCTTTCATGGCGTTAATCGCACACATTAGCACTTAGCCAAGTGTTGATTGAATGTGTTTCTAGCATGTTTAGTACTTCATGGCATATTTAAATGTGTTTCAGTGAATTACAGTGTAAAGCATACCATTTCCTATTGCCAGCAGGTGGCGCTATGACAAACTGAATATTGGCATGTAGATGTCTTCAGGCCAGGACTCTTATCAAACGTGAAGCTTGGGGCCGATCGGACATTGTATGCCTGAGTTACAACAGCTTCCTGTGTCATGGCGAAACATCAGACTTTGACAGGTCACCATGGACAGCGAAAACTCAACTCAAGTTCTTCACAATTTAACATCACCAAGGCCTTTAGATTAGACTGACCAAATATGATGTTGTTCTGGTTAAATCTCAATGAGGAGTTAACCACAATGTAAAACAAGGCATTTCCTGTTGCCCGCAGGTGGCGCTATGACTGTCACTGAATATTGGCCTGTAGATGTCTTCAAGCCAGGACTCTTATCAAACAGGTGAAGTTTGGGGCAGATCGGACATTGTATGCCTGAGTTACAACAACTTCCTGTTTTATGGCGAAACATCAAACTTTGTGAGGCCGCCACAGACACAGGGAAAACTCAAGATATTCGAAGTTTAACATCGCAAAGGCCTTTAGATTAGACTGTGCAAATATGATGTTGATCTGATTAAATCTTTAGGAGGAGTTAAAGTACAACATCTGGAAATGGCAAAACGGCAAAGATTTTGCAGAGAAAAATCTAAATATCTCACTTCCTGTTGGGTTTTAGATTTTGCAACCAGGGCCTTTTTTGTAGGTATTGGGCTTTTACATGTGTCTACCGAATTTCATACTTGTACGTGAAACATGGCATGAACGTTGCTTAATTGAAATTTTGTAGGTGGCGCTATCGAGCCATTTTGCCACGCTTAATTCTGAAACCCATATCAGACATACATTTTTCAGTGTGCCAAGTTTCAAAATGTGTGTGCCAAGGCCCTCAAAAATGCGATTAATTGGAGAGAAGAATAAAAATAGGCTGAGCAAATACAATAGGGCCCTCACACCATCGGTACTCGGGCCCTAAAGACTCAATTCAGTGGCCTATTTGTGCGCTGTTCGAGATGAGTCTCGAATCTCGGCTGTAAAAGTGGGCAAATTATAAACTTTTGTGAAGATTCAGCACTGGCCCTATCCATAGTTTTCAGTCACGTGACTGTCGCGGAGCCTTGGAGGGCAAAACCGCCATAGAACTCCATAAAACGGCAGCACAAGCCTGTCAAATTTCCATCTTAAAACAAAAATATGTGAACAAGATGCACGTTTTGGGCACTTATGATTCATATACAGCACCTGCTGCATTATTTCAATCACTGAAAACAGCGGGACGTTTTTAAAACGCTTAACGTGAAAAACACTATAGGGTGAGTTTCACCAATAAGGATTAAATTAAGCAAAGTTTGTTGATATGGGTTTTATTTTAAATCGAGTCGTTGCACCACTTCATTTTAAACACAGATAAATTATGCAGTAAAACCGTTATAGAGCTGATCAAGCCGCAGACGGAGGTGATCTGAAGACAGGCTAAAGAATCCTTAGTGCAACCCACCCTTAAAGTGCTGTAATGTACTAAAACATTGATATTAAAAGATCAAATTCAGTTTACACCTTTTTGATGATGCATACTTGCACGTGAAACATGGCGTGAAGGTTGCTTAATTGTGAGATGGTGGTCCAGTGGGTTAAACCATGGAACTGATACGCAGAAGGTTGCTGGTTCGATCCCATCGGTCACCACCAGTGTGTCCTTGAGCAAGGCACTTTACTCCATGTTGCTCCAGGGGGATTGCCCCTGTAATAAGGGCACTGTAAGATGCTTTGGATAAAAGCGTCTGTCAATTGCATAAATGTAAATGCATACTATATACAGGCGAGTAGATGAGGCAAGAATATGAACGCAACGTGTTTTCTTTATAATGGGTTTCGATGGGGAAAACACCTACGAGAAACCTCATGTTGCACTAATATTCTGTGTTCGTCTGCTTTCCTGTACAAAGTATGCAACATCAATAAGGTGTATATTGAATTTGGTATTTTAATATCACTGTCTTACCATATTAATACTGACTACAAACCTGGTAAAAATGACTAGCGAGCAATGGAGGAGAGCCTTGTTTTGCCCTCCAGGTGGGCGTTCCTATAAGCGTGTGACGACACGTGAAAACTATGGATTGGGACAGGTCCATCGACTGTCTGAGCGTCTTTCACAAGCTCTGAACGGTAGATTAAACGTGAATGCACGCGTTGGCAATAATACATAGACTGACATTGTGTGAGAATGAAATGTGGAGATTGTTAAAACAAATGTGCCTCCAAATGTAAATAGCCTCGATTTGTATCGATTTTTAAAGCATTGCATCGATGCATTGTATCATTAGACATTAGATAGATGCATCGATATTAGCAAATATTAAGCAGACTGGTAGCTGACATGTAGTTGCAAAGTTACTTATAGATACACTCTAAAAAATGCTGGGTTAAAAACAAGTTGGGTTGAAAATGAACTAACCCAGCAATTGGGTTGTTTTAACCCAGCGATTGGGTTGTTTTAACCAGTGAATGGGTTGTTTTTAACCCAGCATTTTTTAGAGTGTAGTAGAATGTGAAAAAAAGTGTTACTGATTGTACAGATCATTGGTGCAAATGTTTTCTATGATCTACTTAGGCTTATGATGCTTTTGGAAAACGCACACTGATCAGTCTCCAATTGCCTGTAGATCCATCTCCCCCTCTGAACTAATCAGATTGATCAAGTGGTTTTGCTGCAGTGGAGGCTGAGTATAAAGCTCAGTATTCTGGGCTGAACAGCAGAGGTAAGGCTGTTTGTGCAGCGGAAGTCAGGCTATTTCACGCTCTTATACAGTTTCTTGATTTAACTATTTGCAGTAAAAGTGGTACTATAATTTCACCCCTTGAGTTAATTTTTGTTTTCTTGTTTGAGTCTGATTTGTCCCTTCAGTGGGTGTCTGACTATTGAGTTTTTTCTTAATTTTTTATTTTGTTGTGCCCAACTTCAGTGTATCAATTAATAAAACAATTATTCTAATGAGCAGGCTGTTTTAAATGGAGAAGCATAAGGGTTCTACACTGAACTGACTTCAGCTGAACAACAGCCGAAATGCGTCATTCTCCTGTTATCGTAAAGCTGCTTTGAAACAATCTGTATTGTATAAAGTGCTATATAAATAAAGGTGACAACTTTTGAGGATGTTTTTTTCATGCCTCCATTAAGCCTGATGTATGGCTCTTTCTCAGTTTAGAATTCAGCCTCAAATGGACTACTTCCCCATAGGGATGTCACAAGTACCGGTACTTCGGTACCAAATAAAAAAATTAAATAAAATAAAAAAATTGACGATACCAGCATTTCTGTAGTAGGCTATCGATAGAACCCACTCCCGAGTATATTCGGTACCCGCAGCTGCGTTCAGTTGCTTCTGTGTTTATCTAAGCGCAGGACTCCAGACTGTAGCCGAATATATACTAGTGTCTGTGAATATTAAACTGCAAAATACTATTTACTCCTGCATGTTCTGTGTCTCTGTGTGAATGACGGGCGCAGATTCGGGGTTTCATTTGCAGCTCGCACGCACGCATAGTTAAATAAAATTACATTTTGCTGTGGCACTGAAATTGGTACAGAGAGCCGTAACATTTTTATGGTATTGGTACCCACTACTGGAATTTTGGTATCGTGACATCCCTACTTCCCCATTCACATAGCAAATCATCACCATTGGAGGAATAAACACAAGTGACTGAAGAGTTATTCACAATTTACAGATCTGGGGTCTTTTCTTCGTACCTCACTTAAAGGGATAGTTCACCCAAAAATGAAAATTAGCCCATGATTTTCTCACCCTCAAGTAATCTGAGGTGTATATGACATTCTTCTTTCAGACGAATAATATCTGAGTTATATTAAAAATGTTCTGGCTAATCCAAGCATTATAATAGCAGTAATAGTTGCTCTGTTTTTGAAGTCCATAAAAAAATGCATCTGTCCGTCAAATAACGTGCTCCACGCAGCTCCGGGGTGTTAATAAAGGCCTTCTGAAGTGAATCGATGCGTTTGTGTAAGAAAAATATCCATATTAAAAAAATTATTTCATTTTGTTCTATGGCTCTGCATCAGCCGTCCCCGCGCCATCACTTCCGGCAAATAAGGTCAAATTACATGCAAAATACCAGCGCAATCATAGAGATATATACATAGATTCCTCATTAGTGCCTGCATGGATCGGTCGAATGAGGCATCTACGTATACATCTTTGATCGTGCCAGTATTTTGACCTTATACGGCGGAAGTTATGGCGCTGGGAAAACTAGATGACATTCGTCTGATAAGAAGTAAAAAAATAACAAATACTGTTCGGTTTCTCGAATAAACCGATCGTTCCGTGTCTTAAGACATCAATGTGTCACCACGAGCCGCATGGTTTAATAAGGATTCGTATGTCTATGTGTTTTTACTCTCATTGCTCTCATACTCTAAAATATCCCCATTGACATGCATTATACGACTATCACACTGCAACGGTTGGAGTTAAAAACCTTCATTTGTGTTCTACTGAAGAAACAAAGACACCTACATCTTGGATGCCCTGGGGGTAAGCAGATAAACATAAAAATGTTGTTTTTGGGTGAACTATCCATTTAAGATGATTTGACAGATCCCAGATCTTTTAATCGTGATAACTGATAACAAATTTGCGGATTGGATTAAAATATCTGGATTAAGTTTTCTAAGATTACTGCGCATTCTTGTCATTCCCTGAAGAGAGCAGATGCATCAATACTCGAAACCACGATCAGCAATGCAGTGACTGGCTGGCGTCAAGACAACGTAATGACATCATATTATTAAAAAAGCCACCTGGCAAAAAGCTTGACAAATTACACAAAAAAACCCCCACAAATTTCTGGACCTTTATAAGGAAACAGCCAAACTACCAAACCAACATAATAGTTATAATATATAAATTAAATGTGCATGATGATGATTCTCAATTATTTATATTCACAATTTTATAGTAATTTGTACACCCTTTACATTTTAATTTCAATGTTGTAATTTAATTTTTAATTCAATTCAAAGCAGATTTCTTACATGACAGTATTAAAGTTTCTTAAGGGTCAAGATCAAGTTATCTGCATCTCCTGCGCCGCATCAAGCCACTCCCATAATATCAGCATGTGTGTACACCTCCAATAAAATTATAAAGTAATTATTCCATCACAAATAAATCTCTTAATCAAGTGGCTATGTCTATAGTATTATACACAACATTATAATATTATTTTCAAATACATTTTTATATTATTGTTTTTATTTAAAATTATTATTGCCCCTGGTTCAGTAAGGAACTCTTGTTATAAAATATCAGTGATTGAGACACATTTTAAGTATCAACGGCACTTAAAAAAATGCAATCTAATCCTGTTTACATTAAATAAGCCTGCTCCCGAGCAGGTTTAAGCTGGTTCGGTTTGGTTCTTCGACACTCATCCTGGACCTGCTGTCATAGCAACAGGTCCAGGATGAGTGTCGAAGAACCAAACAATCCAAGATCATGCCAAATCGTCAACAATCAAATCCAGCTAACTGAGTTAGCGACCAACGAAAAACGGACCCCTGCATGCAGAGATTCCATTTGAATATTTTCAAGGGTTTTTGTTTGGCAAAAGTAACCTGCTTTCTTATTTCCTCTCTGTCTGCTTTGTGTCATCTGCTGAGCTGGTCATTTCTCAGCATGAATCCATTGCTGAAGGCAGCTGAAAAGGCTGTGCCAGCCTCTGGCCACAGCGTCAAAAACACGGATACTGCACCAGAATGTGCACAAAATGACAAATCTAGAAGAAAAAAAACCGTGGAAGTTTTTAATGGAGAAATATTTCAGAGTTTGAAAGGGCTACATTTTAGTGCAATATCTGTAAGTACAGGCTCACAGAATTGTTACATTTCTCTGGTTCACTTTTTACTGCTGTAATGGATCAAAGAACAGCTGAAATTTCATTTTATTTCCCCCCCTTCACATTCAGGTCCATTTTTCAGATTAACTGGTGTCCTTCAACTGTGGACCGCAATAATAGCCCGTCTCCTCCTCTGAGACAAAGCCACCAGGTGCAGCTAATTAACAGCATTCCTTATAATGATGTGTGTGGGCATTCTTTGAACTAATCTGCACAACCATATTCTCATATTTGTGTAGGGAAATGTGTCTATTGGAGAAAAAAAAAAGTAGAGAGGAGACATAAAAAGAAATGTCTGGGTACATAAGTGTTTGGGAATTAATTAGTTCAGTAATGTTTCTCTCTCAACCCTCAAAGCGTAATGGGACTCTATTGTGACTCAAAGAAATAAAAAGACATGTTCAGGAAGGACTCCTCCTACACCGCCTCGGTTAGAAGCTCATAAGGGCAGTTCTGCCGCTGTCAAGGGGTCATTTACAGCAGCTTAATTAGGATAAGTGAAAAATCTCGCTAATTCACCTTTATTTACCCCTAGCGTGGGAACAGACAAGGGCATACAAGGCCATTTAATCCTCCAGAGAGGGATGGTGCCTTTCTTACAGATTATACACTGCATGTAACAATGTCACCTCTTGCTTTAAATAAAAGGTGATTTTCTGGTGAATTAAAAGTGTCACAAAGGTTCGCCAGCAGCGTCTTTAGATAATTACCGGTATGCTCCTTTGAAGTGTATCATCAACTACAAGATATGAAGTGTCTGGCTTTAAACAGATAAATGCGAAAACATTTGAGGTGTGTGCTTTTTAAATCTTGATAGTGACAATGATATATATTTAATTTATCAAGCTGGATAAAAAAGTTCAGATCTTTTTAAAGGGATTTATTATGGTCTGAGTGGGAGTACAATATGTTCTAAACAGATTCTCCGCTATCCTCTTTGGCAATGAATAACATATATTTATGGAATAATTAATGCCTCCAGTTAAACTTTAGAAAAATATCCCCACTGAATCAACAGTTTGAATCACAAGTTTTAGAATTTGGATGAGCCATTGCACATTCTTTAAAAGAACAGTGTGATGTATATTAGCTCATGTGAGATTTTTCATAAAGCACATCATTTGTTTGAGCTGCTAAATGCCCCAAAAAACATGAATAATATGAATATAATAATAATATTGAAATTTAAGCAGAACAGGTACATTCCGGTTGAATGTTAATTAGAACAGAAATGGGTACTCACAGATTATTATATTATACATTATATTATGCCTAAATGTGAACTAGGTCTGCACGACTAATCAAACCGCAATTTTAATTAAATAAATAAATGCCCAGTGTGTCTGTGATCAGGATTAAACGCTGCTCCGCCTGAAAGCACTGCGAGTTTGAGTCTTCACAAACTAGCAATATGTTGTCCAACCGTTTTAACTCGCTTCATATCGTCAGTCGAGTGTTTGTGAGCTGATGTGGCTTCTCTTCACAGAATGAGGCAGACAATCAGCACTGCATACTTTATTATTATGAAAATACCCGAGAAGGCTTGAAGAAATCAAATACACCATATCTTGAAGCAGTCATGTTTATTGTCGTCATATTTAATCAAAGCACTTCTATCTTCTTTTTATTCAGCTCTGCTAACTTACACAGCGCTAGCTTCACACACATTAGGGATTTCCTGAAAGCTATTACTTACCTCATATTTCATATTAAAGACATAGACTGTAAGAAATTGATATCACAGATAAAAAGCACAGATTTTTATAATAATAATATATATTTTTTTGCAATAAATCCTTAGACCTTTCTAATGATTTTTAGTCATAGGCTGTCTGCATATTAACAGGTAACCCAGCAGTTTTTTTTTCGTAAAAAGTTTTCTGTAAAATATAAATATTATTATTACTATTATTATTATACACTCACCTAATGGATTATTAGGAACACCATACTAATACTGTGTTTGACCCCCTTTCACCTTCAGAACTGCCTTAATTCTACGTGGCATTGATTCAACAAGGTGCTGAAAGCATTCTTTAGAAATGTTGGCCCATATTGATAGGATAGCATCTTGCAGTTGATGGAGACTTGTGGGATGCACATCCAGGGCATGAAGCTCCCGTTCCACCACATCCCAATAATGCTCTATTGGGTTGAGATCTGGTGACTGTGGGGGCCATTTTAGTACAGTGAACTCATTGTCATGTTCAAGAAACCAATTTGGAATGATTCGAGCTTTGTGACATGGTGCATTATCCTGCTGGAAGTAGCCATCAGAGGATGGGTACATGGCGGTCAAAAAGGGATGGACATGGTCAGAAACAATGCTCAGGTAGGCCGTGGCATTTAAACAATACCCAATTGGCACTAAGGGGCCTAAAGTGTGCCAAGAAAACATCCCCCACACCATTACACCACCACCAGCCTGCACAGTGGTAACAAGGCATGATGGATCCATGTTCTCATTCTGTTTACGCCAAATTTTGACTCTACCATCTGAATGTCTCAACAGAAATCGAGACTCATCAGACCAGGCAACATTTTTCCAGTCTTCAACTGTCCAATTTTGGTGAGCTCGTGCAAATTGTAGCCTCTTTTTCCTATTTGTAGTGGAGATGAGTGGGACCTGGTAGGGTCTTCTGCTGTTGTAGCCCATCCGCCTCAAGGTTATGTGTGTTGTGGCTTCACAAATGCTTTACTGCACACCTCGGTTGTAACGAGTGGTTATTTCAGTCAAAGTTGCTCTTCTATCAGCTTGAATCAGTCGGCCCATTCTCCTCTGACCTCTAGCATCAACAAGGCATTTTCGCCCACAGGACTGCCGCATACTGGATGTTTTTCCCTTTTCACACCATTCTTTGTAAACCTTAGAAATGGTTGTGTGTGAAAATCCCAGTAACTGAGCAGATTGTGAAATACTCAGACCGGCCCGTCTGGCACCAACAAACATGCCACGCTCAAAATTGCTTAAATCACCTTTCTTTCCCATTCTGACATTCAGTTTGGAGTTCAGGAGATTGTCGTGACCAGGACCACACCCCTAAATGCATTGAAGCAACTGCCATGTGATTGGTTGATTAGATAATTGCATTAATGAGAAATTGAACAGGTGTTCCTAATAATCCTTTAGGTGAGTGTATTGTTATATTTATTCTTAAATACTCTTTTTGTCATTGTAATAGTAATGTTAATGTTATTATAATAGTAATATTTCTTATTTTGTTAAATATTTTTATTTAGCAATAATAATAATAATCATAATAATTATTATTATTATTAGTCATATTAATATATAAACACAAAATGTTATATACACACACTTTTCATTTGTAAAAATAAAAAATAAAATTAAAATCACATTTTAAATCGCAATTTCAACCAGAATAATCACAATTAAATATTTCCCCAAATCGTGCAGCCCTAATGTGAACATTTTGAATGTATTTAATTTGATCAAGCAATATTTTTTTAAATGGTTAATTGCTTTGACCATATTGAAATTTTAGACATTTAAACATTTGAAAAAGTGCATCAACATTTCAGTTAATAGGCATAAATGATCAAAAATGCTTTTACAAAACTTGTGTTGGCCTAACGAAATGAATGTGTGACTGTGTTGAATTTTTTAAAATCCAGTTCCATAATTCATCTTCCAGTGATTCTGATTCAAGCTCATGAATTGAAAAGTCTGTTACAAAATGATGACTTTTTGTCCATCTTTGAACATGTGGCCTAAGTAACATCCCCAATAAAAAGAGCCCCATGGACTTGAAGGCTGAACGGTGGTAATGAGGCATTGTGTCTCTGTGTATGTGAAGTGGAAAAAAGGGGACTGAGAAAAGGCAAACACATTTACAGTGCCAGGCTTCATTCAATGAATGTAGAACAGAGGTTGATTGAGTGTCAACGCCACTGAAGGACATTTAAAAGTCGTCGCCCGAGTCCCCTCTACTTCTCAACCTCTGCCTGATGGGACTTAAGAAGTCATTTCAGAGTACAATTCATGTTTGATGACTTTATTGATTTTCCTATCCCATCTCCCTTCCTGCCACCCTTCCTCCCATGCAGCGAGGGTCTCTGCAGAGTGAAATGTACAGCTATAGCTTGCTGAAGCTTCAGTTCGCTGCCCCTAAATTACTGCCCTCAGTGCGGAGAGCAATACAAGATGCGAGGGGGAAAATAAAGATGCAATTAACCTGAGTAAGAACTTGCAGTATGAGAAGAGGATGTTCTTGCCCTGTTGTCGCTGCTTCCCACACACTTTTCTTTGTGATTGATAGAGGACACTTTTGTATCACCAGGTGTTTTAGCAGGATTTGAGTGAGGGGGCCGGAGGCTGATGAACTGGCAAACCCTGACATAAGCATCTGACAGCAACACACACTTCCCTTCCTGTGGCAGTCCTTGTGATTGCTAACGGATTTCCAACTGAGGGTGAGGTATTATAACCTTGTCTGTTGGCCCAATTGTCAGCTTGTAGTCACTGATGACAGTGATTGCACCCTCTCATCTTTCTTCTAAAGGGATGAGCCATTACATGCAATTTTTTATGGATGACAGCTAAAGAGGGCCCTGTTATGCATACCTATTCACACACTTACACACGCACACCGCATTTCCAACAGCTCCTGTTCATGTTCAATTAAACCCATAAGAGGCCATTCAGTGCAATGAGGCGGTGAGTCAGCCCTCCCACCACCAAAGTGTGCAGATCCAGCATCAGGAGGAAGACACAAAGTAGGCGGACGAGTCCACTGACCCCGGAGGGAGGCAAGTGAATCTTTTAGTGCCTTGCACTTCTGCTCAAATAAGCATCATTTTCCATCATTCACGATGTAGGAACGAAATTATTGATCTTCTGCCATCTAAACATGATGGTGGCCAAGAGCCTGATTTCAGAGCAGGTCATATAGTGAGGTGTGAAATAATATAATATTTACTGTGTAGACACAAGAGAAGGGCATTGGGATCAGGAATATGTTTTATTAATGTGACAACACAGGTGGCCCACCATGATTGATTCGGCTCTGAGTGTTACTTCTGCCTTTCACAACTCAGGATTGTGAAGGCTTTGGACCATGCATGCTCTTGCAGTACCATCAGTGAATCAGTATAGGCAATTATGCCAACATGGCACAGCCAAACGTCTATCATAAGAGAAGAAGACATATGTATAATCAAGTTCTTCTGGCGGGTCCTGCGCCAGTAGAGAAGCTGCCATTTAAAATAAAAAAGGGAATGTATTGTAGGCCTCCTTGGTTTGTAAGCACTGGGTATGTTAAAACACCTGTTCAACACACCTGGTCTATTTGTTCTGTAGTAGACCACATCGTGTTCTAGTTGGCTCTCTTCAAATAGTAGAGCTGTTGACTTCATGTCACCTGGTAAGTGAGTACACTGTTGGCTGACATGAGTTATCCATTTCAAATTGGGTTCAAATTGATTGCGTACACCTGGCCACTGTGGTAAATGATGCCAAATTCTCTCTCATTTAGAAATTATCTTTAGCTTTTAGAGTGGCAGGACAGAGATAAAGTTGTCAAGAGGCTGTCTAAGCGTTCTGGTTGGGCTGGGGGAGAATACTCATGAATTCCGAATCCATCCTTCAGATGCATGACACTTCACAAAGGGAGGAACAGAAAATATGATTGGGCTCAAGTACTAGGTTGAATAGTTGTGGGGACAAACCTTGGGTTCTTTAGACCAGCTCAAGAAGTTAAGATTTGGTCGGTTGGCATGGTTCCATTTGGCTGCAAAAAGCACCTCTTCATTGATGGAAATTCAAATGTAGTAGACTTTTTTTAAATGTGAGTAACATTATAAATGGCTAATATTTTGTAAAAGTAGCGTTTTACCAGTGACAACATTTTTATCTCTCTGTTCTCCAAGTGTGAAATGGACCGTTTCCAGAACCGAGATGGCAGATTTTAAATCGCAAACTACCAGGGGATTCACACCAGCCGGGATATTGTCACTGAAATGAATGATAATATTGCTTCTCCAGGTATTATAGGATCTCCAAGTATTGTAGACCACATTGGGCTGATGATAGCAGGGTCACTGTGACTATGCAATACCTCCATTATGCGATAAAAGAAAGAGGTAGAAACTTCCTGAATTATCTCTACAGTAAACACTCATGTCACTTGACATTACGAACAGAATACCCTGACGTGCTCTCTGTTCTGTATACAGAAGGTATTCCTTATGGTGACTGACCTTTAGGAAGTCAGGGCTTCCGTCTCTTGGTTTCCCTAAGGACAAAAACAAGGTTATCACCACTTTAATCTCTCTCTCTCTCACCCTCCCTTGCGGTTTTCTTCTCTTTCACACTTTCTTACTCTCTCTGTCTCATTACTGTGTCTCATTCTTACTCGCAGGGTGATGGGTCTTGTCACACAGTCCATGTTTGCTGAGGACAAAATGAAGAGAAATATGCACAACTGAGACTAAGAACACACTGTTCCTCCTCTCGTTTCTCTCCGATGGAGAATTTCATTATTCTATGTCCATTCTCCCAGTTCCGTCAGGAATATAGATCTTTATCAGGCAGGAAATGGTTTTGGGTGGGTGGGGTGTAATTATAGTTGGTACTGGGTGAATGTTTTCCTCTGAGGAAATTCAGGACTCCGTGGAGCTGTGATATCACCTGAGCTGACACCGATTCTTATCGGATCGTCTCTTGTTGGCTCTCTCTCACTTTTGATCAGGCTCTGAGGAGTGTCAAAAGAGAGGATGGACAGTCTTTAGACCATTATTTTTGTATAGAATGACAGAGGATAATATATTTATTCTAATAATTCTACAAAATATATTTAGTTAAATGTCGCTGTTCTTTTTTTGTTTAATTGTGGAAATTAATTGATTGATATTAAAATAATTAAAAATATATTTATTGTTTAGTTGTCTCCTTCCATTTAAATGGCTATGATCCAAGCTACTAGTAAAAACTTAAGTTAAGCTTTTTAAAGTGAAACATGACTAACTATAAATTATTAGTATGAAGTATAGAGAAATAGAGAATTCGTAACCGCATGAAGTCACAGACAGAACAAAAGGTTTTTCCATTAGTTTGTGACGATTTTGTCTCTCTGAGCAAACAGCCAATGCAGAGTTACATGGAATCAGCCTGTGCCAATATCTATTTGTCTCTATCCAGTGGACCACAGAGGATCAAGAGGATTCACTGCACACAAGCACATGCAGTTCCTGACAACTGACGACTGGTGGCACTGCATTATCAGCCAAAAGCCCCGGGTAAGCCAACCTGTGTGCAGATAGACAACAAACACTAAACATGCTCACACAAAATCACACACACACACAAAGAGCACACTAAACGTTTAGTATGCAGGTGCGCAAACTCACAGCCACAAATGTACACTGATAAACCAGTCCGATTCAATATACGGAAACATACAAGATGTTCCTTCTCAAATAGAGGCAGTATTAGAGCCACAGCGACAGGCGGGAGAGATTTCAGGGACTGGGTTTATAATGCGGGACAGTGGGCTCACTGTGAAGGCAAGATCCGCAGGAGGTTATTTGTCTTCTGTTAACCCTTTACACCCAAGGACAGCTGCTCCTAATCCTGCGTCTTGCTGAAAAATAAGATCTTAAAATGTTTGAATAATCAGATTGACCTTGAAATCTGCTGATGCGCTGAAAACGACTCGGTGAGAGAACGGCGCATATACATGCATGATCACAGGGCCAACGCTTGCGAACTGTGAAACGTCAATCAGGAAGTGGCTGACTTTTGAAACTTGTTTGAATGCATGAATGAAAATGGGTCTTTATAATTGGTTCTGATTATGCATTCTCGTAGGGAGGGCGTGTGTGTGTGTGTGTGTGTGTGTGTGTGTGTGTGTGTGTGTGTGTGTGTGTGTGTGTGTGTGTGTGTGTGTGTGTGTGTAAGATAGAAAGGTGAAAGAGTTTATAAATGTCACATCTGACAAGATTACTGCTGTATTATTAATTCCTTTATGCATCTGATAGATTAATTGTCTAGTATGTGCACTTACAGCATATATAGTGGACCAGATATAAATACATGGTATCAAATTTAGTATTTTGTTGGCTTAAGAATGTTATTTCTTGCTATCATTAATAGTATTTTTTTACGCTCATAGTTAAAATAGCACTCATATATTTTAGGAGTATACTATTATGACAGCAATGTCTGAACAATAAAACATTCATTAAATGTTTTTTGCACAGTATTTTAGCACAAAAATGTCTTTTGTATGCCAGATTGGGTTTGTCTGCTGTATTAGAGTTCAGCATAGCTGTGTGGGCATGTTTGCACTGGATTTGTACAATTCATTTCAGTGCATCACGCTCTAAAACAACACAGTGCAAATAAACAGCGCCATCTGGGGTTGCAGTTCTTTCTTGTTGAGTTTGCTCTGTGAGACATGATAAAGTTAATTTGAATAGCAGTATATATATTTTTTTTTGCACTAAAAATATATGTTTCCAAAACACGTTTCTGACCATTTAGAATGGTGGAATGGTGAAATACTGAATGAATGTAACCTTTTCCCCATGTGCCACAACAGAATCAAATCCGCTTTAGCCTTCCAAACGGCTTCAGTGTTGGGTTTTTCTTTCCCTAGGGGCTGCGTGTGTATCATCTTCAAACAAACGGTTCACCTTTGTAAAAACACTGCGGCCTGCCTGCGGCCTCAAATCCTATTAAATCTCCCTCTCTCTTTCTCCAGCAAGCTGACAAGAGTGTGTGAATATGGAGAGAGTAGGAGTGGCAGCTGCATTCAACTCTTCCCCGGAGCGCTGCACATTTCTGGGGAGTGTAGGGTGTGGAGTCGAGGGAGAGGGGTGGGGGCGGTTATGTTTGGCGGAGACAATTAGCATAATCCTACCATGCAGAGACCGTCATGTCTGTTGTTTTCTAGGTCTGGCACAGGTAAATATTTGAGGTGATCGGAATAAATGAGACCTTAAAAAGACACAAGGTCAAATAGCTTATACTGGTGTGGAAATAAGAATTTTGTTGATGTTTGTTATATTTAACTATAACAAACATCTATAACCCCCCCCCCCACACACACACACACACATAAAAACAAATTTATCTGTGATCAAAGAAAACCTTTCTATTCTTGAGTTGAGAGTAAAGTTTTGTTGGCTACACCACGGTTAAGTGTGGTCAGATTTAGGAGGCAAATGGTTGGGTGTGGGGCCTTAAGGGAGTCATTGAGCACTACGCTGAGTGTAAAGAACTCTTTATTAAACTCTTTGCTGAAACGCTTTTATTCAGAGATGAGAATCGATATTTCATCTCCTCAAAGGCTTTAAATGGGTAAATAAATCAAAATACATAAGGCGTGGAGGGGCAACCTGCCAGAAATTAACAAAATGTTTACCAAAGGATTTGTTTTTAAATGCATGACCTGTGCTGTTGTGTACAGTCATTAAATCTCAGATAAAGGCTCAGAATTATTAATCAATTATTTAGAGAGACTTGCATGAAAATGTGGCATTCCTTGTGTCAGACCAGGGCTTTTGTTTTAAGATGGGTGGGGAAAAAATGTCTATTTCTAAAATCAATGATGTTGTACATTAATGCATGTTTTTAAATGTCAGCCGTGAGTCATGTCGAGAAAAGAGAAACTTCACAGAGCTATTCATGAGCTGAGATTGGTTTCAATTATCAGCAAGTGAATGAAAAACTCCTTCATGAGGAACACAAACTATTATCTGCTTCAATTATCAGGAGGCAGAGAACATTTTTGGCAAATTATACTTTTTCAGCGGAACCGTGTTTATTCAAATTTTGTGTTTATTCGCTGTCTTCGTACCTTGTGACAACAGGTGAGCCCCATTTTTTTCCCACAAGCATCCCAGCGGTTTTCAGCAGAGGTTTTTTTCTTTTTTTTTTGCAGTGCTGAATGGTGTCTTGATGGTGTGTACTATTTTTTGGTTGAAGGAGTCAGTTAGACCTGTGAGAGGGATGAGTGAGTTACTGTTTGAGCTGCTGTGTGTTGATGGAGTGCCGTAATTTGTATGCCTCTTTTCACAGCTCTTTTATTGCCATTGATTTTTGGTTGTCCCCTCTGCCAGTCCTCAAGGGAGATGTGGCAACAGAGAAAATGTCTGTTTCCTAGTAAACAAAGGATTTTCTCTGTCCATAGAGAGAAGCAAAGAAAAACTAGGAATATGACACAACAGTGATAATTCAATGTAAAACCAAAATTAGTGAGTGTTTTAAGCTGTTCATCGAAATTAAAATTCTGTCATCACTTACTCCCCCTCATGTTGTTCTAAACCAGTATTACTTTGCCTTTTGCAGACCACCAAAGGAGAAATTGTGATTACAGCCCTGCCCAGGCCTCAAATCTAGGCCCTAGCCTGGCCCTGGCCCGAGATGCTCAGGACCTAGCCCGGCCCCGTGTCCGACAGCTTATCAAAATTCTCGGCCAGAGTCCGACTGGAGCACACACCACTGTTGCAACTATTAAACGTTTACCATCACCACAATAAAAAGGCATTTTTGACAAGCTGAGGCATACTGCTGCTCACAAAGGCACTCGCAAACGAAACGGGCTATACAATCTAAACAAATAAACTAAATAAAAATGTAAAACATGCAGGTTGTCTTACCTTACACCTCTCCGCAAAACAAATATAAATCTGAACTTAAATTCCCGCGAGTTCACATCAACGAAAGCAACAGATATGAGTTGCATTTTATTGATCATCAGCTAATTTCAAAATCAAAGACCACAATAGGATAAAGAGCGAGCTTAGCACTGGTTAGGTCATTTAGTCTCAGATTTAATGAAGATGATTGTGTTTTTGAGCATCTAAGACTTCGCCTATTTTCAGTTTCACTTGCGGACATTTGCGTGTTGGCTTGCTTTACTCAATTGCGGCGATGCGTGTTGCAGTAGCGCCGTCATATCTGACTACATCGCGTCATATATAGCCTATAACACACTCTCACACGTTTATTTTTTAACAATTTGCCAGGAGTACAATTTACATATGTGATTTAAAAAAACAGATGCATTTAGACTTGTCCAGTTTCGTCTGAAATGCATCCCAGACCACCTTCTGAATTGGTTTGTTTGAGTGATCGGATATAAATCCGTCTCGAAAGAATTTCAAAAGGCATTTAGTCCTGTTTATTTTCACAATCGGATAGATATCTGATCAGAGAAAACAAATTAAGTGACCAGGTGTAAAAAGGCCATAACTCTTGCAGCTGCTTTGAAGGAACGTTCGCTGCTGCTGCTGGCGTCGCCGCGGACTCTAAACACTGTGCAAGCCAGTCTCGAGAGTCGTGGTAGCATGATCTCTCGTGTTTTTTCCACCAGCGCAGCACATCTCATAGTTTATGTAAACGAAGATATATGTAATATAAAACGAAGGAGAAGCCTAAAACAGGCCCGAAGCCCGGCCTGCATGTGAGGTATGACGTGAAAATTTGGGGCCCGTCGGGCTCGTGCTGAAATGCAGGGCTCTAATACCCCTTTTCCACCAGAATGAACCGGATGCTAGTTCAGAGCTAGTACTAGTGCCAGTTCTTAGTTAGTTCGTCGAGAGCCACCACAGAGCCAGGTCTTACGTCATGATTTATGTTGTGAAGTTGTAGTGGCAAACTCCTGGGTGAGTAACTTTGTATTTTAGCTTTGTTACACTGTATACGTCTCATCTTTCTCAGCAACGCTAGTGAGGCAGCGGGAAACACAAACACACCAGGCTTGTTTGAGATGCATCGGCACTGCGCAGACGATCAGCGCATGATATCAAAACACCGCTGTCATACGGTGATCGGTCTGCACAGCGCCGATGCATCTCAAACAAGCCTTCCATCAACAATGATGAACGTTGCGTTACTATTGATGCACATGGCTTTACGATCCTACATCAGCATCAAAACACAGTGAATCCAACGCATTCTTGCATCTCGCCGTAATTTGTATAGACGGAGATTACAAACAAGCAGCAGCTATTAGCTCCATTAGCTGCTATTTCAAAAAAGGCAGCCACAAGTTTGTGTTCGTCTTGTTGGTCACGGTAACCCCGCCCCCAGGTCCTGATGCAAGCAGTTCCTACATCAAGACCAGCAATGTTTTGGTGCTACTTAAGAACCACTTTTCCTGGTTCGGAGCTGGTGCTTTGGGTGTGGAAAGACAAAGAACCGATTTGAAACTAGGCTCTGACTCTGAACTAGCTCCAGCACTGCCTTGGTGGAAAAGGGGTACACTTGTGATGCTCTTTTCCATGCAATTACAATTTACGACCACTGCAACTTTCATGCATCAAAGAAGGGTGTTATATTCTAAGTTATCTGAAGCTAGCCTATATGATTGTTTTGTTTTAGGAAATAGAAAAATTTTAGCCTGGATGCCAGACGAGCTTAGCCGCGCCCACAAAATTTTTTGCGCGGGCAGTTCGGTCTGGACTTGATCCATAGAGAAGTAATTATGCCCGAACAGAAACTGTTCGGACCAATGAAATTGTCAGGGCGGGCTTTAGACGATGATGGACAGATGATAAACAGTAACGTAATCATCCACGTCATCAAAGGCGCTTGGGTTAAATTTGTTCTAATCCTAAACGGAGAACTTGTTCGTATATGCATTCACCTTCACTATTTCTCTCAGAAATGATGATCGTGTTGGTAAGTACTCTGTGTATCCTTAAATTCTTTTTTACAACACCGGCAAAGATAGTTTACACTCATCTTCTTCTTCTAACGTAACTTATTCCAGTTTGTGTGCGGACAGGGTTGCCAAGTTTTTACAGCAAAACTCGCCCAACTGCTACTCAAAACTAGACAAAAACAAGCCCAATAGCTTTCCGGGTGGGGGGGGGTTCTCCGGGAAAAATGGCATTTGGGGGGTAAAATATGTGTTATTTTGGCACGGCTGCTAAATTTCGCATTCCTGGGTCTGTATATCACAAAATCGGGGTCGCTTCAACCCGCGGACTTGGCAACACAGTGCAGTTGAGTTCTGTTGACATTTGACAACTAACGTTATGCGTCGCTCCGTTGCTCTGATTGGTTGTAGGTCTATCCAATTGAGGTCTTTCCTGGTTCGGTTGAAACACGCCCCATAATCACAGCCCAACGGAGCAGTATCAGACTCAAATTCTGACTAGAATTGAGTATGACGACGTCAGGCTAGAAAAAATTTTTATTTAGTGATAATTTCCCGCTCCACTAAGCTATTAACCACTGTGATTGCATAATTGAGACAGGAACTCAAGAATCAGTCCAAAAGATTTAATAAATCTGAAATTAAGTTTTTAAAATTACTTCTAAATCGCATGCTTTTGGTTTCTTGGCAAATTTGAATAGTGATCTCTTCCGAAACTGAAGAGACAGGAGATTACTGGAATCTATGAATCTAAATTTTCTCCCCATTGAATCACACTGCTGTAATGTGTATACTGTAATGTGTATACGGTTTAGTTCTAGTTCCTGTAGCTGTTTCCTTTGTTCTCGTTTTGCCGGCAGGAGTTTGTTACTATGGTTACTGATGAGTTGCATCAGTGTATTGCGTGGTTATGTTATTCTCCTGCAATCGCCTGAGTGTTTATTTTGGATTTATTAAAGACTCTTTTTGTCTTACTCCATTGTGCATTTACTAATAAAGCCACCATTTGTAACACAATACGGAACACATACAGATTGAGTAAAGAAAAAAAAAGATGGACTTTACAGGCAGTCCAGCTGCTCTGCCTGGAGAAGGGGCAGCAATCACTCGAGGTCCACACCAGTGTATTTTTACAACTTACATGCCACACGATCTTTCTAGACTGTTATCTGTGTGTTTTCTACTATACCAGCCTGAGTGAGGAAACAAAGGAATGCCTACCTGGTGTGGGAATTTCGTCAAGTTTGTGGAGTGGGTGATGGTGAACTGCAGGTCCCCATTCACCATCTGCCCTTCTGAGGAGTACGTCACCAGCCCCGCTCCAGCCCCAGAGCCCAGCCAGCCATCATCCTGCTGCACGGATATGATGCCAGAACCCACCGCAGACGGAGTGTTAGAGTCTGCCAAGAGCTGGCAACATCATTTGCCTCCATGGGAGTATTAGAGGAGTATGAGGGAATGGAGGATGACCCCGCCCACACTCCCACATTTAAGGATGAGCTGCTGCTGACCTCTGCAGGTTATTTTGAGGTTTTGAAAGAGCATATTTTCCTGTTCTCCCATCCCCGCTGGTTCTGCCCAGCTCAACGTCTCCTGTGACTCCAGAGTTCCTGCCCAGCCTCCCTCTCCCACCTCCCCTTCCATGTTCAGCCAGTTCCTCTGCCCCGCCTCCGCTGGTTCCCTTCAGCCCCTCAACTTATACTCTAATGTCACTGTTGTGTGGATCTGCCTTGGGTCTTCCAGTCTCCAGCTCTGCCACAAGCCTCTGATCCCATCACTCCACCTCCACTTCATCAACCTGTTGGCTACAACAGGGACCATTGTTTTCACAGATCCACCGGGCTCCTTTGTCCCACCGGCTTCCCCTTGGTCAGATGTCATCCTGCCTGTGCCTCAGACTTACGGACCTTCATCTACGCTTTGCTTGGGGGTCCTCACCGCTTTGGCTCCTCCGGACTCCACTTTCCCTCTGGCTCTGGCATGGTGATCAGTCCCACCGGCTCCTCCTCAGACCTCTGGCACCCTGGCTCCACCTCGGATGCTCAACGCTGCGGCTCAGCCATGGTCTTCTAGTGTCATCAGCCAAGTCTCCACCGCCCTCTTTTTTAAGTTTGAAAGCTCTAGTGCTATAACTGCATTTTGACAGAATACTGGTTTTAAACAACATGAGGTTAAGTGACAAAAAATAAACTTAAAAAAAAAAAGTGAAGTGACGTGTGGCCAAGTATGGTGATTCATACTTGGAATTTGTGCTCTGCATTTAACCCATCCAAGTGCACACACACAGTAGTGAACACACACACACCGTGAACACACACCCGGAGCAATGGGCAGGGGTCTCACCTCAGTCGTGGTATTGAGGGTGGAGGAGGGCGCTGATTATTCACTCCCCCCACCGACAATTACTGCCGGACCTGAGACTCGAACCCACAACCTTCCGGTTACAAGTCCGACTCTCTAACCATTAGGCCACGACTGCGTGACCAATCCCTCTAATGAGTTGACCCAGTGCTTTAAATGGGCCAGTACGCGCCGGTACTCAGTACCGCCACTTCCAAATATAGCTCGAGCGTACCGCCACCTCTCCGCGCGCCCAGAACGTGCTTTTAGCGTACCGGTACGCTCATTTGCGAGCAGAGACTACATTACCCATACAGCCTTGAGTTTTACAAGTGAAAAGCGCATGCGTTGCTTTTTCTGCTGTCAGTGTCAACAACTCAACGTGGTCCGGAGAGGGTGTGTGAAACGCGCAACCATAGCGGCTCGGTTAAAATACAAATACAAAAACAATGAACACTTAATATGCTCTCCTGGCTTCAGACTCTGAGTAGTAAAAGAACAAGGTCAGAATCAGAGGACTCGCTGGCTGACACCCCACCAAGCCAGAATGATATCGCTGCAGACGCAAGCTAATGAAAGCAGCACTTGTGCCGCGGTCGCGGTCACAAGTGGTGACGAGGACGATAGTGACACCACTTCTACCGATGACAACAGCCGCATGTTGTAGCTATAGTTGTTTCTAACTGTGTTGCTATTTGATTATAAAAAAGAAAGAAAAAAGTTAAAGGTCCCGTTCTTCGTGTTTTTTTGAAGCTTTGATTGTATTTACAGTGTGCAATATAACATGTGTTCATGTTTCGCGTGTAAAAAAAAATTATTTTTCACACAATTTACTTATCTGTATACCGCTGTTTTCACTGTCCTAAAAACGGCTGATGAGTTCCTTGTTCTATGAAGTCCCTCCTTCAGAAATACGTAACGAGTTCTGATTGTGCCAGCGTTTCCTGTGTTGTGATTTGACCGCAGATTAGCGCACGTGGCACGGTTCCTGTGTTGTGATTCGACAGCAGCTTAGCGCACGTAACTTGCACGGAAAGGTCACGCCTCTTAACGGGAGATGTATGCGCCTAATGATCTCTACAGCGTCCCTGGGAAAGCCAAACAAAGGTGATTTGACTCCGGGATGAAAATAACAGCGTCTCGACGACATGGCGACAAACACAGTCAAACGCAACAATTCCTTTTCTCCACGCAACACTTCCTCTTCTCCACGTGAGACAGCAACAAGACCACGCCCCCTTTTTCACGTTTTCTTGTGAGCGGAGGTTAGTCTGTTCTACTGACGTAATTAATGAAGGAAGTACCAGGATGTAGTCCAAGCCGGCCGTTCGCTGTAGGCTTTGAAAGGGAACTTCTGTTAAATAAAATATCTCGCTTGGCACTTAACTTTGAGCTTTATAATTTTACAGGTATTATTTATGCTCTAACAGCAACATTACACACTAACTAAAGTTTGAACAATGGGATCACGAAGAACGGGACCTTTAACATTGGCCTGCATGGTAATGAGGTGCCGTCAATGGTCTTGCTTTGTAAATAAACCCTTATTGTAACAAATTATATAGTTAAACAATTACAAGAACTATATGTTAGTTCTAAGGCTGAGAACAAGTTAGAAAGAGCTTTAAAATATGGACCTTCTTGAATTATTGACTAAACAATCCCCCCATAACCACGCCCCTAACAAAGCCCCGCCCCCTCTGGTGAGTACTGGCACTTTATTTTTTCCACTTCAAGCACTGAGTCGACCAAGGTAGCTAGTTGCACTGATAGAAGTGATGACAGCATGACTATTTCAAAACTTATGGGCAGATAACCTAATAAACTTCACTACAAAAAAACCTCATCATATTCCAAAGTTCCAGGGTTAGTGAGAAGCTTTCTCCATCTGAAGTGTGTATCTGATTTATAAAGGAAGCTCTGAGACCGCTTGTGTCTTCAGAAGGATAAAAAGCTTAATTAACTTCATATCTGCCTTTGCTTATTCTCACCGTCATGCTCTTGCTCCCTGATACACACAATAATCTAGCTCTATATGTGAGCAGACCTGCCAATGCAGCGAGTATGTGGAAAAACACATCACCACTGCAGAGATTCTAAGGATGGGATGCCACCACCTCTTCCCGCACTTCTTTTAGAGGATCAATCTAGATGTTGTATCTTAATGTGATTAACACTTATTTCTCCTACAGTACGTTAGTCAGCATGCTGATCTGCTTCTGGGAAAGGCAAACATGTGAACTGTCAGCATATAGAGACAGGGAGAAAAAGAGGGCAAGGGGGCAGCGCTGGAGCTAAAACTTCGGCTACATCAAACAGGACAATGCTGAAGGGACACTCACAGCCCATCAATCAGGTTATATTGCTTCTGCATCACGGAAAACTCAGTCCCTCAACTCCTCAGCTCTCCACACTCAACGCGCCGCTCATTGTTCAGCCAGAGAGAGGGAGAGCGCACAAGCGAGAATCACTGTAATTAAAGCAGACCAGCTTTTAATTAAATCTTGTGTTGGTTAATTAGGAAAATTATCTTTAAAGAAAATTCTATCTTTACAGATGTTCTCACTGTGCCTTGGCGGTGACGGCGAGTTAGTTAAGAGGCGGGGGGTGTGTGGAGAGGCTTGATCTAAAGGCTGGTCATCCATTGCTCAAATGTAATTTCTGCCCATTGTCCAGCATAGTGGATTTCATTACGCTGAATTGAAAGTGTAATGCAATAAGAGACCGGCTGTTTCTCAGGTCTTTGCTTTCCTGAGCCCTGGGGAGGATGAGGGGGGTCACTAATCTCATTGATTGACATACTTGGCCAAAGCCTCTGGCCGAACTTCTCGCACACCAGATCTTATTTTTCCATTGACCTTCATATGGATTTTGTTTAACCACGTTTTGTTTCGCAATTTGACTATTTGAGAAAGTAGTATGTTCATATGAGCCAGAAAAGAAAAGAAAAATGGCGAGTCACAACTCAAACCTGTATGATACAAATTTACGGTTAATTAAACAGGCATACTTTTTACAATAATTTTTTCCAACATCTTAAAAGTCTTTAATACATTTTTTTTTTATAGCAAATTCATCATTTGGTACAAGCTAGCCAAACTATGTAGATGCCAACAAGAACAGGTCGGGTGGTCAGGTGATCTTCGAACAAAACAAAGTAAATGTCAGGTAACAGAACACACAACAGACAAAATTACGAGTTTGATATTGTGTTGTGTCGCCACTTCTGGTTCCAAAATCTGGATCCTCAAGCAAAAGCAGTTGCGAACCACTTTGCATAAAGCTATGAGTTTCAATGGAGGGCAAATGGAGATTTTCTTTTGTATATTTCTTAGTTTTTCTCCTGAGAACATACTCCAGTAATCTCATTCCTTTTCGGTTTCAAAAGAGATCACTTCTAAGATTTGCTAAGTCACCAAAAGCCACCAAGGGAGCAATGTGAAGAGTCCTGGGAGGCAAACAGGTCTACCTGTGCGTCGCCGAACCGTTCCCATATCAGCTGGACGTCTGGGGATGGAGTCTCCATTCTCTAGGAAGAGGCTGAATCCGTGAGAGCTCGTCGGCTGCACGGTTTAGGTCTCCCGGGATGTGGACAGCAAGAAGGGACCTCAGGTGCTTCTGACTCCAGAGATGGCGGGCGAGTTGAGACATACGACGGGAGCGTAGACCGCCCTGGTGGTTGATGTACGCTACTACGGCCGTGTTGTCTGTCCTGACTAGTACATGTTGACCCCTAAGCAACGCTCGGAAGCGGTGCAGGGCGAACCGTACTGCCAGTAACTCGAGGCAATTGACATGCAGAAGGCACTGGGGTCCTGTCCATTTGTGGACATCACTTGACCCAGGGAGCGTGCGGTCACCTTCGTCGCCCGGAGAGCGAGGTCGGTGGCGGCTCGCAGCTCGTTGAGGAGCCCCGGATCAACTCCACCCTCGTGCATGTCCTTGAGGATCCTGGCCTGGTAGACCTGAAGGATCGCCATGGCATGCAAAGAGGCGGCAGCCTGCCCCGCATTTCTGTGCGATTTCGCCACCAAGGTTGATATGAATCGACAGGCTTTGGAGGGGTGCTTAGGATCACCACGCCAAGTTGAAGCGCTCTGTGGACACAGGTACATCGCAACAGACCGCTCAACTGGGGGGACCCCAGTGTACCCGTTGGCTGCGGCCCCATCAAGGGTAGAGAAGGCGGAGGAAGTCGCCGAACGGTCGCGGGAAGACAACGGGGACTTCCAGGACCGCGCAAGTTCCTCATGCAGCTCGGGAAAGAAAGGTATTGGGGGCGGGGACTGACGGTTGTCAGTGCGCGCTCCCAAAAACCAATCATCGAGCCGGGAGCGCTCAGGACAGGGCGGAGGGTTCCACTCTATCCCGAGGCTCGCGGCTGCCCGAGACAGCATGGCTGTCAGCTCTGGGTCCGACTCGGGCAATGCTGGAATGCCCGAGGGCGGCAGCACAGCAGAGTCATCATCCTCAGAGGACTCGAGCCCACCTTGTGATGCGGTGACCGACATTGCATCCTCCTCTGGAGCGCCAAACGAGATACGCGGGGGGCCGAAGCAGGCCCCGCGATCTGCGTCTGAGCACTCGCGGGTTGCAGTGTGCAAGAGGGAGGTGTGGCCCGAGGCATGAGCGTCGGGGCTTTGTTCCACACCGTAACCCTCAGGTCACCCTGACCACCAGCCGAAGTACTGGGCCTCTGGGACTCAGTAGATCGGGGTGTGGTAGAGGGGACTCTTACTTCATTACGAAGTTCATCGAGTCTCGACCGCAACACCGCGATGGTCATGTTCCCGCAGTGGGAACATGACGCATCCACAAACGCTGCCTGGGCAAGCTGAAAGCCCAAACATACCAGACAGTGCTTGTGCCCATCAAAGGAAGATAACGACCGGCCACACCCAGAAGTACACGGACGAGACATCCTGAAAAGGACGCGTCACGTGCAAGCTCTTTTGTGAGAGGAAGCTTCGCAGAGAACGCCGAAGCACCCAGGGACCACACACCAGCCACTGCGCAGATCAGCAGGCAGGCAGTATGCGATCACTGGAACGCGCCGTAACACCAACGCCTCTGGAAAGCTGCTCGTCTCGAAGGCTGACAAAGACTCAGTATCAGACTTGAAGGAGTGAAGAGATCCTCTTGGCTCCAAAGCAGAAACATAATGCGATGTTGCCAGCGTACTTCCTTATATACCCACGAGGTGGGGCGGAGTTACGCATGCAAATTCCGCATGCCCATGGCATTGGCACTGCCATTGGGCGCTGTTGAATTCTCGAAGGTAATTGGCTTCTAAGCGAAACCCCCATTCGTTAGTCACTAACGTACGTCGTAGTGACTGAACGAAAGGGAAGAATAATAACATGATACCAAGTCCTGTAAAACATTTTCAGACAATTTGCATTTTAAATCACATTACAGTGTTAAAATGTGAGTAAAGAACTTGAACAAGTAGGGTAAAGAAATCACAATATAATGAGAATAAATTGTTGTGCAAATTTTCTTTTTCTGAGCTCTACATTTTGTTTACTGCATCAATTTATATATTCATTAAGTATTAATGATTTGAAAAGTTTTAATATCATAATATTTAGAAAATGCATTAACATTATCCCGTATGACATTTGGACTGGTGTCGTCACATGATTCTCAGTTAAAATGCTTAAAATACATTGTTTAAAATATAGATTTTAGTAATAAGTAAAACAAAACCTCCCATAAATATAATAACTACTTTGATGTGCAGTTTTAACCTATTTGAATTTGTCTGATGAAGAGAGGCGTGACGTGCGCTCTCTTCGGCTCGTTAAAGACCACCCTCGCCGCTGCATTCTGGATCAGTTGCAAGAGTTTGATAGTGCATGCTGGAAGGCCTGCTAGAAGAGCATTACAGTAGTCCAGTCTGGAGAGAACAAGAGCTTGGATCAGGAGTTGTGTGGCCTGGTCTGATAGGAAGGGTCTAATCTTCCTAATGTTGTATAACGCAAATCTGCAGGACCTGGTTGTTGCAGTAATGTGGTCAGTGAATTTTAGCTGATCATCAATCACAACTCCAAGGTTCCTGGCTGTCCTGGACGGAGTTATGGTTGATGATCGTAGCTATATGGAGAGATTGTGATGAAGTGCTGGGTTGGCTGAGACCACAAGCAGTTCTGTCTTTGCAAGGTTGAGTTGCAGGTGATGTTCCTTCATCCAGGCAGAAATGTCTGTTAGGCAGGCAGCTATACAAACACCAACCGTGGGATCATCTGGTTGAAATGAGAAGTAGAGTTGAGTATCGTCGGCATAGCAGTGATAGGAAAAGCCATGTTTCTGAATGACAGATCCCAGTGATGACATGTAGATGGAGAAGAGAAGTGGTCCAAGCACTGAGCCCTGGGGAACTCCAGTGGCTAGATGATGTGACTTAGACACTTCACCTTCTCCCCTGAAGGACCTACCTGAGAGGTAAGACTTGAGCCACTGGAGAGCAGTTCCTGAGATGCCCATCTTCATGAGAGTTGACAGGAGGATCTGGTGGTTAACTGTGTCAAAAGCAGCAGACAAATCTAGTAAGATAAGTACTGTGGATTTGAAAGCCGTTCTTGCCTGTATCAGTGCCTCCGTAACCGAGAGCAGGGCAGTCTCAGTTGAGTGGCCACTTTTGAAGCCGGATTGGTTGATGTCCAGGAGGTTGTTCTGTTCAAGAAACATAGAGAGCTGGTTAAATACAACTCGCTCAAGTGTCTTTGCAATGAAAGGCAGAAGGGATACCGGTCTGTAGTTTTCTAAAAGTGCTGGGTTCAGAGAGGGTTTCTTAAGCAGTGGGGTTACCAGAGCCTGCTTAAATGCTGTGGGGAAGGTCCCGGTGTGAAGAGAGGTGTTGACAATGTGAGTGAGTGCAGGAGTAACAGAAGAAGAAATGGCCTGAAGGAGGTGAGTGGGGATAGGATCAAGCGGACAGGTAGTGGGATGATTGGAAAGGATGAGTTTGGAGACATCTGCTTTGGAGAGCAGAGAGAAGGAGGGGAGCGTATGTGTGATGGTTGTTGAGATGTGCGTGTCGGTTTGTGGTGTGGAGAATTGGCTGCTGATGGAGGAGGTTTTGTTTGTGAAAAATGATGCAAAGTCATCAGCTGTAAGAGTTGATGAGGGGGGGGGGGCAAAGGAGCGAAGAGAATGTTCTGAAAAGTGCACGAGAGTCAGAGCAGTTGTTGATTTTGTTGTGGTAGTATGTAGTTTTAGCAGTCGAGACGTTAGTAGAGAAAGAAGCTACATCGAAGCTACCGAAGAAACTATATTCTACATCGCACCACAATAACGAGTGTACAGCCGATGTACTCACAACGGTTGTCCGACTTCACGCACTCGTTTTCATTCACTCCTTCAAATAAAGTGATAACGTAGGGAATAGTGAATGAGGATATAGGGGGCGATCTCGGATTCAGCCATAGGCTGTAATGCGATCTCAGCTGTGCTCTGACTGCTCTCACTAGTACAGTGCAACACAGTGTTGCCAACTATTTTCCAAGGAAAGTAGCTAAAGCCTGCCCAAAAAGTCGCTAAATATCACTAGATGACATCATGTCAATTAGCATATACGTGACGTCACCACGTCGTACTTGCGTTCTGCCTGCCTAATGTGCTTTATCTCCTAATCCGTGCTCACATACTGCATTTTAAAATAATATAATACAGCCGACTGTCCAATAAATATGTTCTCATTTCCTATATATTTTTGTCATACAATAGAACGAGTATGATATAGTGAATGACTACATTTTTATATGTGTAAAATAATCTGAATTGAGAGATGTCATAAACTGGATAAACTAAAGCTCTGTGATAGTGAGTAATATAAGTGATGAGCACAAGAGAAGAATGGAAATCATAATGGGTCAAACTAAATTCTTAATATAAAACAAAGGAAGCAGATAAACGATAAATAAATCCGTGGTAACACTGTGTTCATGTGTAGCTCGCTCATTCACGTCTGTCCGCTGATGTGTGCGTTCACCGGCATGCGCTGCTGCTCCTCTCAACCATTCACTGAACAGGGTAGACGCAGAGAGAGGTGTGGCGGCAGGGAGAAAGCAAGACTTCACACTCACAGGACAGTACTGGTAAAAATTTTTAAGTAGCTGACGTTTGTCCAAAAAGTCGCTAGATTTTTGAAAAAAAGACGCTAAAGGGTTCTGAAAAGTCATTAAATATAGAGACAAAGTCGCTAAGTTGGCAACACTGGTGCAACAGTGAAATGGGACCCGTCTCAAACAATGACGCACTGCACAGCGTTCCGATCGTTGTTTAAGCGACATATCGGTATTGCGGTATCATCAAAATTCATATCATAACAAAAATAAATACCGGTATTCGGTATGAACCGGTATACTGCCCAGCACTAACTCCCTGGCTTATTTTTTAAAACCAAAATGCACCCCCACGTTGGTTTTGAAAGCTGGAGGCGCTCTTATATTTTCCGCCACACTCGCTCCTGCTTACTTCTAAGACATTGGCCGTATGTAAATGATGGGCAAATGTTAGCTTTGTAGACAGCGAGGCAACGACATCTACAGGAGCTGAAGAGGTTGTTTGACATACACAGAGGGATTTGATGAAATTTTAACATAATTTTAAATCCGTTTAAAACATGATTTAAGAAAAATTTAATCAATACTAGCGGTTGGAATACATTATTTTAGCGATAGTTAGTTTTATCAATATTTTTGCACTGTCCTGTTTAGCATTTCAGTATGAATTCAAGCATTTATCATCTTAAATGCCAAATCATCAAGACCAAATTAACTTGGCTATAATTTTCACACTACTTCGAGGAAACATCAGAGATGACATGAAATGCTCTCAGTCTGAGAACTCCAGTAGGTCTCCTCCAGTTGAGAAATCTACTCTCTTTGTCTAAAATACAAAAAAGAACAACCCACAAAAGTGGTGCAAAACCTCAAAAAATGAAGAGCTCTGTAAGCGTACAAATAGAGTCAATAAAGACTCTTGTGAGTAGGGGGATGAATTGGAGAGATGCGTATATCTCAAATGTGGGTGCATGACATGTAGACTAGTCCATCTCTTTGTTCTTCACCTCCTCCACGGTGAAAAGCCATTACATAAACAGCCCACTTCTTTCCCACTTTGCATAGTTCACCATCTTGACACAAGAGCACTGCAGAGCCTTTAACCACATCCACAGCGTCTGCAGCGAGAGTCTGTCTGTATCTCCCATCTAATCTGTTTTCATGTACCGCTAAAGCTCACTTTATGGACATGTCTCTTTAGAGGGTGACAGTTAAATTACTGCATCTGTTAATGGCTCATCTCTTCTGATTTATATGTTGCCGGGAGAAAGAGTGTATCCAGGCAACCACAAAGCCTAGCAACAAAAGGTCAAAGCAGATACAAAAGAGTGACTCACTCATAAAAAAAACTGCAGCATCAATATTGTCGCTGAGACAATGAGTGGAGGGGCATGCAGCGTCAAAAGAAATTCCTTGCGTTTTAAGGGCTAATCAACAATTTCATAAGTAAGGCTATAGTTTTAACAGTTAACAAAACAGATCATTAGCTCTCCATGAGTGAATATACCCTAACATCCCTAAAGGATTAGTTGACTTCAAAATGAACATTTCCTGATAATTTACTCACCTCCCATCTCATCCAAGATGTTTATTTCTTTCTTTCTTCAGTCGAACAGAAAATAAATTTTTTGAGGAAAACATTCCAGGATTTTTCTCCACATGTTGTTTTTCAATTGCAACCAACGGGTTGAAGGTCCAAATCAATGCATTTTCAAAGGGCTTCAGTGGGCTATGCAAGATCCCAGCCATCGGTCATTTTCTAAAAAAATGTGTACCGTAATATACTTTTTAACCTCAAATGCGTGACTTCTGTGTTCTGCTTTTGCATGACGTATGACGGCATCACGTCAGAAAGGAAGCAAAGCCAATAGAAGCCATTTCTATAAAAATTAACAAGTGAGTATGTGGAAGTGCCAACCCAGTGTTAAAACGAACGTTCAAAGACTAAATCAAACACCCATTACAAAAATAAAAGTAAAACAACAATGTCGGACAATTTTAAAGTCGTAGGAGAACATGAGATGGAGTTTTTCAGCACTGGGTCGGTACTTCCACCTACATCACGCGTAACCTTTCCAATGTGATGGTGTCATACGCTGTGAAGAATAACAACACCAAAGTCGCACATTTGAGGTAGAAAAGCATATGCAATTTATTATTATTACATTATGTGGAGAAAAGTCCTGGAGCGTTTTACTCAAAAAAAATATTTTCGACTGAAGAAAGACATGAACATCTTGGATGAGATGGGGGTGAGTAAATGATCAGGAAATTTTCATTTTGAATACATTTTGAATAATTGAATAAAAGAAACAGAATCTCGCATTAATTTCAGTAAAATGGAAAAAAAGAAATATAGGGGGAAAAAAAGTAGTTGTTTTCTGCATAAGAGATTATTCAAATTATTAAACAAATAAGTATTTGATTTAGAATGAGTCAAAGGTCAGAATGTGTCTTTGGTTGTTCTAGCAATGCAAACAAAACTGACATGACCTAATCGCACATTTATTCATCCTTCTGAAGCAAATGTCTTACACTCACTCCCCACTTTTCATATTCCTTGCGAGACTTGGAATAATAGCTGTCAAATCAGTTAGCTTGGCAGTTCTGACCTTTGTTTAGTTGTGTACTATTAGCAGGTATTGGTGTAGATTTGATTTGAGCAAATCATTCAGACTGACTGTGAATTCTTTTAAAATATCTGGTTAGAAAACTATCGAATGGCTTTGTTCTTATATTTTATTTTGTACATTGTAACTCACTGCAAGGGGAGGCTCTAATTTTCGATATACAATTAAAAGTTGGTAAGATTTTGTCTCTTATGCTCACAAAGGCTGAATTTATTTGATCAAAAATACAGTAAAAACAGTAATATTGTAAATTATTACAATTTAAAATAACTTTTCTATTTTAATATATTTTAAACTGTAATTTCTTCCAGTGATGGCAAAGGTACATTTTCAGTTCTTCGGTCTTCAGTGGCACATGATCCCTTAGAAATGATTCTAATATGCTGATATTTGGTGTTCAAGTACTGTTTTCCATATTGTTTTCTTTTTTAACAGGTGTTTTACTTGTATTTTGAATGATGTTGTGTTTTAGGGATAACGGAAATTTCCGTAAAATTAATGGATAATATCCTGGCAGAAAATTACCAGTACATTTTCCAATTTTATTTTTTACAGTGTAATATTTCCAATTATCATCAATGTTTAAGACATTCCTAATTCTTTGATGAATAGAATGTTCAAAAGAGCAACACAATTTTTTTCGAACTTTAAACCAAAAATACAGTTCAAACATCAGTCAAAAGCAATCATGTTCAAAGGTACACTAGGAGATATTCATTAATGTGTTCCTTCTGCATTTAATACATAATCTACGCTGCTGGTGACAGATGATAACCTCTCTGACTTCCGCTGTTTTTATTCAATATTCACTCTAGCCTGCTGTGTCAAAACAGAGATTCTAATGGAGTAATGACAGACCAAATCAAAGCAACATGCAGAGTCAAATGCAAGTCATGAAATGATTGGAATTGATTGCTGATGAATAAAGGATTATGAACAATCCAATATGGCCAAACGTGAAAAACATGAACACATCGAATTCCACTCTGCTTCATGACCACCTACACCTGCTGTAAGAACTGTATTAAAACTAATGCTCATCGCAAGCGAAATGTCAGAGAGAATATTGGGTCAAGTGTTTGGAGACTTGAATTGATTGATTTTTGTTTTTCTTCATCTCTCCATTCAGAGCCTAACTGCAGACAGCATATGCAGCCTATTGGTGTCTGGCGGACCCTTCCAGCGTTTTCCCTTCTGAAAGACCCTGGTCAGATATAAGAATTCTGATCAGTGGGTGATCGGCCCTCAGTGTTCCGGGGGGGTCTTTGTTCACTCTAGCACATCTGAAATACCAATAGGTCTTCAGCCAACTGCTGAAGGATAGATTTTTTTTGAGATACCCTGCTGTCCTTATGAAAGATGCTCGGCCATTTTTGCAAGTATCAAAGAACCGCTCGCTCTGACATGACAAATGCTGGAGACCTTTAGCGAAGCATATTTCCACTGTCTCAATCCACCCCTAAGTGCCTTTTCACAGCAGAACCAGGCCAGCCCTGGGTTATGAGCACAGCTATTTAATATGTTTCTATTTACAGGTTTATTTTTGGCAAAGCCAACTGCTTAAGAGGATGGAGTATTCGCTGTTGGAATACAAATGGTTCTCTCAGACTTGGACTTTAGAGTTGCTGAGTGATACAGAACTAGTCACCCATGTGACAGTGATTTTAAGAAGGAAAAATATTGCGTTTAATATGATTTTGATTTAAATTTAATTCGTTGATAACAATACCAGAACAAATTCACGGTTCTCAGTATTATAGTTATCGGGCAACTACTGGAACTATTTATCAATTTAAACAAATAGATTAAATGAGTAAGTAAGTAAACAATACATTATTTGTAGCCTTCAAATAATTTTTGACAACCCTCTACAATGCGACTAAATCTTCACCCTGGGCGACTAAATAATATATATTGTAGTGAGTTAGCTCATTAGGGAAATATTCATACTTATTCATAACTCATTATGTTTATTTACTATGATTATTCACGCGGAGAGTGAGCCAGCAGATGCCACTTGTCGGTCGTCGGTCAAGAGAGAGATCTGTGCAGAGGGTCATTGAGCCAATCCTAGGGGTCAGTGAGCCAATCGTACTTAGGCTTTCAGAGGGAACGTTTTATGATCCTTTGTCTCAAGCAGATCGTTTGCATATGTAACTGGATTGGTTGCTGATGAAGAAACCATTATAGATTCTTGTGATACTAATATGTTGCACAGGTATCAACATATTATATACACAATCACTCAGATCTTCAAAGTACAACTCCGTAGACACCAAACAAGGTATAGCTGAGGTGACATTAACTGCGGGTTCTATCATAAAACATGCATAAAAACAAAATACCATACGAAAAAACACTACATGAGATAGTACTAATAATACACACAATATCCTGGGGTGCATGTTCATTTATAGAACAGTTCTTTTATAAATGAATGTCGGAACGTCTATTTTAAGGACTATAGGTTGCTTCTCAAATTTTCCATGGTAACTGAGGCCTTTCTGGCTCTTAGTGGTATTTTGGGGGGGATGGTTCTGAATACTCCAGAGTGAGTTTTGAATATTATTTGTTAAGTAATAATTGTGTCTGATTTGTCTCCGCCGTTACACTATTATTAGCCATTATCTAATGAACTCTTAGATTTTACTCGCCAGTGTTTCTGTTAGAGGCTAAGTATAAGTTTAGCATAGATATATTTTCACTCGCTGAGCACTTGAGAGTTTCGCTCTCATCAAGCGATCTATATACCTATATTTGATGTACTGTAAACTATAGTGTGAAGGCGCACGACTCACCGTCTTACATACCACGCAAAATAGTCACGCTACCTGAGTCAATTTAGAATTGTTCAGCTTTTAAGAACAAGCAAAAGATATGCCATTTTTTCCAGTAGTGGGCGGAACTAAGGCACAAACGGCAATCTCATTGGCTGACGTTCATCTTTTACCATCCCTGTTTTGATTTCAGCAAATCAGTTTGAGCGAATGCTGACAACGTGATTAATATTCATGAATCTAGCAGCTTATCAATCCTTAGTGTGTTGTATATTGTTATTAGTAGTAGTATCTTTTAATAATAATAATAATAATAATTACTATTATCATTTTTTTTACTTAAACACTGAATGACCAACAATATCTTAAGCACCACCACCAGTCCTAAGTTCAGTTAAAAGTAAAATATGCATTCATACATGTTACAGTTTTAGTTCTGATTACTAAAGTTCTATCATTAAATAGTGCTTGATTATCATAATATAATGCTTGATTGACTGATGTTAAGAGTGTACATTCAGGTATTTAAAAAAGCTGTGCCATTTTACAAAGATTAGCAGATTTTGTGGAATTATACAGTTGCAATTGAAATTATTCAACCCCCTTGACCTGTAAGACATTTTGCTGCCAAGAACAAAATTATGAAAACAATTAAACAAAGGCATCAGTAAACTATTATAGAAAGTTTATTAATACACATTTGAGTGATTCTGAGAACATAATGTTGATGTGAAATGAAAAAAAAAAAACATATATTCTCTAAACATTTGTGTTCAAAATTATTAAAATTTTGTGCAGAATCTACTCTTTATAACTTCTAATAAACGCTGTCTTTAAGTTCTAAGAAGCTTCTGTCACCTCTCTGCTGCAATCTTGGCCCATTCCTCACTTGAAAAAGCTTCCAGCTCATGGATAACCTTTGGCCTTCACGTTACAACTACTTTCTTCAAATTCCCCCAAATATTTTCAATGAGATGTAAATCTGAAGACTGTTCAGGTCACTCAAGAACATTCTACGACTGATCCCTGAACCAAGCTTAAGTAGATTTGGATGTATACTTTGGGATGACTGTCCTGCAGGAAAGTGCATTGATCATCAAGCTTCAGTTTCTGCACCAAAGACATCGCCATCTTTGCCAAAATGGCTCAATACTTCAAAGAATTCATGATGTCTTCAGTAAAGATTTTCACTTCCTGCAATAGCAAAGCATCTTCATAACAAGACTGGACCGCCTTCATGTTTGACCATGGAGATGATGTTCTTCTGCTCATAAGCGTTGCCTTTTTTGCACCAGACCAAAAATTTCAAAAAGTCAAAAAATTTCCAGTGTGGTCATATCACTCCATTAAAACATTCTTCCAGTTTCCACAGGTCTATCCAAATGAATTTTAGCATATTCAAGGCAGCCTCTTATGTTCTTCTTGGTCAATAGTGGCATTCAGTCAGATGTCCCAACATGAAGGCCATGCTTGTCTAGTGTTCTTCTTATACTTTGTATTGAAATGTTTTTTTTTTCTCTTTTCATCAGAGGTCATCTTGGCAGTAAAATGAGGGTTTTTCTCAGTTGCTCTGATCCAACATTTTATTCCCCTTAATGATATTGTGCTTTTTCTTTAAAACCCTCAATGGTTTTCTGGTACAACAAATTTTAAACTTATGAATAAGGCTGCCAGCTGAGTCTCTAGGAACTTTTAGTGTTTTGGAAATCTTCTTGTAGCCATAGACTTTCTAATGTAATAAAACAATGTGTTCTCTATAGCTTTTGTGAGAACTCTTTTGGTTTGGCCGTATTTGCTACTCAACTTTAGAACATGCATGAGCTAAATGTATGTATGTGTAACAGCACAAGCTAATTCAGTTGTGTTGAGTTTCCAAAGGCTTAATTGTTTTTCAACTAGTGCTGGGAATCGATAAAAAAAAAATATTAAAAAAATCTGTAATTAATCACTATTAATCGCAAGTTTTTAATATTTTGATATTGTAATAATTTCAGTTACTCTCCAAATTAATGTAGAAACAATTAATGTAAAGACAGTATATTTTAAATATGTGTTGTAATGGCATCTTTTTATGAATGAAGGCCAGTATCAATGAAACATTAATGACGTTACATTACAGTATAACTGAAAGCTCCCAATTTCAACATTTATAGATGTTGGATAGATAGATGTCAGGTCCTAGACCTGTGGACCTGAGGCCCGACCCGGGACCCGTACGGTTTCGGTCTATATTTTAAATGGTCAGCTGGTTCCGGGTCGAGTCCCAATCTATTACTTTGGGTCCCAGATCTGTTTAATGTTGTGTTTAATACCCGAGTCGATCGGACATCTGGCCGTGATCAGAGTCATTCCGTGCAACTTGTACAATTAGAATGAGAAAAGTTTGAGCTGGGAAATAAGGTGAAAAAACACAAGCGTGCCTAGTTGTCAGAAGCAGAGTGGGTGGAGTTAATGCAAGCACACAATGATCATGAGTTTTCCTTTTTCTGTGTGTACAGCAGTAAATGCAAACAAACTTCAAATCTCAAACTGCTTGCAGCCTTGCACAGTGCACACTCACATTTAACATATTTCAAATCAGCAACATAATCTGAGGTGAACCGTCACATGAATGTTTTCTATGATGCTCAAATTGCAAAAAAGATCCAAACTGTGGTTCTAAGTTTGGGTCTCTTATTCTTCACCTGTTAACCACCAATCAATCACTATAATACACATGCATATTGGATATGTTAATATAGTGCATATATTTCAGTCGGGGTCATCATAAGAAAAAGTTAAGTTTTTGTTTCATTTCATTTCTGGTCTAGACTTAACCTTTTTCAAAATATCTCTACATCTTCAGAAGTGTAATATATCGTAAGCTAACCTTTAAGATAAATTCTGCCATTTACAGTGCACACAAATACCAGTTTTCTGTACATTCAAAATGACCTTTGGAATAAATGGCATGCCGAGCTATATGGTAATATTCACATGCTTTCTTCAAATGTGAGTTCCTTTTGTTTTCTTAAAATACGAGTTGAAAAGATGAGTATAATGAATCTGAAATGTGCCTATACTTGTTTCATATGTACTAAAACAGCAGGACCGTATTCAATCTGAACCACTGAATTTACATTGTCAGATAAATATGCATTTACATATGAATGCTGCAACATTTTCATTACTAAATGCCGCCAATTAGATTTATTCAGTTAATTGTCAAGTATTGAGCCTAAGAAAAATGAGATGGTAGAGGCACATCTGATTATCATTGATTTTGGTCTTGCTGACTGTTGTTTGTCCCATCACTTCACTTCAGAATGATGTTTATCCTATAATCTGAATCTCTGAAAGACAACTTTAGTGTTGTTGTGTCAAACTTAAACTAGAGAGGCAGAGAGTTCGCTAGAATAAAATGTATTCATGAGTGTCACAATGCTTTTCGCCATTTGTATTGTTTCGTTTGCAGATGAAAGACAGCGCCAATGATTTGATTCATGAGTTCTCTACACTTTAGACTGATTTGTCCGCAGTTAAAATATCATTTATTGCTCATTTATGGTTCCGGAGCGGCTTCAGAGATCACAAAGAAAGATAGTCACTAGGTAACAGCATGGCCAAAAAGAAAGAGAATATTTCACATGAATTAGAAGAGTAATTTCTAGAGGTGGATTAAGAGGAAATTTCACTGTATGAGTCCACTCATGCGTTCAGCACCACTTTGCTGTTTCTATGTAGCATAAGAATTGGTCAAGACTGGGAACTACAGCAAGTCAAGCACATAATAAAATAACTTTCATTATTCATACAATTTCCACTTAAAGAAGGACAGCCAACTCTGTGGACTGCTGTGGGAAAAGTGTCTTGTGCGTTTATGTTCCTGACCTGATGCAAGCTCCATTTACCTCTTCATACCATAAATCTCATGCAACACAGGCATTTTGAGAGGCAGGCGGTTTTTTAAATCCAGCTTGATTATTCCAAAATACACCAGGAAACAAAAGTCATATACTGTTGACTTCTGAGGACAGAGAGTCCTTGACTTTTCTTCGATGATGGTGCTGCTATTTAAAGAGATACCGTTTCACCACACCCAATGTCCTATGAAAGTAGGGCTGGGCGATAAAACGATAACGATAATTATCGCGAAATAATTTTCCTCGATAAAACGATAACAACATATATATATAATACGATATAATGCTTAAGCGCTATATGTAATGCTGCGCATGCGTTTTGCAGACCGGGCTTCTGGGTGCCGCGTGTTGTTGTTGACGGTCACAGTGGATGACAGGCTTGGAGGATTAGAGTGCAGTGGAGCAAGAAAAAAAGAGTGATAGTGAAGAAAATTCAGCGCTCACGACCAGAGCGACGTGCACTGCTTATCATAGGTCCACCACACGGTAATATAATTATTAAATTGTCGCCCAACACAGCGCTAAATCTACATTAGCCTAATATCAGTTCACGCATAGGCTTATCGCCTCGTTAGTTGTGGGTGACTTACAACAAGCTGTTACCAAACTATGATCACCAAAACATCGGACTTGTGGAAAAATACATTGGTATCATATTTTTTTGTCTTTGGTGATTTATTAATAACACATCACCTGTATTAAAAGAGAAATAAAATAATTTCATCCGATGTTTAAAGTGAATAAAATAGACTTGACAGCCTGTAACGCTTACCTGAGAGACCGGATAGTTGCAGCTAAGTGCAAAAATCACGTAGGCGATCTGACATTTCACATGGGGTTTTATTGTCAGCGTCGTTCCCACGCACACATGCAACGCTTGCTCACAGCTCGCACTCCATCTACGGACTGCCCACAGCCCACTCATCAGCGAGTGCGTTCCATCTTAAAGGAGCAGTACCTAATTCTACTCGTTACAAGCCCTTACTGGAACTTCTGACTCTCGTTGCAGTTGTGTGTGTCTGTGTGTGTCTGTCTGTGAGTTGCGCGGTGGACCAATCCAGTAGTGGTTTTACTACTTAAACAATTATTTTAATTCAGTGTATATAATTATATTATAGATATATTATAGAGTGTAGAGTAAAAAAAAAATGCTGACCACATTTAAGATTTTTCTTTTATTTATTAATTTTATTTATATTGTCAATATAATTTATTTATAAGGTTTGGCATGCTGACCACATTTAAGAGTTTTCTTTTATTTATTCATTTTATTTATATTGTCAATATCATTTATAAGGTTTGGCATGCTGACCAGAAAGATTTTTTTTATTCTATTTTTGTTTATTGACAAACATTATCTTTAAAGCACTTTAACTTTTCATTTGCAGTCAGCAGAGCCAAATTTTATATCATTACAGTTTCAGATTTTACTATAGATATTTATTTTATATATTCTATTTATATTCTACTCTACCTCAGTTTTTAAAATTGTTCCCCTGTTTGGGAAGTGTTTGTCATGTTTTGACAATAAAGGATAGGTAACCCACTATTAATTGTCTGTTTTCTACATCTTTCACTCAGGAGCAAAAATATGCCTTTAAACTTTAAAGAAATAAAAATTTGACATTTATCGTGATAATTATCGATATCGACTGATATAGAAAATTATATTTGTGATTTTTTTTTTTTTGGGCCATATCGCCCAGCCCTATATGAAAGAGCTGAACGTTGTATAATTTCTCTTGACACAAACAGATGCTCTTCTCAACCTTTTAATCTCTTGATAATTTGTGGGGAGCAACAAAGTGAAGAGGCTGTCTGCATAACTAAGCATATATTCTCAGTGTTTTTGACTCAACATTGACATTGGGTTGCATTACATTGGGAATGTTGAGGGAAAATAAGTGTTATGGTGGCTCTTTAGATTCTGAGGTTCTGAGGCTTATTAGAATGTGACCTATAAAACAAATTTTCATAAAATGTGTATTTCGAAAAATATGTACATTTGGAAATGATTTACTACACATTAAAGCTACACTATGTATTTGTCCATCGCTAGGGGTCGCTAACCTCTTCAAAACAATAAAGGCATAGATTGATGACGCCTTGAATGAGTGTGGAATCATGGAACTTGTCGTCATATCGATGGATCTAATAATGTTTATGGGGAAATAATGTTTATGGATGAGTGAATGCATTCATGTTTTTTAACATGACTGTGGTATGAAGCAGGCTGTGATTACTTATAAGAGACAGATATCAGCACCACACGCGCGAGTCCCAGGGGGACATAAAGAAATGAGGACATTTAATTCTACCGAACTACCTGCAAGTGCTGAATTACTCATACATGTCATGATATTTGACAAATTTAAATTGTGAGGAAATGCAGCACTGTTTCACTTGGTCTACACTATCTAAACTGCATTCGAGCGTGCTGAAAGCAGTGCTTGAATTGAGGGGGAGTGCTAGGGGGTCCGAGACCCCCCATAAGGCATTGGGACCTCCCATAAGAAGTTAAAAATGTCATAAATTAATTATTTACAATAATTCATATGACTGGGCATGTGCCGGTATAAAAATTTTATGTTGCGATTAATTGCTGAAGCTTTTATCACGGTATACGGTATTATCACGATATTGAAATAAGTTGCAAAAAAAGTGTTGTCATACTATTACAGGTTTAATAACTTTCTTATAACAAAAGAATCAAACATTTAAATACAATAAAGCAATACACAAAAATGTATAAAGTAAACAAATATTTAAAACAGATTAAGTGCAAAAGAATTATAAAGAACAATAGGTAACACTTTACAATAATGTCTCACCAGTTAATGCATTAACATTAACAAATAATGAATAGCTACATTTTTACAGAAGTTATTCTTCTTTGATAATGTTAGTTTAAAAAAGCAACTGTTAGTTAGTGTAAACTCAGGTCCATTAAATAATACAGTTACAACTTTTGATTTTAATGTGTTATTAAATGCTGAAATGTACATTTAACTAAGATTAATACATGCTTTAGAAGTATTTTTCATTGTCAGTTTGTTAATGAATGAACTAATGTTAAATAATGGAGCCTTATTGTAAAGTGTGTGATTGAACAACAGTCAGAACATATTCAAACAATATCTAGGACATGTATTTTAGTCCAGATTAAAATATAAAATGTTTAAGTTTGAAAATGAATAGCCTTAAGTCTTTAAATATTAAGTTATGTGATGACGAGGTTTTGTTTACGAGGGTTACCGGGGAAATGGCTGCATTTCTGCTGTTCCGTCAGCGCCCTCTGCTGTCAGAGAGTGAATGTGCACTTCAGCACATCTTCACTCATTCCGCCATGTGCTGTTTACATCAGTGCGTTCCTCTTTGACGTGTTGTTCATTTTAAATGGTTGATGGGTTAAGTATTCTTAAAATGCATTCTAAAAATCTGAATAATTCGTAATAAATTATTATTCACGGTATTTTGAAGTGCCCACGATAACAATATTGTGCATGTTAGGGGTGTAACGGTACACAAAACTGACGGTTCGGTACGTACCTCGGTTTTGAAGTCCCGGTTCGGTATGGATTCGGTCCTTAAATTAATTAAATTATAACTAAAAGTTTCTTAAAGATAATGCTGTAAACTATATAGGGAGCCCTTACTTACATATAGCTATTAAAGATGAACAACAGAGCCCAAACTATTAGCCTAAATTCAGTTGCTATTTATTTTTAGATATAATAATCAACACTCATAAGCTTCACATAAGACAGTTTTTGCATTAACTTCTAAATCTAATTATTTTTATTCGTTGTTGAAATATAATCATTAAGTGGCTGTAATTTTCATGACAGGTTTATTTAAACATACATTAAATAAACAAGACATCACTAACAGGTTTAGTAGTATATAATGAATATAACGGCTAATATAGTGCATGTATTCAGTGAACGAGTTGATTTCTCTAGTGAGCTAACAGCTGTGGACACTGAATGACTTCTGAGTAAACGTGATTCTGCATGACATTGTTTACAAGCAGTTTTATTGTCTTTCCGTGGTTGAAACACAGATGGAGCAATTACACGACATATGATACATTTCAGTAAGTTGTAATGTATCCTCAACATACCTTAAGATGTATTAATTTATGTTTATTCTTTAGGAAGAGATGATCGCATTGACTCGCGCGCTGCCTGCAAGTTGAACTGATACGCGTCTATGATCGCATTGACTCGCGCGCCGCGCGCTGCCGCTTTAAGTTGAACTGATACTCGTCTATCAGTCACATCACATTAAAGAGCGTTAAAACGGCATGAATACTTAATATGTTCGTGTGGGAGCTCGGATTGAAGTGTGTTCCGCGCTTACAACAAGCCGACTGTTAACTGTTAAAGATTACATTCATAACCGTTCGGTACACACGTGCACCGTACCAAAAGCCCTGTACCGAAACGGTTCAATACGAATACGTGTACCGTTACACCCTTAGTGCATGTTCATTATTGCGGTATATCGTATTACCGTTTACCGGCACATGTCTATATGACAAAATATGGCATTTTTAGGCTGCTCTTCATTTCTCTTTTATAAATGTGAACGCTGCATCTAAAGACCGCTAAAGAGCTTATGTAGACTGTTTGCCTGGCACCGTTCCATGAAGCTAACAATTTATTGGCCTTCAAACACCTTAAAATGTATAAATCTGGAACATCTAAACACCCTAGCAAGATCTTTTTGTGGCCTATGAATTTACGAAGTCCTGCATACGGCCGTGTTGCAGGATTTACCCCAACACCAACCATCTTGAAAACGGCACGTCGATAGGTCTACTGGTCCTCTTTTGATTTCTCATTTTGTTCCAAAGTCTGCTTGCCATGGTCATGTTTGAACGAAACTAAAACAGTGTGCCACTATACGTTACACAGTTGTCCTTGTCTGTTGCCATGATTTCTACGGCAGTAAAAGTGGAAACCGAGGGTAACGCGGATATGACGACATTGACAGGCGACTCCCTCACACGTCCCGGTTCCTTGGTTAAAATCTTATCACGATTTACAAATAGTTGGAAACATTTGGGATATTGTAAGTACTCAACTGAACAAAATATAACAATGGCCAAGTTGTTTTGGGATATTTTACTGCAAAAATATTACATATTGCACCTTTAAGGTGACACCACGTATATTAAACATAAAATGTTTGTATCTGTCATGAAATGTGTGTGTGTGTGTGGGTGGGGGGGGGGGGGGGGGGTATTTTAATGCTATTTTACAAATGTAGGCTTTTCTAAATATACAAAGAGACAATACATGTTTAGTGTCAAATTAAAGGTGATGAACAATGCGTTTGAGTTATGGGATTTTTTGTAATACCCCAATGTCATGATTATTCATCCCCTATTCAACGCTGCTGTTTTTAAGTCAATTATTTGTATGGTATGGTACAAAATTTTGTGAAAAGACAATTAAGCCTTGGTAAACTCTATAACACAACTGAATTAGCTTGTGCAGTTACACATTTAGCCTATGCATGTGCTAAAGTTGAGTAACACAAAAAATAAATAAATAAATAAAAAAGCTTGCACAAAAGCTATAGAGAACACATTTTATTACATTAGAAAGTCTATGGCTACAAGAAGATTTCCAAAACACAAAGTTCCTAGAGACTCAGCTGGCAGCCTTATTCACAAGTTTAAAATTTGTTGTACCAGAAAACCATTGGTTTTGAAGCACACTATCATTAAGGGGAATACAATGTTTGATCAGGGCAACTGAGAAAAGCCTTCAATTTACTGCCAAGGACTTGCAAGATGACATGATGAAAGGAAGAAAAAAACATTTCAGTGCAAAGTAAGCAGAACACTAAACAAGCATGGCCTTCATGTTGGGACATCTTGTCGAATGCCCCTCTTGAACAAAAAGAACATAAAAGGCTGCCTTGAATATGCCAAAATTCATTTGGATAGACCTGTGGAGACTGGAAGAATGTTTTATGGAATGATATGACCAAACTGGAACTTTTTGGACCCATGGATCAGCTGTATGTCTGGTGCAAAAAAAGTCAAAGCTTCGGTGCAGAAGAACACCATTTCTATGTTTAAACATGGAGGTGCTCAAGTCTTGTCATTGAGATGCTTTGCTGTTGCAGAAAGTGGGAATTTTGCATGAAAATACATCATGCTAAATCTTTGACGTATCGAGCCATTTTGGCAAAGATGGTGATGCCTTCGGTGCAGAGACTGAAACCAAAGGCTATCAGTGAATTGGAAGCTTTTTCAAGTGAGGAATGGGCCAAGATTGCAGTAGAGAGAGATGTTCTCAGAATCACTCAAATGTGTATTAATAAACTTTCTATAATAGTTTACGGATGCCTTTGTTGAATTGTTTTCATTACATTTTGTTCTTGGAAGCAAATTGTCTTGCCAGTCAAGAGGGTTGACAATTTTTACTACAACTGCATATATACAGTACATTGTGTGTGAGTGCTCTTTTGACATTTCACTACATTTTAACTATACATTATATCTGATTAGCACAGTACAATTTAAACAATTGCTGAAAACTGTTGATTTAATAGCTTTGGAAAAAAAAAATGGAAATAGTTTCAGTGATTGTCATTACACTTAAAAAAAATATTGTTGGTTTAATAAAAAAAAAGTAAGTAACCGGGTTGCCTTAAAATTTCATTGGGTTAATTCAAAGTAAAAATTTGAGTTAATAAAAAGGAGATTTAAGGTTTAATCAACAGAAATGCAAAATATGTTATCTGAACAACGTTAATTAGTTGATTTGACAAAAAGAAAAAAGTGATAAATCATGAAAATCATATTTTACAGTGTAGTTAAATAATGTTAACACAATAAGCATGAATGCACAAATTACCTCAAATTATTATTTTTTATCATTGCACATTATCCTTCCAGATCAGGAGAATTTTGTGTGACAAACAGGTGTTCTGGTGTTCCTGCCTATGTTTTAATAAATGTTTGTACCATATTTAGAAGCGATTCTTTTGTTCAGTGTGCCTTCTTACATTAGCAGGGTTAAAACTTTTCAGGTAATTCTTTCAATTCTCGGCACGTGCACAGTTTCCTCCATGCATCCAGGCATTGTGAGGTTTAATTGGGAATTTTATGTCCCCTGCAGGTGATTTCAGGCATATTATTTCCTTCTCGCTGACACCTGCTGCCCACCAAGGTCATCCTCACAGGAAGAAGACACACAGGGTGAAACAACAGCAAATCACTATATTAACCTAAATAATGAGCTTTCACAAAGCATAAGCATAGAAAAACAGTGCCTTTTATATTATATGTTGTAGGTGTTTTGGAAATAGTTCATTAGAACTAGAACTTATCAAATTTAGGCAACACACAACAGATTTTACATACATAAACTTTGACTTTTGTTTTGCACAATTATATGCATTTGCAGCTTCGAATGTGAGATTTCTCTGTGCATGTTGGAAGAGATTTCTTTGCTGACCTTTCCAGCTCCCTCAAAGCCTCGCTTGATCAAAATGCCCTTCAACAGTTTCCTGGGCGCTGGAGCTAATTGAATCTAAAAGACTACAAGTGAACCCGAGGCCGTGGTAATGAGAGCCGCTCAGACTGAACACAAAGGTTCAAGAGAAACTAGTGGCCAATCTCTAGGTCCGCCTCCTTCCAAAGGAGAGAGAAAAGGGCAGCGGTTTGCTCTCTCTGATCACCAGCAAGAATTTCAAAGGGCATTCTGAGTCACCCTGGCCTAAAACACAGCACTGATGTTCGCCAGGAATTTATGCATTGACAAGGCTGAAAGGTTAGACTGACATTACACGCCTTGCACAGAGGCCCTAGTAGTGAATATTTTTGCAATTCCTGCCTGACCTTGTAAAATGCTGAAGCGTTTGTTATAATTGCAGCCACACCAAGAAAAAAAAGACAACCTTAACTTCTGTCTCTGACTGCCATCTCTGACAATCCTGCTTAATTGAGCTAAATATGTACTGTGATTTTTAAAGTACTTTTACTCTAACAAAATCATGTAAACAATGTACTTAACTGTCTTTCATAACAACTGAGATCATCTTCTCTAATGCATGAATTTTGCAGGCTAACTGAATTTAATGATTCCATTTCTGCTTTCAATTCATCTGAATGATTCTGGTTCCTTAGTTCCATTAACAGTCCTTGTTGTACAAATGACAATTTCACTAATACATTTATTTAAAACAATTTACACAGTGTGTTTACATTTTAAATTACATTTCACAGTCTGTTTAGAGACAACACATGCAATCCAATATTTGGCCTTATACAAGTTACAATAATACTAAGTTCATTTCAACTCTCTATATTACAATTTACATTCAACTGACTTACAATTTTGAGTTGAATCTTGTATAACTTAAATTAAAAAGTTGAAATTACTTAACTTATTTTGAGTTAAATTAACTTAAAAACATACACTCACCTAAAGGATTATTAGTAACACCATACTAATACTGTTTGACCCCCTTTCACCTTCAGAACTGCCTTAATTCTATGTGGCATTGATTCAACAAGGTGCTGAAAGCATTCTTTAGAAATGTTGGCCCATATTGATAGGATAGCATCTTGCAGTTGATGGAGATTTGTGGGATGCACATCCAGGGCATGAAGCTCCCATTCCACCACATCCCAAAGATGCTCTATTGGGTTGAGATCTGGTGACTGTGCGGGCCATTTTAGTACAGTGAACTCATTGTCATGTTCAAGAAACCACTTTGAAATGATTCGAGCTTTGTGACATGGTGCATTATCCAGCTGGAAGTAGCCATCAGAGGATGGGTACATGGTGGTCATAAACGAATGGACATGGTCAGAAACAATGCTCAGGTAGGCCGTGGCATTTAAACGATGCCCAATTGGCACTAAGGGGCCTAAAGTGTGCCAAGAAAAACGTTCTCATTCTGTTTACGCCAAATTCTGACTCTACCATCTGAATGTCTCAATGGAAATCGAGACTCATCAGACCAGGCAACATTTTTCCAGTCTTCAACTGTCCAATTTTGGTGAGCTTGTGCAAATTGTAGCCTCTTTTTCCTATTTGTAGTGGAGATGAGTGGTACCCGGTGGGGTCTTCTGCTGTTGCAGCCCATCTGCCTCAAGCTTGTGCGTGTTGTGGCTTCACAAATGCTTTGCTGCATACCTCGGCTGTAACGAGTGGTTATTTCAGTCAAAGTTGCTCTTCTATCAGCTTGAATCAGTCAGCCCATTCTCCTCTGACCTCCAGCATCAACAAGGCATTTTCGCCCACAGGACTGCCGCATACTGGATGTTTTTCCCTTTTCACACCATTCTTTGTAAACCCTAGAAATGGTTGTGCATGAAGTAACTGTAACTTACTTCCCAGTAACTGAGCAGATTGTGAAATACTCAGACCGGTCCGTTTGGCGCCAACAACCATGCCACGCTTAAAATTGCTTAAATCACCTTTCTTTCCCATTCTGACATTCAGTTTGGAGTTCAGGAAATTGTCTTGACCAGGACCACACCCCTAAATGCATTGAAGCAACTGCCATGTGATTGGTTGATTAGATAATTGCATTAATGAGAAATTGAACAGGTGTTCCTAATAATCCTTTAGGTGAGTGTATGTTGTCAAAACTTATTGATCCTATAATTTTTTACAGTGTAGGCTTGCTGCGATAATCGCGGTTACCGGTGCAACACCGGTTACACCACTTTCCCACTGTGGCACCACCCCCACCGTCATTTTTTTTATAGTAATAAAATCATTTAGTTCAATTAGAGAACAGACAATTAAAAACTAAACATGTCTGCTTAATACAGCGCAAGCTGAGAATCGCAGCATAGAGACTGACAATATGACGGCGGAAGATTTGGTTTCAAAGCGAAATGTAAAAGCGCCTATTTAAATGAGTTTGTCATTGTACTGTTCTGTTGTTGTGTTTCTCATTAAGAACAATAGGCTAATAACGCCCCCAAATTGGCGCTAATTCAAAACCAAAAGTAAAATGCGCACGGCCGCACTGTCATTCATTCACGGCCACACAGTGTGCACGCATTTATGGCCACACTGTCATTCACGGTGCGTGTCCACTGGCGTGTTTTCATTTCATTCCTGTGGAAGCTCATCTGAATTCATTGAAAACACACGCACTGCCCTGCACCATTATGAATGCCCAAGCGGCCGTGCGCATTTTACTTTTGGTTTAGAATTCAACCTTTCCCCACTATCACATGCCTAAATAATACTAAAAGAAAGATTGAATTCATTTTAGTTTCATAAAGATACAATACAAAACATGTAACTTTAAAACTATTCATGATCATAAGAACAACAGATAAGCAAATGCACTGATCTACATCTCATAAGATTTGACATAGCATGCGTCTCATCCATTTTTCTACGGATTGTTTTGCATGGCAGTGTATGTTTTTGATTCACTAAGAAGAACCGCTCATAAGAGTCATTTGTTTGGGAATCAACACTACACTGTAAAAAAGAAGCTGACTAAAAAGTTAGTTGAATCTTATTAAAAATATTGAAAATTGCTTAACTTAAGTTAAAGCAATGTGAAAAACATTTGTCGTCATAACATACTGATCATATAATTTTTTTGAGCGTAGTCACAAACACTAAAAAACACTTTTTTTTTTTACTTAGCTGACTTAATTCGTCATCTCATATATATATATAGAAAAAAAATGTTTTTATACATTTTATATTAAAAATCCTTTAGAGATTTTTTGATTGCCTTAGTTAGAAATATGCACACGATTGACTCCTGTAATTATGTCTGAATAAAACCTCCAAATGATGCTTTCCTGAATAATCAAAACACATTCACACATTCTCAAGGTTCATTTTAAATCAACATCTGTTAACATGAGTCAGAACTACAAGGCAAAATGGACTGACCTTGGCAACAACCTCTACGCAGGTGCTGTATAAACCGTGAAAGTAACAAGTCAGGCTTTACACCCGCACCTGGTCTGCTCGTAACTTGCTAGCAGGGCGAGACAGTTTGGTCTCAGTCATTGATGATGGAAAGGGCTCCTCCAGGGCAGAGACGCCTCTAGAACACTTGGCCACGATAGACTGAGGTCTGGTGATTAAAATCACATCAGTACCATGGAAACAGGGAGCTATATTGCTCCCCCTGGCCAAATTACTACACCATTTTAGGCTGTATTTTACACCAGACAATGCTACGCAGATTTTAGTGAGGGCAATTAAGGCCTGATATGTGCTCATATGCAGGCAGGCTGAAACCAATAAAGGGAATACAACTGACTTAGTGTTTTTATGTGCATGAAAGTCTGCGGAGTCACCTCACAAACTTTTAAGCGTTGGGATACATCCCTGCCACACAAATTAATTTAGGAGAGTAGCTCTTCAGTTATTAAGGGGTTACTTCAGCGATTTAGCATTAAGCTTTGTATTAGTAGAAAACTGGTAGCATATTAAAATTAAGGGACTTTCCCCAATCATATCCCCCTGAGACGAGATAATTATGTATTTTATTTCTGGAAAAAAATCCTCCGATGACGCAAATATCGTCATTTTGCGTCATCTGAGGATTTTTTGGCCAGAGGCTAGAGACTACAGCCTGTAGTAGGAGCTAGTTATATACACACACACATACATTATATATATATATATATATATATATATATATATTATATATTATATATATATATATATATATATATATATATATATATATATATATATATATATATATATATATATATATATATATATATATATATATATATATATATATATATATATATATATATATATATATTAGGGGTGGCACGGTACATGGAAAAAAAACGAACCGTTCGGTTCGCTCGTCTCGGTTCGGAGCGTGTGCGTCGCACGGTTCGCGCATGCGCAATGTATCCTCGTGCCCGTATGTTACCTCAGATAGCGGGTGTCCTTTTCGCGCAAAATAAGAGGTGTGTGTGGACATACAGTAAAGTAAAAGTGGAGTGCTGCAGGTCACGTCACATGTAGAAATGAAAGTGGGAGAGATAAGGAAGGCTGCCCGGAGTTGGAGGATGCGCCAGCATCATATAGCAGGGCAGATGCAGTGCGAAGAGCAGGAGCCGCGCCGCATACACACACACACACACACACACACACTGGCTCGCGAGTTGCGCAGCTGAACCGCCACTCGTGGATTGCAAATACAGGCAAATATAGTCCATTCTGTCACATTTTCCGGTGTTCTCCTCCGACCTCTCGTGCTTTGATTTATGATGGGCAACATCTGCTGCAAGACCGTGTTCCCCTCTGTCTCATACACACATTCATATGCTGTATATAAGTATTTCACATGATAAATGTAACATTTAAAAGTTAAGATATGCTTCTAGTTCTAATAATTTAAACATGCCTTTGAAGTTTGGGCAAAAACTTCTGGCAGTGTTGTGTTTTCGTGTATTTTATTTTTTCACAGCACTGGATGTCATATGGTGATTGTGAAACACACGGAACACTTCATGGTGAAATGTGTTCATCAGGTCAGCTGAATTAAAGCCACAGTGCATTGTTCTGATCAAAATGGTTATGATTAACATGAAAAATGTTACGCCAATGTGTCGGACTCGGTAGACAGCCAGTTAGGAAACAACTTGATATAACAATTTTTAATACTGTATCCCAAATTGTGGATGATTAAGACATATATATCATGTGCTGAAGTACATTTCTGTAGTGTTAACGATTAAAAAAAACAACAACAAGAACCGTACAGAACCAAAAACCGTGACCCTAAAACCGTGATACGAACCGAACCGTGGGTTTTGTGAACCGTGCCGTGATATAATATTTATTTATTAGTGGTGGGCATTGTTAAATGTTTTTAATCTAGATTAATTCCAAAATTAATATAGATTAATCTAGATTAAAATGGCTTATTTGAATTCTGCCGAAGGCATTCAGAATATGTGCTCGTAAGTGATCGTTTGTCTTTTTGTAGTTTGAATAATAAATACCTTCTGTCCCTTTAAGACCTGACGCACACATATCCAAACACTGTTCCTGTGAGCTGGTTACGACTGTGTTTATGTTAAAAATCACCAAGAAGGGCATTGAGACATTTTTGAGTGTATTTGACCATTAATAAACTGGAAAAAGGAGCTCATTTTTGCACTTGTATGTCAGAGGCGGCTTTATTACGGTATGTGTATGTGCGCTTCAGATGCGAGCGTGAAATCTGCGGGAATTAGTAGAATTAACGTTATGTGCAACCCTGCGCAAAATTCAGACCGGTCACACCAATACTAACAAATGTCCAGCAGAACACCCGTTCGCAATGTTCAGAGGATTAAACGGACTGAATGAGAGGAGGCAGTGCGTGTCAACTCGCTGTCGGTCGGAGAGGAGAGTGCAGCTGATATCGATACTGTAGAAAATGAGTATTGTATCGTTTCAGATATTTCAGTATCGATACATAGAGAAATATGGATATTTTTGACAACACTAGTAGGCATACACAGGTTCGAAGACTCGTTCTCTCGCCCCCTACAGTGCAATTTGGCTAGGTATACATCCGCGCTAAAATATCAAGGTGAAAGTCATCATAGCTTGCGTAGTATAGACCCTGCTCCCAACCCAACTTTGAGAATAGATTAACGCCGATATTTTTTAATCAACGCAGCACGTTAACGCCGATAACGGCCCACCACTGTATATACACATACATATACACACTCACCTAAAGGATTATTAGGAACACCATACTAATATACTTAATTCTACGTGGCATTGATTCAACAAGGTGCTGAAAGCATTCTTTAGAAATGCTGGCCCATATAGATAGGATAGCATCTTGCAGTTGATGGAGATTTGTGGGATTCACATCCAGGGCACGAAGCTCCCGTTCCACTACATCCCAAAGATGCTCTATTGGGTTGAGATCTGGTGACTGTGAGGGCCATTTTAGTACAGTGAACTCATTGTCATGTTCAAGAAACCAATTTGAAATGATTCGAGCTTTGTGACATGGTGCATTATCCTGCTGGAAGTAGCCATCAGAGGATGGGTACATGGTTGTCATAAAGGGATGGACATGGTCAGAAACAATGCTCAGGTAGGCCGTGGCATTTAAACGATGACCAATTAGCACAAAGGGGCCTAAAGTGTGCCAAGAAAACATTGTCCACACCATTATACCACCACCACCAGCCTGCACAGTGGTAACAAGGCATGATGGATCCATGTTCTCATTTTGTTTACGCCAAATTCTGACTCTACCATCTGAATGTCTCAAGAAAATCGACCATCAGAAATCGAGACTCATCAGACCAGGCAACATTTTTCCAGTCTTCAACTGTCCAATTTTGGTGAGCTTGTGCAAATTGTAGCCTCTTTTTCCTATTTGTAGTGGAGATGAGTGTTGACAAAGTACAACAGAGACTGCTGTTGTAGCCCATCCGCCTCAAGGTTATGCGTGTTGTGTTTCACAAATGCTTTGCTGCATACCTCAATTGTAATGAGTGGTTATTTCAGTCAAAGTTGCTCTTCTATCAGCTTGAATCAGTCAGCCCATTCTCCTCTGACCTCTAGCATCAACAAGGCATTTTCGCCCACAGGACTGCCGCATACTGGATGTTTTGCCCTTTTCACACCATTCTTTGTAAACCCTAGAAATGGTTGTGCGTGAAAATCCCAGTAATTGAGCAGTCTAATCTAAAAAAAAAAAAAAAAATCCAGAAATCACAATGTATGATTTTTTAACTATTTATTTGTATGATACAGCTGCAAAAAAGTATTTGAACGCCTGAGAAAATCAATGTTAATATTTGGTTCAGTAGCCTTTGTTTGCAATTACAGCGGTCAAACGTAGTTTTTCACCAGGTTTGCACACACTGCAGGAGGGATTTTGGCCCACTCCTCCACACAGATCTTCTCTAGATCAGTCAGGTTTCTGGCCTGTCGCTGAGAAACACGGAGTTTGAGTTCCCTCCAAAGATTCTCTATTGGGTTTAGGTCTGGAGACTGGCTAGGCCACGGCAGAATCTTGATATGCTTCTTACAGAGCCACTCCTTGGATATCCTGGCTGTGTGCTTCAGGTCATTGTCATGTTGGAAGACCCAGCCTCGACCCATCTTCAATGCTCTAACTGAGGGAAGGAGGTTGTTCCCCATAATCTCACAATACATGGCCCCGGTCATCCTCTCCTTAATACAGTGCAGTCGCCCTGTCCCATGTGCAGAAAAACACCCCCAAAGCATGATGCTACCACCCCCATGCTTCACAGTAGGGACGGTACTCATCATTCTTCTTCCTCCAAACACGTTTAGTGGAATTATGACCACAAAGTTCTATTTAAAAGTTCTACAAAAAGTACCACATGACTTTCTCCCATGACTCCTCTGGATCATCCAAATGGTCATTGGCAAACTTAAGACGGGCCTTGACATGTACTGGTTTAAGCAGGGGAACCTTCCGTGCCATGCATGATTTCAAACCATGACGTCTTAGTGTATTACCAACAGTAACCTTGGAAACGGTGGTCTCAGCTCTTTTCAGGTCATTGCCCAGCTCCTTCCATGTAGTTCTGGGCTGATTTCTCACCTTTCTTAGGATCATTGAGACCCCACGAGGTGAGATCTTGCATGGAGCCCCAGTCCGAGGGAGATTGACAGTCATGTTTAGCTTCTTCCATTTTCTAATGATTGCTCCAACAGTGGACCTTTTTTCACCAAGCTGCTTGGCAATTTCCCCGTAGCCCTTTCCAGCCTTGTGGAGGTGTACAATTTTGTCTCTAGTGTCTTTGGACAGCTCTTTGGTCTTGGCCATGTTAGTAGTTGGATTCTTACTGATTGTATGGGGTGGACAGGTGTCTTTATGCAGCTAACGACCTCAAACAGGTGCATCTAATTTAGGATAATAAATGGAGTGGAGGTGGACATTTTAAAGGCAGACTAACAGGTCTTTGAGGGTCAGAATTCTAGCTAATAGACAGGTGTTCAAATATTATTTGCAGCTGTATCATACATATAAATAGTTAAAAAATCATATATTGTGATTTCTGGATTTTCTTTTTAGATTATGTCTCTCACAGTGGACATGCACCTACGATGACAATTTCAGACCCATCCATGATTTCTAAGTGGGAGAACTTGCAAAATAGCAGGATGTTCAAATACTTATTTTCCTCACTGTATATAACATTGCTTGGTCATTGGTTGACCTAAATTGGTATTATATAATTGTGTAAGCTATAGCGTATAAACTGTGATAATGTAAGAAATGTTGAAGGTGTCTGAATACATTTTGGTTTCTCAATGTTAAGTGGTTAAGTGGTTAAATTTTTTCCAAAGCTGTCACTGTGATCTCTTGCAGAGAAATCTCTTCCTGAAACTAAACACACAGTTTTACCTCTGGTGGTGCTATTGAGCTAAAAATGTGGAAGCCAATTATCACAGAGCATTATCCTGGTCAGTGGCCAAAAACATGGCAAACAGGTTTACTGGTATTAAAAGTATTACTTTCAATTAGCAGTTTTTATTCAGTCTCTACTTAGAGCCTTTACCTTCTGATTTCTAGGGCTGTAATTATTAGTCGATACATTCAGGCTCGACCAAAATTCTGATTGGTCGATTTTTTGCCGCGTTCATTTCATTAGTTTTGCCACGTTCATTTAATCAGTTTTGCCACGCCGCGTTCATTTCATCAGATATCTTCAGAACACCCCTCTTGTTTTTCACTTCTTTTGGATTAGCCCAACCCACTGGTGAAGAGAAGTCTCTCGCAGGAACGCCCATCAACATACACATGAAGGGAAGCATCACAACGCCACGCTTCAGTCGTGCTGCAAAAGTGGATCTGTCCTGTCGGTTTTGCCACATTCATTTCATCAGGTGGAAAACACTAATTGCTAATGGGGGTGCTTTCAGAGCAGCCCTGTTTCACAGGTAACAGTCTGTCTTCAGAACACCCCCTTGTTTCCACTTCTTTTGGATTAGCCCAACCCACTGGAGAAGAGAGACAGGTTGAAGAAGGCTAGTTTGCTGTATATTATTTATTTAATTGTGAGAGTGTTTTTTTCTGCTTTTGATCTGGCTTGTTTAATAAATATTCCTTTTTTATTAAAGTGGATGTGCCTTTTGTGTTTAAGAGTAAAAGCTTTAATCTATTCGTGTCTCAGCCGCGAAGCTGAGCTGATCCTATGTTTAAGCTGCACTGAGCGGCTGAAATGATAGTGTCTGTCAGTTATTATAATAGCCTACATATGACAAAAACAATTGTCTAAATTATGTTGCATATTCCTCAAAAGTTCTTGTGATGATATCACTAGTTGACAACATAGTACTATATTCTCGGAAATCATAGGCTATGATGGTGCATGTGATGCAGCGCTGTCAGAGCCGACAGACTCGTGTGTCAGACTCATTTCAGTGCAAAATAATCAGGTCAAAAACAATTTAATATACTGCAAATAACCTACTAGTTTTTTATGTTTATTTATAATTCATTTAGGCAGACAACAAGGCTACCAAGTACTGCACACAGTGTGCAGCTAATTAATTTAAAGTTTAATAAATTTTTAGTCGATTTTTAGTCGAAAATTTCAGGACTTCAATCAACCGAGATTTTCTTTGGTTGATTACAGCCCTACTCCACCTCCTGTAAATGGTTTGGGAAACAAATTTGCATTAGTCATAGTCATATATACATTAAATGATAGAACAACACTTTTGACATTTAAAATTAACGTAGAAAAAAAGCTAGCCTCCAATCTCATATGACTGCTTTACTTCAATGGAGCACAAAAGGTGATATTTTGGAGAATGCATTTCGTTGCTCTTTTCCATGCAATTACAAAGAAGAGACCGAAGCTTTCAAGCATCAAAAAGGATACAAAAGAACCATCAAAAGCACTTTTTTGTGTGTGCTATGAAAGAAAGTCAGTCAGATTTGGAATGACATGAGGATGAGTAAATGATGACAAGAATGATAATTCTCCGGTAAACTATTTCTTTAATATTCAATACCTGTGTCAGTCAGACAAGCCTAGTCAAGAAGAAAGAGCAGCAATCATCACAGACAGTATCACGCTTCATGATGAAAACATCCCAGTGTTTACTTGAACAGTTAATGAAGCCTCTAGGAGCAAAAAGTTAATACAAAATTAAAAATGAATGACAGCATTCAGTCTCCAACTGCATTTATAATAAAGCAAAAGCAAAATCCAATTTTCTTTGTGTGTTGACTTTATTCCGTTTCTTTCAGCTTTGTGCCTCTCGTTATTGTCTTGTGTATTTTCAGTGGCAGCCTCTATGATACGCATGGTCTGTTTGTGTGTGTTTTCATATGAAGTGGCTGAGTTCTGAGTTGCATTTCGTCTTGCTCAATAATTGTAACGGATTATTCCTGTGATGAGTTTGTGCAAATCAAATGTCGGCTCTTGTGGTTATGTCAGGTCTCAGTTCACATTTTTATGTAATGACTGAAACTAATAACATCTAACTTGCTCTTGGCTTGCGAGATGTTGTCATCAGGGCTTGGCATTAACACCACCCCAAATGCGGGTGGATTTCAGCAGTGGCGTGTAACGTCAGGGCTCCAGAGTGCGACTAAATGGTCGCATTTTGCGACTAAAATTTGAGAATGTGCGACTGAATTTTACATCCAGTCGCACATGTGCAACCAATAAATTTGCCCCCACCCCGTTACACGTTAAACGTGGAAGGGGCGCGTCAATGAATCCAGAATGTGTGGCAGGCCAATGAGTGTGAGAAGAATAGGGAATGGCCATTGTAAGTGGCTAATGTGTGGAGGGGGAGGGTCCTAGAGATAATCGAGCGCGCGTGAACATCTGTGGGAAGGAGACGGAGATTCGGAGATAAAAATCACAACCTGCTATGTGCGTCTAAGCAATGAGCAAGCGAACTATTGATTCATTTTTCCGACCCGCGGCTAGTGTGCCAGTGCCAAGGTCTACAGTGTCACAGTCGGATGATGAGTCAGAGTCAGAGGTTTGTGTGGCGAAAAAGGCTCGAACCTACAATTTTCGCGAAGACTGGCTGCAAGAATTCAGCTGGTTGAGGTACTGTAAGGAGACTAACTCCATGAGCTGCGAATTTTGCAGTCGCTACCCCAAAACTGCGGGGAACACGAAGTTTGCCGACAGTGCAGGCACTTCGCAGTTTAAACATAATACGTTGATTAAACACAATCTTAGCCTAAAGCATAAAGTATGCCGTGACATGTTAATAAATCAAAAAGCAACGCCACTGCCGGTTGCTTTTAGAAGACAAGTGGCTGTAAATCAGTGTGCAGATGAGGCAGAGATGATGTTGAAATTTAACACAGCCTACTTCATTGCAAAGGAGGAACTACCCTTCACCAAATTCAAAAGCCAGCTCGACCTTCAAAGGAAGAATGGCTTAAAACTTAACGAAACATACAACAATGATACAGCATGCGCACAATTCGTTGGAATAATCGCGGATACTCTGAAGGGGAAGACTTGCACGAAAATCAAGGAGGCTCCATATTTGTCTAGGCCTACTTGTTCTAGTGGAATGTTATTGGCCATTGCCCCTAATGTTTACATACATTTGTTAAGTATTGTTTGTAACTGAAACGACCGAAAGGTTACTAAGCACTTTTTTTTTCTGAATGTATGGTATATTTGTACTGTCATGACAGTGATGGTGCTGTCAGTTTACCTTGTTGTTGCATCTTTAAAAAGTGCACAATAAAATGTGACACTGAATTTGAAACAGCACATTGTGATTTCTGCATCTATTATCAAAGTATTTATTAGTAATACAGTGGAAATTAGTAGAATTGGTTAGCATATTGATTTATGGGGTGCGCCCCTAAATTTTCTGGTTGTGCCCCTAAAATTTTCAGTTGGGGGCCACTGTGCTCCTAGTGAAAAAAGTTAGTCTGGAGCCCTGAACGTAGTCAAATGTATTCTTTAAAAAAGCTGTTTTAACTACAGCTGCACAGTGTTGTCAAAAATAAAGATTTTTCTACATTTCGATACTGAAATATCTGAAAAGCTTCCAATAATCAATTTCCGCAGAATCGATGCACAATTCCAGCTGTGCTTTCTTGCTCTCTCATCTCTCAGACAGCGAGTTGACACACAAAACTGCATCCGGATGAATATTGTTGGTGTTACAAGGCTTTAATTTCGGCGTAAATTGCACGTATCTCGCATAATTTCATTCATGCAGATTTTGTGCTAACAGCAGCCTAATATATCCTGCAGACAAATTATGAGAATTTAAAAATACCAAGGCCTATATGTAGGACTGGGAGATTTTTCAGACTTTTTCTAATTTTATGTCTTGTTTTGTATTGGCTAGTTTTGTATTGGCAGTGAGCGTTTTACGCGCAGTTTATGTGCCCCGGACGCCTCGCGTTTTAGCCGCCTGCTGCCCCTCGCGTTTTTGTAGGAGCACTCTGAGTGCATGAAGTTGAAGAAAAAAAAAAAACTGAGCAGAAAAGCCCCTGCTGTCATTCGTGTTTTTTTCCATTGTTCAATCGAATGAATGGAGAGGCGGGCCTTCTGTTGTGGTGACGGTTATTAGACCAACAGGACAGCTGATTCGGCCTAGCAAGATTCTAAAAATTTAATTTATGTTGCCTAGCAACATAAAAAAAAAAACTGCAACGCACTGCTCTTTTCTAAATTAAAAATGTCAACAACAAAAAAGGCTAATAATAGGTAATAATAGAGTGTTATTTATTGCTACTTTTTGGCAATAACGAGATATTTCACATTTTTCTTATTTTATATTATTTCTGCGTATATAGGTTATGTTTAAGTAGTACAATATTTGCCTTTGTATTTAATGCATTATTTCTGCAAAGTTATTTAAATAAGTAATTTGTTTTACATTTACACCATGATGATCATTTCAGGTGTCATATTTGATTCATATTGAAGTTACGTTTTTAAGTTGACTAGTTAAACATAAAAAAAATAAAATCATTGAAATCGTGAATCGGTCAATCGTTCTGAAAGAAGTCAAGATATCAATTTTTTTTTTTTTGCCATATTGCCCAGCCCTACCTATATGGCGGTTTTCCCCCATGGTATCGATTTCATGCACAGTGGCTGCAGAGTATCTGCTTTCAAAAGATAATTTTAAAAAATGCATATCGATTAGTTTGCAAAATGATCAAGCATCTAAAAACAGGAAAATAAAAGCATAGGATACTTGTCTTAGTATTGTACCTTTGGGGTCTTTGAAGCCTTTGTAAATGAATCCAGTAAAGGGGATGAAAGCTACAGAAAGGTCAATAAAAAGGTTACAGTGCTTTGGTAGATCTAAGCAATCAGGCCAGTTTTGATCAGACCCTTTTGATTGAGACTGAACTTTGCTGCTCTCTGCTGCAGTGTCCAGTTTATAGTGATAACTACGCAGCGGACGCCCCAGAAGGCAATCTCTCTCTGGGGACTTTCTCTGGTGTGCGCTGGACGAGAAAACCGAAGGTTTCGAGTTAACCAGCACCATTAGATACTGTGACAGCCTTTATAAATCTTTTATCCCGTTCTTTGGGAGTGCTTCTTTGACACTTTACAACAAATTGACTTTGGGGAACGAGTCAGATAGTATTGAAGACTTCTACTGCAGAGTCGGGGAAATAATCCCTAAAAACTCCTGTAACTCAAAAAGAGTGCACAGAGGAGATTGACAGATTTATCTTGCCCCAAACCTTCCTCAGTCACTGCTTTTCATTCCCGTGGAAGTACTCAAAAACAGTCCGCTAAATACTAGACCATTCTGCTCCTGTTCACTTACAAAACTATAACAACTTTAAATGCTCAAATATAGCCCTTTTGAAATTTATTTCTGTACTATGTGAGATGGTGGTCCAGTGGGTTAAACCATGGAACTGACACGCAGAAGGTTGCTGGTTCGATCCCAGCAGTCACCACCAGTGTGTCCTTGAGCAAGGTACTTTACTCCATGTTGCTCTAGGGGGATTGTCCCTGTAATAAGGGCACTAAGTCGCTTTGGATAAAAGCGTCTGCCAAATGCATAAATAAATAAAAAAATAAATACTATGCATACTAAGATGTGTGTTCTTTTCTTGTTACTCTGTTCTGCTTCTTTCCCCACATAATACACTGCATTTTAGTACTATAATCAACACATTCATCTTCATTCACATCCTTAACAAAAGCAACTGAGGATAAAGGATGAATTGGGAAATGCCAGATGGAAGCTTTTTAAATGGGAAATGATGCTTGTCCTTCTGCATATTGATATTAATTTCTTTTAATGTTTGTAATAGACATAAATATGTCTCCTCACGTCAAAACAGAGTGTTTGAGACTGATCGAATCATATAATGCATGTCCTAGGGATACACTAACTTTTTTTAAACACCTCATTTAATGTATAGATAAAGTGCACCACTCATTTTATTAAACCGTATGGATGCTTGTTTTGATGTGTTTTTAATTATTTGACTGTATATTTTACCACAGTAATTGGGTACTATTCAGTGTATTTTGTTTGATGTTAGATTTTTATACTTACTTTTCATCATGCAAGTTGTATGAAATCATTTGCACTGCCTTACGACAGCCAATGTAGAGGTTTTCAATGTATTTTTGCTAGATATGTATTGACTAGGGGGCTAGATTGTGTATGTTGGGCTTATGCTGGGCTTGGCAACAGACTGTGCTTTAAGGAGTAGTTCACTTCAGAATAAAAATTTCCTGATAGGCCTAATTCACTCACCCCCACATCATCCAAGAGGATCATGTCTTTCTTTCTTCAGTTGAAAAGAAATTAAGATTTTTGAGAAAAAAACATTCCAGGATTTTTCTCCATAGTGGACTTCAATGGGGTACAACAGTTTGAAGGTCCAAATTGCAGTTTCAATAGAGCTTCAAAGGGCTCTACGTGATCCCATCTGAGGAATAAGGGTCTTATTAGGGCTGTAATCTTCCAGTAAATTATTCGATTTTTAGTCGAAACGTTCTGGCTCGACCAAAAATTTTTGGCCGCATTCATTTCATCAGTTTGGCTGCGTTCATTTCATCATTTTGGCCACGTTCATTTCATCAGTTTGGCCGCGTTCATTTCATCAGTTTGGCCGCGTTCATTTCATCAGGTGGAAAACACTAATTGCTAATGGGGGTGTTTTCAGAGCAGCCCTGTTTCACAGGTAACAGTCTGTCTTCAGAACACCCCCCTTGTTTTTACTTATTTTGGATTAGCCCAACCCACTGGAGAAGAGAGACAGATTGAAGTAGGCTACTTTGCTGTATAGGCCTATTATTTATTTAATTGTGAGAGCGTTTTCCTAGTCAGTCCTCTTCTACCATGTCAACAATGACATCGGCAGTGTGGCAGCATTTTTAAAAAATAGAAAATGGGAAAAAAGTCGAATGCAAATTTTGCAAGCAACAGTTCGCATATCACAGCTCAACGACAAACATGTCATATCACCTAAAACGGTAAACTAACTTGTCTGCGTTAGGTTGCCCTGTCTGTTTTGAGTTGCCCTGTCACTTTTATTATTGTGCAAACTGCAAATTTATTTCTAGTATTATTTATTGGATTTGGGCATTTTATTATTTTTTTTTTTTTTCGGAGCCTAATGCGCGGTGCGCTGTGCCCAGCCCACTGTTTGTATTAGTTTTGAGCCTATGCTTTATTTTTCAGTTATGCACTTTATTTAGTTTCTGCTCTTTATCTGGCTTGTTTAATAAATATTCCTTTTTTATTAAAAAGGATGTGCTTTTTGTGTTTAAGAGTAAAAGCTTTAAGTTAATAGTTTATTTGAGCTGAACTGAGCTCCTGTTCGAGCTGCACTGAGCGGCTGAAATGATAGTGTCTGTCAGTTATTATAATAGCCTACATATGACAAAAACAATTGTCTAAATTATGTTGCATATTCCTCAAAAGTTCTTGTGATGATATCACTAGTTGACAACATAGTAGCCTACTATATTTTAGGAAATCATAGGCTATGATGTTGCGCAGGTGCATGTGATGGAACGCTGTCAGAGCCGACAGACTTGTGTGTCAGACTCATTTCAGTGCAAAATAATCAGCTCAAAAACCTATTTAATATACTGCAAAAAGCCTACTAGTTTTTATGTTTATTTATGATAGTGGAGCGGCTAAGTGATATAATCGTTCAGTTTATGATACAAGCGTGAAAATTGGCATGAGCAGTCTCCATGGGTCACTTGACAAGAAAATTGTCCAAGCCACTTGAAATTTCAAGATGGCGGCCATTTTTCAAGATGGCCGACACCTTAGGGGAGCAGTTGTGATATAGTGGTTTATTTGGTGATACAAGCATGAAAATTGGCATGAGCAGTCTCTGATGGTCACTAGACAATAAGCCACCCACAGCTACTTGAAATTTCAAGATGGCAGCCATTTTACAATTAGCTGACATTGAACCCCACTCTGAGTTTAACAGCAGTGATATATCACCAGTGTGCCCTGGTAGTGCAGATATTCACTCTTGTCTAATCTATCAATAATCAACAAATCAACACAACTGTATTTTGATGCGTTAAAAGTTGTTCTTTAAAATAATCTAAAACATATAAAATAAAATGACACCAAATCGTCCTTAATGAAAAAAAAACAATAAATTTCTATCGGAAAATTGATCTTTTGAGGATCCAGGGGTAGGCCATCTTGAAAATAGAAATTTCAAGTGGCTGAGAGTGTTTTCTTGTCAAGCAATCCTTAGAGACAGTTCAAGGCAATTTTCATGCTTGTATCACCAACTAAATGATTTCTTAAGCCTAATTGCTCCAGGGCAATTCCATGCAAAGGTCATCTTTACCATGAAAAAAAAAAGTTGGCCACACACAAACATACTTATTCTTAAAATGTTTATTTAGGTCTATACTTTATTGTATGTAACCTCTCTCATTGAATTGTATAGATATTTACTGTTTTATTACATCATATACAAGGTGTGTGCCAATGCAAGCAGAGTTTTTAAAATGTCTGTGTTTTACCGTTTTCAAGAAAGGGAATAGATAGACTCAATGGTTCAACAAAATGTTATTATTTGTCGATTTCCTGTTGAACAAGGGGATGATTATGCATTGTGTACACTTAGCTTTAACAGTAAAGCTCTAGAAATTTATAAGCCTCTTGTTAAATGTGTCGTGAGTTCCAGGGCCAAGTAACATCCATAACGTTTTAGAGGATAAGTTCATGCTACACATACAGTGTTGATGCAAAAATGTCCAACGTTTCTGTGCAATGCTAACTTATATGTATGTATAATGTGATGAACATTTCGTGCCCTTTTGTTTCTTGTAAACATTTTAATTTTGCGTTATGGATGTGACGTTATGGATGTGACGTTATGGATGTGACGTTACGGATGTGACGTTACGGATGTGACGTTACGGATGTGACGTTACGGATGTGACGTTATGGACGTGACGTTACGGACGTTACATTTAAAGAAAATTCTAAAATCAAACCCACGTGACATAACGTGTGTTCCTGTTGCTGGCGGCATGGCAGTGATAAACACATTTCTCCTCTGTGTTTCAGTGAAACATAATATTGCCTTAGGTCATTAGGCTATAAGTACAATCATAAGTAAACTTTAGCAAAACAAATGGTCGCTTTCTGGACATATTTATGATGTGATAAATAAATTAGATTGCGATCGACATCTCAAACAATAATCAAAATCTGACTATGTTCCGTAATCGACTCTGCTGTAATGTCCCGTGTGTTCATAGTATTCACTTCCTAGTAGAGAGGCGTATTGAAAGTGCATGAGGAACCTGATTGGTTTAGGCGTGAAACAGGCGCCTCTAATTCGCTCGCTCTTCCTGTCCTTCAGGAGGTTTTGACAGCTCGAAGATAGCGTTTTCTTAAAGCTGAATGCCTACCACAACAGATTGATAAAATGGTAAGATACTAACAGCACACAATTCGGGAAAATAATTTGAATAGAAATCTAGTTATATCAAGTCTTATATCAAGTAGCTTGACCTGATAGTTCAGTTGAGATAGCCCATTCTTTCATTACCTAAGATGGGTTTAAAAAAATAAACATGTAGGCTAAAGACATATATTTTTATATTATATATATATATATATATATATATATACACATATATATATATATATATATATATATATATATATATATATATATATATATATATATATATATATACACATACACAGGGAGTGCAGAATTATTAGGCAAATGAGTATTTTGACCACATCATCCTCGTTATGCATGTTGTCTTACTCCAAGCTGTATTGGCTGGAAAGCCTACTACCAATTAAGCATATTAGGTGATGTGCATCTCTGTAATGAGAAGGGGTGTGGTCTAATGACATCAACACCCTATATCAGGTGTGCATAATTATTAGGCAACTTCCTTTCCTTTGGCAAACTGGGTCAAAAGAAGGACTTGACAGGCTCAGAAAAGTCAAAAATAGTGAGATATATTGCAGAGGGATGCAGCAGTCTTAAAATAGCCAAGCTTCTGAAGAGTGATCATCGAACAATCAAGCGTTTCATTCAAAATAGTCAACAGGGTCGCAAGAAGCGTGTGGAAAAACCAAGGCGCAAAATAACTGCCCGTGAACTGAGAAAAGTCAAGCGTGCAGCTGCCAAGATGCCACTTGCCACCAGTTTTGCCATATTTCAGAGCTGCAACATCACTGGAGTGCCCAAAAGCACAAGGTGTGCAATACTCAGAGACATGGCCAAGGTAAGAAAGGCAGAAAGTCAACCACCACTGAACAAGACACACAAGCTGAAACGTCAAGACTGGGCCAAGAAATATCTCAAGACTGATTTTTCTAAGGTTTTATGGACTGATGAAATGAGAGTGAGTCTTGATGGGCCAGATGGATGGGCCCGTGGCTGGATTGGTAAAGGGCAGAGAGCTCCAGTCCGACTCAGACGCCAGCAAGGTGGAGGTGGAGTACTGGTTTGGGCTGGTATCATCAAAGATGAGCTTGTGGGGCCTTTTCGGGTTGAGGATGGAGTCAAGCTCAACTCCCAGTCCTACTGCCAGTTTCTGGAAGACACCTTCTTCAAGCAGTGGTACAGGAAGAAGTCTGCATCCTTCAAGAAAAACATGATTTTCATGCAGGACAATGCTCCATCACACGCGTCCAAGTACTCCACAGCGTGGCTGGCAAGAAAGGGTATAAAAGAAGAAAATATAATGATATGGCCTCCTTGTTCACCTGATCTGAACCCCATTGAGAATCTGTGGTCCATCATCAAATGTGCGATTTACAAGGAGGGAAAACAGTACACCTCTCTGAACAGTGTCTGGGAGGCTGTGGTTGCTGCTGCACGCAATGTTGATGGTGAACAGATCAAAACACTGACAGAATCCATGGATGGCAGGCTTTTGAGTGTCCTTGCAAAGAAAGGTGGCTATATTGGTCACTGATTTGTTTTTGTTTGGTTTTTGAATGTCAGAAATGTATATTTGTGAATGTTGAGATGTTATATTGGTTCTCTTACGAGAGGTTCTCTCGTATTGCGTAAGTTCCTTACGCTACGGGAAAGTATTCTTTCTTCGAGATTTCTGAAAAACCCAAAATTATCCTTAATTTTGTAACATTGTCAACGCAGTGCGGCAGCCTGGCAGACCATAGCAGGCTATTCCAGCGTGCTATTGGCTGCTCTGCTGGCAACTGCAGCAGCCTATCGGTGAGCCCGCGTGACGTGGCGACCAATGAGGGCGCTTCGCGCCCACCTGGCTTCATTTGCCTACAGGTGGGGCGTGGCCACGTGTATATAAGCAGGGCTCACGGGCTGCATATTCGATTTTCTTTTCTTCAGCGAAGCCCTTCGCATCGCTGGATCTGGAACCCGCCGCCGTGATCGTGCAGACGAGCAAGCAGAGGACAGCGCCTGGAGAAGCCGGCAGCATCGCGCCACCTTCAGCCATCCGTGCCTGCTCTGCTATCCGGCAGCATTATATCCTTTCATTGCACGTGTTCTCGCCGTTGCGTCACACGTTTCATAAAAGAGCACGAGCGTTTTTATCAAAACGCCTCGTTCCACCTGCGGCTCGTGCCACGTGCAGCTCAGCACCAGAGACCGCCATGTGTCTGCGCTCTCTGTCTGGGCCGTGACCACGCCGCCGCCGCACTCCTCGCGGGCGAATGCCCCGAGTGTGAGGAACTCTCTATGTCGACCCTGCGGGCTCGACTCGAGCAGTTTTATGACGACATCACTCCGCTGTTCCCCCCCTCTGTTCAAGCCGCGCCACCGCGCCGCTTACAAGAGATGGTTGAAATGAACGGTCTCGGAGCGAGCCTCCTCCCCCTCTGTTCAAGCCGCGCCGCTTACAAGGGATGGTAGGAATGAACGGTCTCGGAGCGAGCCTTCTCCCCCTCTATTCAAGCCGCGCCACCGCGCCGCTTTCAAGGGATGGTAGGAATGAACGGTCTCGGAGCGAGCCTCCTCCCCCTCTGTTCAAGCCGCGCCACCGCGCCGCTTGCAAGGGATGGTAGAAATGAACGGTCTCGGAGCGAGCCTCCTCCCCCCCTCTGTTCATGCCGCGCTGATGCGCCGCTTATATACAAGGGATGGCAGAAATGCACGATCCTGCAGCTCTCTTTACGTTACAAGAGAGCTGTTCCACCCTCGCGCACATTTTTCAGTCCCCTCATGAGTTCAGGCGACTGGAATTGTTCATATTGCTGTACACGAGCCTGTTAAGACACGCACGCCAGCAAACATACGCCGTCATAAGACATGACGCTGACATATGCTCTCCAACGAACCCGCACTCCCCCCTCTTGGACCGCGCAGATTGCACCGTTCACAAGGAATGTGAATGCGCTCGGTCACGAGCACGTTCAGCGCGCGCGCACCGGGAAATTAACAGAGGGTGTTTTCGTCCCGCTGTGGCCGGACGAACCGCCATTCTCTAGCATTTCTCAGCCCCCTCTCTAGTTCAGGCGGCTGGAAATATTACTATTGCAGTAACGAGCCTGTCTTTTATGCACGCACGACTGCCAACAAGCACGAGGACGTACTGCTGTATGCTCGCGCTAACTGAACGCTATTGTGTCCCTCCCGGTAGCACAGTGGCAAAATCAGCGGCTGAAACGCCGGAGACCCGAGTTCGAGCCCAGCTCTCGCGGAAGATAAAAATGTTTTACTGTCCACTTCCCCGGGCTCGCGGCCAGTTTTTCTTACATACAGAAAGCTAACTCGCACCACGTGGTGCTCGAGTATTTTTGGACGTCTATACATAAGGAGAGAAAAGACGGTTAAGTCCCGCTGCGGCCGGACCACCGTTAAAACTCTGTTTTTCCTGTCAGTCCCCACTCCTGTGGCTACTGCAGATGTTTTCCACGCAGTCTACGAGCCGGCGAACTCGTCCTCTCGCCTGTTTCCAACTGTAGCCCCTCCAAAGTCCTCCTAGCAGAGGGGGGAAGCGACGGTTAAGTCCCGCCGTGGTCGGACCACAGTCAAAACTCTTCGTCCTGTCAGCCCCCACTCCTGTGGCTGCTGCAGATGGCTCTCACGCAGCAAACGAGCCGGCAAAACTGCCCTCTCGCCTGTCTACAACCGCCGTTTTTATGACGAACCAGAGAAATCACGAAGTTGCCTTTTTTCTGGTTGCACGGCTCACGCCGTATGTGTTTTCAAATGCAGTAAACGTGCCCACTTTTGTGTTCACCCCTGCACCCAAGCACCACAAATCCCGTGTCTCTCACTCACATAAAACGGCCACCGGCCGCTCGAGTGCTAGAGTTAGGTCACGTGTCCGCTTATTTGCGCCCACGCCTAATCACCATACGCGCAGTCACACAGCCACTCTTAACCGGTCATGTTCCACGCGTAAGAGTTGTGCCCGCTCAAACGCGCTCACACATTTTCGCGAACATTCTGCCCCCGGCGCCATGCGCCGCGCCACACACCATTTGTTCTCAGCCCAAGGTGGCCGGAACGACGAGTGTAAGGCCACACACAAGCCACTCCCTGCTCGAAGCGGCAGAGATACAGTGTGTAGGGCGGCCAGCCATCGCGAGCGATCGGCTGGCCCACAGCACAGAGAGCGCGCGCACTGCGCCCGCCCCTCCTATACAGGCCGTCGAACCCGCAAAGAGCGGCGTTTCGAGCCCGGAGGCCGTTCTATCCCGTGTGGCACACGCGAGAGCGTGGGAAGCCATTCCAGGTGTATCAGAATGGGTGCTGAAAACAGTGAAGCACGGCTACACTCTGCAGTTCGCTCGCCGCCCTCCGCGCTTCTGTGCGCGTACGGAGACGAGAGTGAGCGAGGAAGTAGCACATCTACTTCGAGCGGAGATAGCCACACTGCTGTGCGAAGGGGCTATAGAACCGGTTCCCCATTCTATGAGCGAGTCAGGCTTTTACAGCCGGTATTTTCTCGTGCCAAAAAGGGTTGGGTCGCTCAGACCGATTCTGGATCTGAGGCGTCTGAACAAAGCTCTTATGAGAAGATCGTTCAAGATGCTCACGACCAAGCAGATCCTCGCGCATATTCGCCCGAGAGACTGGCTAATCTCCCTAGATTTGAAAGACGCATATTTTCAAATCAAGATAACGCCGCGTCACAGGCCATTCTTACGATTCGCCTTCGACGGCCAGGCTTATCAATACACCGTCCTTCCGTTCGGCCTGTCACTAGCACCCCGTACATTTACGAAGTGCATGGACGCGGCCCTCGCTCCCCTGAGAGGTCGAGGGATGCGAGTGTTGAACTATCTGGACGATTGGCTCATCCTGGCGCAGTCAGAGGCCGAGCTCCTCGCCCACAGGGCAATGCTGCTCAGCCATCTGGACAGCCTGGGGCTCACGGTCAATTGGACCAAGAGCTCATTAGTGCCCACGCAATCAACCTCATTTCTGGGTTTGAATCTGGACACTGTGGCAATGTCAGCCCGCCTGTCACCCCAACGCGCGCGCCAAGTTCGGCGCATGGATGCGTACTTCCGGCCGGGCAAAATCGCACCTCTCAAGCTCTTTCAGAGGATGCTGGGACGTATGGCCTCAGCTGCAGCTGTGCTCCAGCTGGGCTTAATGCGCATGCGCCCGCCGCAATGCTGGTTAAACGCCCGAGTGCCTCACAGAGCCTGGGCGTCCGGAGGCTTCAGGATCAGAGTGACTCAGGGATGCGTTTCAGCCCTAGAGCCCTGGTTAGTAGCCGACTGGTACCAGCGGGGAGTGACGATGGGAGCCATCTCACACCGCAAGGTCATCTCGACGGACGCCTCCACCACGGGTTGGGGCGCCGTTTTCGAGGGCAGATCGGCCTCGGGCCTCTGGTCGAGCGGGGAAAAGCTCCTACACATAAACTGTTTGGAGATGATAGCGGTAGAGAACGCGCTCAAGCAGTTTCTCCCGCTTATACGAGGACACCACGTGTTGGTCCGGTCGGACAATACCACAGTGGTGCCCTATGTGAACCGGCAGGGCGGTGTCAGGTCCATGTGTCTGGGCAATCTGACAGAACGCCTGCTCGTGTGGGCACACAGCTCGCTGCGCTCGCTGAGAGCTGCGCACGTACCGGGCCACCTCAATGTGGGCCCGGACAAGCTGTCCAGGGGCCTCATTCTCCCAGGAGAATGGTCCCTGCACCCTCAGACAGTCCAGCTGGTATGGCGCCTATTCGGCAGAGCGGAGCTCGACCTCTTTGCAACAAAAGAGAACGCCCGCTGCCCGAGGTTTCTGTCCAAAAGCGAGGATGCGCTGTCCCAACCTTGGCCCAGCCTCCCGCTGTATGCTTTCCCGCCGATTTCCCTATTGCCCCAGGTCATAGCGAAAATCAGGGAGACGCGCCGCCTGGTGCTCCTTATAGCGCCGCGCTGGGAGAACCAGATTTGGTACCCAGAGCTGGTGAAGCTGTCGCACTCACCCCCCTGGCCAGTTCCGCTGAGAGCAGACCTCCTCTCTCAAGCAGGAGGGTCAGTTTGGCATCCCCATCCAGAGCGTTGGTCTCTGCATGTATGGGTGACCAACGGATACCCGTTGACCTGCCCGAAGGGGTTATGAACACGATTTCACACTCTAGAGCCCCCTCGACGAGGCGGTTATATAGTTCTAAGTGGTCGGTGTTCACTGAGTGGTGTGTTTCCAAGGGATTGGACCCACAGCAATGTGGGGTCCAGCGGGTGCTCTCCTTCCTCCAAGAGCTTTTGGAACTGGGCAGGTCCCCTTCCACGCTCAAAGTGTATGTGGCGGCTATAGCAGCGTTCGCTCAGACGACGCTAGGTAGCACGCTAGGAAGGAACGAGCTCATCATCCGTTTCCTCAGAGGAGCCAGACGGATGAATCCCCCGCGGCCCCCATCGGTTCCTATATGGGATCTGGCCTTGGTCCTAGAGGCCCTGAAGGCTCATCCTTTTGAACCGCTCGAGACTGTGGAACCAAGGTTCCTTTCGCTAAAAACCGCGTTCCTGATAGCTCTGGCTTCAGTGAAACGCGTGGGGGATCTACACGCGCTCTCAGTGAGCCCGACGTGTATGGAGTTCGGTCCTAATGACTCTAAGGTCATTCTCAGACCGAGGCATGGTTATGTCCCCAAAGCGATTGGCACTCCCTTCAGGGCGCAGATTATCTCCCTCTCGGCTCTGCCAGCATCCGACGAGGGGGACGGTGGCAATATCCTCTGCCCTGTCAGGGCATTGAGGGTTTATGTCACACGCTCCGCCGCCTTCAGGCGTTCTGAGCAGCTATTTGTTTCGTTTGGTGGGCGCACTAAAGGTCTCGCCTCCTCGAAACAGACCCTTTCCAGGTGGATAGTGGACGCGATTGCAACTGCATACGCTTCCAAACACCTGCAGTGCCCGCTAGGTGTCAGAGCACACTCCACCAGAGGCATGGCCTCTTCGTGGGCTTGGGCCAGAGGGATTTCCATCCACGATATCTGTATGGCGGCAGGCTGGGCCTCCCCGTCTACGTTCGTGAGATTTTACAATCTGGAAGTTCCTGCCTTACAGGCGAAAGTGTTACCAGTTCAATAGGGCTGTTGGTCCTGCCCAGTGATTCTGCGCAGACATAGCTCACATACTGGTAGTAAGTTCGGTACTAGGCTCATGTGAATTTGAAGGAGACCGGCGGTGCCGTTTCCTCATTTACGAGACGAGCTGTTGTGAGTTTGAAGGTGACCGGCGGTGCCGTTACCTCACTCATATAACAAAATATTGTGAATTTGAAGGCGACCGGCGTTGCCGTTCCCTCATTCATGAGACAAGGTGTGGTGAATTTGAAGGAGACCGGCAGGTGCCGTTCCCTCATTCATGGGACAGGGTGTTGTAACCACCCGTTGTAACCACCCGTCAGTTCGAATGAAGTGTCTGTAGATGTGGTGGCCCGTTTTCCTTACCGGCCACCCTGCCCGAGCAGTGTTATGGTCCCCGGTTCCCTGGGATACATATGCTGTACGCGAGGCGCGCACGGCGTTGACAATATGTTCCCGTAGCGTAAGGAACTTACGCAATACGAGAGAACCTCTCGTAAGAGAACGATACTCGGTTACTTAACATAACCTCGGTTCTCTCTAGAAGAGGGAACGAGTATTGCGTTCCTTGCCGTGCGCCCCGCGGGCTTTTACGCTTCAGAACTACGAAAACCGAATATGCAGCCCGTGAGCCCTGCTTATATACACGTGGCCACGCCCCACCTGTAGGCAAATGAAGCCAGGTGGGCGCGAAGCGCCCTCATTGGTCGCCACGTCACGCGGGCTCACCGATAGGCTGCTGCAGTTGCCAGCAGAGCAGCCAATAGCACGCTGGAATAGCCTGCTATGGTCTGCCAGGCTGCCGCACTGCGTTGACAATGTTACAAAATTAAGGATAATTTTGGGTTTTTCAGAAATCTCGAAGAAAGAATACTTTCCCGTAGCGTAAGGAACTTACGCAATACTCGTTCCCTCTTCTAGAGAGAACCGAGGTTACGTTAAGTAACCGAGTATCGTTTCACTGGTAAAAATAAATAATTGAAATGGGTATAAATTTGTTTTTTGTTAAGTTGCCTAATAATTATGCACAGTAATAGTCACCTGCACACACAGATATCCCCCTAAAATAGCTAAAACTAAAAACCACTTCCAAAAATATTCAGCTTTGATATTAATGAGTTTTTTGTGTTCATTGACAACATTGGTTGTTGTTTAATTATGAATGTTGTAAAATTAATCCTCAAAAATACAACTTGCCTAATAATTCTGCACTCCCTGTATATATATATGTATATATATATATATATATATATATATGTTCATGAATTATAGTAATTATAATATTAATGACAGAAGAAAGTGTTAAGCATGAACAAATTAAATAAATAAATAAATTCCTTCACCCTCATCTTCTCTCATTGTCAATTATTTTATATATCATATTGCAATCATATTTCTTAATATCAAAACTGGCATTTAGAGTTATTTTATGTGTCGACAAAAGTGCCATGATAGTTTGTTTGTTGATTTTCCAAACAGATTCTATGTGTATTTCAGACTCGTCACATCCATAACAGGGTTTTGTCACATCCATAACGTTGTTTTTTCCTCATGATACCCTTCATAAAAAAATTTACAATTTAAACATTGATATTTTTATGTTCAGATAAGACCCCTTCATCATGTGGATAGCAATATTTAAACATTAGACTTAAAAGTTCACAGACTTTAAAGAAAATCGAACAGTCTACTGAAAACTCTGTCATTTCCTGTCACATCCATAACGCATAGCTGTTTTCCTTTTTTGGGGGGTCTTAAATATATTTTTGAAAAAAAATGTTTTGCTGTCAATTCCCCAGATTGGGTGCTCTGAGAATATGCAATGCCGAATTAAATATGGTTAGAAATAGATTTTTACTGAGACATTTCAGTTGTCATTATGAGTTCAAATGTCACATCCATAACGCTGGAATTGCCCTCCACTAAGGTGGTGGCTAGCTTGAAAAATGGCCGCCATATTGAAATTTCAAGTAGCTGTGGGTGGCTTATAGTCTAGTGACCATCAGAGACTGCTCATGCCAATTTGCATGCTTGTATCACCAAATAAACCACTAGATCACAACTGCTCCACTAAGGTGTCGACCATCTTGAAAAATGGCCGCCATCTTGAAATTTCAAGTGGCTCGGACAATTTTCTTGTCAAGTGACCCATGGAGACTGCTCATGCCAATTTTCACGCTTGTATCATAAACTGAACGATTCTGCCAAACATAAGCACTTAGCCGCTCCACTATGATTCATTTAGGCAGACAACAAGGCTACCAAGTACTGTGCACTGTGCGCAGCTAATTAATTTAAATTTTTAATTTTTTCCTAACGTCATTTTTAGTCGATTTTTTGTCTAAAATTTCAAGACTTCAGTCGACCAAAATTTTCTTTGGTTGATTACATCCCTAGGTCTTATAGTGAAACAATCGGCTATTTTCTAAAAAAATATAAAAATGTAAAACATGTGACGTAGGCGGAAGTACCGCGGTAGGGTGAAAAACTCCATCTCATTTTCTCCTCCAACTTCAAAATCGTCCGACATCTAATACCTTTTTTTGTGAAGGGCATTTGACTTAGTTTTTACACATTCTCTTTATAAACATTTGACTTTCGCATATGTCACGTGCGACCTTTCCAACATGATGAGGTAATGCATGGCACATCGCAGATCAGTAGGGTTGGGTACCAATATGGCACCTGTACCTATATAACCGGTATGTAACCGGACCGAATCGGAACGCAGATTTTGATTCAAAACTTAAAATAAAATGTGCTTTCGCGCTTTGGCTGGTGCCGGACCAGAGCTCGTCACATATCACAACTATTCAGTGTTTTCAACCACATAATGTTTATTTTAGGTTTCAGACGTTTAAATGCTCATAATTACTAGCAAAAAATGCACACTGATGTCTATATCGGCAATGATAATCCTTTCAGTTATAATTTGACTACTTGTTTTATTCATATCAGCTACACATTTAACTATATAGTTTACTCTATTCTTCTCCCAGTTCAGCGGTCACTTACTTTTATGTATTTCGTGAGACGAGGATGAATTTACATGATGTAAATCTGAGAGATCCGATTCTCTGATGCGCAAACTAACATGGTGGTGCCCATCGCGCATTATAGATCAACTAACACACATTCACTCACACATATTTGAAAATCAGAATATCAGATAGTTCATGACATAGTTAACAAGTTTGTGAATATTTTGAAGAAAAAATAAAATAAAACGATACATCTGTCATACAGCACTATTGCATACTGCTGTGTCATGTGAGAAGCATGATGCGTTGCCATGGAAACAATAAGGCGATGCGTTCTAAAATATTTAGCCAGAGAATTCTGCAAAATAAAGCTGAACCTTGAAGCTGGTTTGTAGCATACCAAGAATACCAACTACTTTGCTGTTAATAGTACTGTAACTGTTATTTAGTGTTAAATTAGGCCTATTGTATTTGGGTTAGATGACTTACACTATAAAAAAAAAAGGTTCTATATGGCACCAAAAATGGTTCTTCGTCGTAATCATAGGGGAACCACTTTTGGTGCTATATAGCACCATATCTTAACATGTTCTGTATGGTAGCGGTGCTATATAGCACCTTAGTTAGCGGTGCTATATAGCACCTTAGTCAAAGAACTGGTGAAGAACCGCTGAAGAACCGCTGAAGCACCAAAACTGGTGCTATATAGCACTTAAAAAGGTTCCCCTATGATTACGAGCCAAGAACCATTTTTGGTGCCATATAGAACCTTTTTTTTTTAGAGTGTAGGTTCTACTGTGAATTTGTTAAGTAAATTGTGTTTTGTATCTATTTATATTTATATACCGGTATTTAAGTATACTTTAAACTTTTAATAAATTGTTCCATTTAAAGAATAAAAAAAAAACAAATTTCAATTAAATGCCATTCTTTAATGTCATCCACTGTTGTCTTGTGGCTCCTTTTTTTTTTTAAGTATCGGGTTGGCACCGGTATCGTGAAAAAAAAAAAACTATACCCAACCCTACAGATCAGAGCAAGAACAGCATTTGTGGTTAAAAAGTAAAACATTTTTATATATTTTTAGAAAATGATCGATCCTGGAAGGATCAATAACCTTATTTTATTTTCGACTGAAGGAAGAAATACATGAACATCTTGAATGGCATGGGAGGATAGGAAATCATAAGAAATATTGGTTTATATTGTGCTCAATATAATTGTGCTCATTGGTTTATATTGTGCTCAAAAAAATACACACCAAAGTGGAATAAAACACTTCTAAGTCACTGAATTATTAATGGTTTTGTCTTTTTAAGTGCTGAAAGCCTAAATGCGCCCACTTTCTTTTCCTTATCTATTTTTTTAGACTAGGGAGTTTCTTAACTTAAAAGTGCATTGAGTCACTCCAGTCTGCTCTCTCCAGGTATCTAGAGAAGAGAAGAGCAGTTTAATTGCTACAACATGATTTATTTGACAGAGCCTTAGGCAGTTGCAATGTCCTATCCTCCTCATGCAGCACTGCAGAAATGCCAACCCCAACAACCTGCATGAAAAAGTGAAATAGACAAGGAAAAACTACTCAAGAAGGGTGGCAAAAGAAACTAGTTAGCCTAATATATATATATATATATATATATATATATATATATATATATATATATATATATATATATATATATATATATATATATATATATATATATATATATATATATATATATATATATACACAATACCAATTACTTAGATTAACAAAGGCCTATGGAGCATTACATAAATTAGTAAGAGATTAGAAAATATCAGGTTATGGGAATAGCCTACTTAAATTATACCATGATCTAAACCTCGTTGTTCTAAACTCTACAACAGTTGTTAGATTGCAACTTCTTACTAAATAATTGTCTTTCAGTAATTATATACTCTTACAAAACAGGCCTATGATGATGACAGAACTCACTCCATGCCACATATGACCCTCATGTCTATCTACAGCTTACAATAAGATAACCTTAACCGACACCACACCTAAAAAGAAAACCTTCTGCGTTGTTACAATAAAAAACCAAACAAACACAATACATTATTTACTTTATCTTTAAACTGCTTACATCCCCAAAACCATGTTGTCAGCTTTAGCTCAATTCTGTCGTGTCTCAGAAAATTGTTAGTTACACAAAAAAAAACACTAACTACACACGTCATGAAAATATGCTAAATTATCATTTAATTTAACGTTACACATGACACATCACGAAAACACTGGATATAATACTGGCACGGCGACCAGGGCCAAACATTTAGCTTACCATGCATGAGCTAGCCTTCTAGATCCTTGAGCCATCTTTTTCCACTCTCCTTCCTTTCTGGAATTTATTGTCATTAACTTTATGTCAAAACTCTGGTAAATGCTAGCACAGTCTCGCAGATACAGACAAGGGACATTACGTTACCATAAATAATTTATAGCGCAGCAATTAATTAATAAAATAAATAAAACATATTTAGTTTGGTCGCCATGTCTGGGATCAGACAACGCGCTCTACTTCGCCATCCACTGAACGATAAATTAATGTCGAGTACAATTTTCATAGGATGCAATATGGCAGTTCATGCCTGAATCAATCAATGTTTTGATCGAATCGTTTGAGTGAATGATTCAAGGACTCACTCGTGTTTCATTCCTGAATCAATAGTAGTAAAGCTGCATTTCGGAGGCTACATACGTCATATGTGTTATATGGAAAAAGTAACCGTAATACAATTGACTGTTATACCTGAGGTGTAAAATCTCTTTTCTTTTCTTTTGCAATCTAACGGTTACTTTTCTTAAATGATTCTTCAATGACTCACTCATGTTTGGTTCCTGAATGAATTGGCGTTTTTGAACAGAATTTTTAATGAGTGAATGACTCATAAATTTGTCATTATTTTGTCGACACCTACTGGCATTTTGATGTAACATGAGTCTGAAAGATTCTTGCCGCTAATCCTGTGAAAAGTTGGACATAATATAATTAACATTTTAATGTTATTAAAAAAAAATATCATGCCAATACATTTTCATAAAAAGAATTATTTAAAAGATTCATAAAGAACCCACCCATCCCCCACACCCAAACTACCTAGAGATTGTTTAACAGATGATGCCGGTTGCATTAATAGCCCTTGAGGACAGTCTACTGTAATATACTGTTAACACAGAGGGACTGGGAAGTTTAAGCCTGTTGTAATGCAGTGAAGCAGAAGATAAGGAAGGAATGGTGGAGTGACCTCAGTGTGGGTTGTGTGGAAAGCCTGCCTTGAGAGGCATTCATGAATCACGGCCACACTATTTCAGATGTTAAGCACTATGATGATAGGGCACATATGTGAACACCTCTCACGTATGGAAATGTTCTGAAAAGGAGACTGCTGAGGGTACTAAAGAATGCCTAACCTCTTATAGCCAATGACTCACAGTTACTGCAAACTGAAACGAGGCAAAACAGCTCTTATTATGGAGAATAAAGAGTGATCCAGAGAGACTTATGAGTCGGTGCAGTTATTTGAATCTGTGACTAAACCATCATGGTTGCCATGGTGAAATGCTAGTTTCAGTTCTGAATAAAAACTCAGTTTCAAAATCTACTGAGCTGCCTCGCTGCCTACTCCCTAAATAGACAGCTGATTTCCAAGACAACATGCTAACGGCTATGGAACCTTATAAGTGACTTATTTGGAATCAAACCAATGCACACAAATTCAAATCAAAGCCAATTTTAGGACCAATCTGTTTATGAAAAACAGATTTAAAGGTGTCATGAACTGGCTTTTTAATTTTTTTATATATACTGTTGTCTGTGGTCTACTTGTGATGTTTGCTTGGTTTTTACATTCAAAAACATCATAATGAATAAGTAATAGGCGATTTTCTACCCTCGTTTTGAGCCTCTCTCAAGACACGCTCGGTTTTTATGGTAAACGGCCTCTGCTATGATTGGATAAGCTTTGCATATTTAATGAGCTTCGGCTTCCCCATGAGTACGTGTGAGGCATTGTTTTGAAAGCGTATGTGGAAACGGCAACCGGAATGATTTGTGAGCCCCACGTGAGCTGGATATTCATTAAAAGTAAAGTTCAACCACACATTTCCAATATTAGAATTCGAAGAAAGCTTATGCAGCGACTGTGTTCTTCCACAACCAGACACAGCGCAATATCTTGCTTTCTTCAGCATGTTTATTGCTCGGTAGCGCGATCTGTTTAGCTCCACGAGTCGGTGGGCGGGGCTACAGAATCAGGCGTACATATTTATCTGTTGAGGCGGTGTTTCAGCATACGATGACGTCAAGGGTCAACATATTCTGAGATTGAGCGTTTTCTGGGCCTGGTGTCAATAAAAGCTTTTCTTTGACTAACAAGGAAGTTTTCAGCTCCGAAACTTACAGGATATTCTTATATCACGATAAACTTTTATATGTCAAAGGCTCGAGGGAAAGTTGATTTCTCAATTCATCACCCCTTTAAGAAAAAAAGATCATAATAAATATGATATATAACTTTTTTTTATATATATATATATATTATTTTATTTTGTGATAATTAAATTAAATATACAGATAACACTTGTATCTGTTTCTAATATTTTTAATATTGAACAAATTATTATTAGTCAACATTGCTTTTGCTTTGTCTGCAATCTTGGATTTGGTCTCAGAGCTCTTTGCAATGCATTTTGGTATTGCCTTTTCCATGACAAATGAGATACTGTCTTATAATTTGGCTAATAATTTGAGGTATCTTAGGAGTTCAGTTGCCTTTCTTTGGAACAGGACATTGTGAGTATACACCTATGATGCTCTACAATGCTGAAATGTCTCTCTTTTCAGGTGTGCTGAAAAAGAAATGATTGATCCTACTAAGATGGTTGCAGACAATAGACTTGATCAATACGCCTCTTCATCGGTCTGGCTGGGGCTCTTCACAGAGAATCGAATCCTCTCTGTGTTTTTCTTCCTTCTTCAGCCATACCATTTCTTTCTCACCTGTCACAGACTGTCTCTAATCAATTGGGCTGCATGCCTGTCAGTTCTTTTCACTTGCATTCATGTCTATAAACAATAATAAACACATACACCGATCAGGAATAGCATTATGATCTTATTCTAATATTGTGTTGGTTCAACTTTTGCTGCCAAATCAGCTCAGAACCGTCGAGGCATGGACTCCACTACATCTCTGAAGGTGTGCTGTGGTATCTGGCACCAATATGTTAGCAGCAGATCCTTTAAGTACTGTAAGTTGCGAGGTGGGGCCTCCATGGATTGAACTTGTTTGTTCAGCAACACAGGTGCTCGACTGGATTGAGATCTGGGGAATTTGGAGGACAAGTCAACACCTCAAACTCATGGTTGTGCTCCTCAAACCATTCCTGAACCATTTTTGATTCCCCACCAGGGAATACCGTTTGGCGCTTTTGGCGGTGGACAGGGGTCAGCATGGGCACCCTGACTGGACTGCGGCTATGCTGCCCCATACGTAACAAACTGTGATGAACTGTGTATGCTGACACCTTTCTATCAGAACCAGCATTAACTTCTTGAGCAATCTGAGCTACAGTAGCTCGTCTGTTTAATCGGACCACAAGAGCCAGCCTTCACTCCCCATGTGCATCAGTGAGCCTTAGCCACCCATGACCCTGTTGCCGGTTTACCACTGATCCTTCCTTGGAGAACTTTTGATAGATACTGACCACTGCAGGCCAGGAACACCCCACAAGAGCTGCAGTTTTGAAGATGCTCTGACCCAGTCGTCTAGCCATCACAATTTGGCCCTTGTCAAACTCGCTCAAACCCTTACACTTGCCCATTTTTCCTGCTTCCAGCTTTGCCCAAAATTCCCAACGCACTAACAGGTGCCGTGATGAAGAGATATTCAGTTTTATTCACTTCATAATGGTATGCCTGATCGGTAGTCTAATATATAATAATTCTGTTCAAGCCATGGAGATATTTTTGTCGTTGCTTCAACAAGATCTGAATCCAGAATGCCGTGATTGCTGAAGATGACTGTGACGTATAATCGCCCGGACGCTATGTTCCAACTGGATACTTTTTCTTCAGGCACCGTTCTGCATGTCCCAGTGAAATTTTCAGTGTCATACAAGGAGAGGTGCTTTTCTGAGTAGTGCTGATAGGTCAATGGCACTCACAAGTCCATTTGCATTTAACTCTGAACGCCGTGACCTTACGTGATGTCTGAGAGGCAAAAGACCAGGGCCAGAATGAAATTAATGAAATAAGTCTGAATAAGATGAAAAAAAGAGATACAATTTCCATCTATGGACCACCATAGTCCACATGGAACAAAAAAAACCCAAGAAAACCTGAACGCGATTGGTCATAAAACAATACTTTGTATTGTATGTTTTTTTTCTTTTGATTTTGGTGTGAAATGTTCTTGACAGATTTTGTGAGATTCACCGACTCGAATCAACACAACAGGTGGGAAAAAAGATATGAAAAATGTATACAGTTTATTGATCTCTTAATTTGTGCAGGATACTCATTAAAAAGAGAAAGAGGGGGGAAAAAAGAAACAAGGCAGCTGGGTCATTCATGAGATTTACTCTAAGTAAGGGGATTTCAAAGATTGACTATGTGTCAAATACACCGAATTCAGCTGGCAGTAATGTGTCCTCTTTGTTTGCAAGAGAGACTCTATGTATTGAGCAGAAACACTTTCCCCCTGCCATTTTCCTCGTGCATGGTTTCTTCAACACTTTGTCGATATAATTATTCCATTTATTCAGTCCATTCTAGCCTGAGATACCTCATCACCTACTCTGAAAGAGAATCTCCTGTAGTAAGGGCCTGAATTACAATGCAATTGATTTTAAAGACAAACTCACTTTGACATAATGGAAAAAATCTGTTTATCTCCAGCTTATAAAGGTTCATGACACATTCTGATGTGTGTGCAAATATAGAAACCATGCTAAGTTGTCAGTTAAAACCATCAGGGCTCAATAAGGTGATACAAAGTTATGCTTTCCTACCCAAAACATAACCCAAAATTCATTCCATTATTCACCCTCATGTTGTTTCATACCTACATACAAACACCAAAGCTGGAATTTTGAAGAAAATTCTCCCATAGTGTATCATAGTGACTTTATATCTCGCAATTCTGACTTTATATCATGCAATTCTGACTTTATATCACTCAATTCTGACTTTATAACTCGCAATTCTGACTTTATATCTCTCAATTCTGACTTTATATCTCACAACTCTGACTTTATATCTCGCAATTCTGACTTTATATCGCAATTCTGACTTTATATCTTGCAATTCTGACTTTATAACTCGCAATTCTGACTTTATAACTCGCAATTCTGACTTTATAACTCGCAATTCTGACTTTATATCTCTCAATTCTGACTTTATATCTCGTAATTCTGACTTTATAACACGCAATTCTGACTTTACATCTCGCAATTCTGACTTTATATTTCACAATTCTGACTTTATAACTCACAATTCTGACTTTATATCTCGCAATTCTGACTTTATAACTCACAATTCTGACTTTATATCTCGCAATTCTGACTTTATATCACTCAATTCTGACTTTATATCTCACAACTCTGACTTTATATCTCGCAATTCTGACTTTATATCTCACAACTCTGACTTTATATCTCGTAATTCTGACTTTATATCTCGCAATTCTGACTTTACATCTCGCAATTCTGACTTTATATCTCACAATTCTGACTTTATATCTCGTAATTCTGACTTTATATCTCACAATTCTGACTTTATAACTCACAATTCTGACTTTATATCTCGCAATTCTGACTTTATATCTCGTAATTCTGACTTTATAACTCACAATTCTGACTTTATATCTCGCAATTCTGACTTTATATCTCGTAATTCTGACTTTATATCTCACAATTCTGACTTTACATCTCACAATTCTGACTTTACATCTCGCAATTCTGACTTTATATCTGACAATTCTGACTTTATAACTCACAATTCTGACTTTATAACATGCAATTCTGACTTTATATCTCGCAATTCTGACTTTATATCACTCAATTCTGACACTATAACCCACAATTCTGACATTATAACATGCAATTCTGACTTTATAACTCACAATTCTGACTTTATATCTCGCAATTCTGACTTTATAACTCACAATTCTGACTTTATAACATGCAAATCTGACTTTATATCTCGCAATTCTGACTTTATATCACTCAATTCTGACTTTATAACCCACAATTCTGACTTTATATCTCGCAATTCTGACTTTATATCACTCAATTCTGACTTTATAACCCACAATTCTGACTTTATAACTCACAATTCTGACTTTATAACATGCAAATCTGACTTTATATCTCGCAATTCTGACTTTATATCACTCAATTCTGACTTTATAACCCACAATTCTGACTTTATATCTCGCACTTCTGACTTTATATCTCACAATTCTGACTTTATATCTCACAATTCTGACTTTATTCCACTCAATTCTGACTTTATAACTCACAATTCTGACTTTATATCTCACAATTCTGACTTTATATCTCGCAATTCTGACTTTATATCTCACAATTCTGACTTTATATCTTGTAATTCTGACTTTATATCTCACAATTCTGACTTTACATCTCGCAATTCTGACTTTATATCTCTCAATTCTGACTTTATTTCACTCAATTCTGACTTTATAACTCACAATTCTGACTTTATATCTCGCAAGTCTGACTTTATATCTCACAATTCTGACTTTATAACATGCAATTCTGACTTTATATCTCTCAATTCTGACTTTATTTCACTCAATTCTGACTTTATAACTCACAATTCCGACTTTATAACATGCAATTCTGACTTTATATCTCTCAATTCTGACTTTATTTCACTCAATTCTGAGTTTATAACCCACAATTCTGACTTTATATCTCGCAAGTCTGACTTTATATCTCACAACTCTGACTTTATATCACTCAATTCTGACTTTATAACCCACAATTCTGACTTTATATCTCGCAATTCTGACTTTATATCACTCAATTCTGACTTTATAACCCACAATTCTGACTTTATAACTCACAATTCTGACTTTATAACATGCAATTCTGACTTTACATCTCTTAATTCTGACTTTATTTCACTCAATTCTGACTTTATAACCCACAATTCTGACTTTATATCTCGCAATTCTGACTTTATAACCCACAATTATGACTTTATATCTCACAATTCTGACTTTATAACACGCAATTCTGACTTTATATCTCGCACTTCTGACTTTATTTCTCGCAATTCTGACTTTATTCCACTCAATTCTGACTTTATAACTCACAATTCTGACTTTATAACTCACAATTCTGACTTTATATCTCACAATTCTGACTTTATATCTCACAATTCTGACTTTATTCCACTCAATTCTGACTTTATAACTCACAATTCTGACTTTATATCTCACAATTCTGACTTTATATCTCGCAATTCTGACTTTATATCTCACAATTCTGACTTTATATCTTGTAATTCTGACTTTATATCTCACAATTCTGACTTTACATCTCGCAATTCTGACTTTATATCTCACAATTCTGACTTTAAATCTCGCAATTCTGACTTTATAACATGCAATTCTGACTTTATAACTCACAATTCTGACTTTATATCTTGCAATTCTGACTTTATAACTCACAATTCTGACTTTATATCACTCAATTCTGACTTTATAACTCACAATTCTGACTTTATAACATGCAATTCTGACTTTATATCTCTCAATTCTGACTTTATTTCACTCAATTCTGACTTTATAACTCACAATTCTGACTTTATATCTCGCAAGTCTGACTTTATATCTCACAATTCTGACTTTATAGCATGCAATTCTGACTTTATATCTCTCAATTCTGACTTTATTTCACTCAATTCTGACTTTATAACTCACAATTCTGACTTTATAACATGCAATTCTGACTTTATATCTCTCAATTCTGACTTTATTTCACTCAATTCTGACTTTATAACCCACAATTCTGACTTTATATCTCGCAAGTCTGACTTTATATCTCACAATTCTGACTTTATAACATGCAATTCTGACTTTATATCTCTCAATTCTGACTTTATTTCACTCAATTCTGACATTATAACTCACAATTCTGACTTTATATCTCGCAAGTCTGACTTTATAACTCACAATTCTGACTTTATAACATGCAATTCTGACTTTATATCTCTCAATTCTGACTTTATTTCACTCAATTCTGACTTTATAACTCACAATTCTGACTTTATTTAACTCAATTCTGACTTTATAACCCACAATTCTGACTTTATATCACTCAATTCTGACTTTATATCTCACAACTCTGACTTTATATCTCGCAATTCTGACTTTATATCTCACAATTCTGACTTTATATCTCACAATTCTGACTTTATAACACGCAATTCTGACTTTATAACATGCAATTCTGACTTTATATCTCACAATTCTGAATTTATATCTCGCAATTCTGACTTTATATCTCGCAATTCTGACTTTATAACTCACAATTCTGACTTTATATCTCGAGATTCTGACTTTATATCTCGCAATTCTGACTTTATATCTCGCAATTCTGACTTTATAACTCACAATTCTGACTTTATATCTCGCAATTCTGACTTTATATCTCACAATTCGGACTTTATATCACGCAATTCTGACTTTATAACTCACAATTCTGACTTTATATCTCGCAATTCTGACTTTATATCTCGCAATTCTGACTTTATATCTCACAATTCTGACTTTATATCTCGCAATTCTGACTTTATATCTCACAATTCTGACTTTATATCTCGCAATTCTGACTTTATATCTCACAATTCGGACTTTATATCTCGCAATTCGGACTTTATATCTCGCAATTCTGACTTTATATCTCGCAATTCTGACTTTATATCTCGCAATTCTGACTTTATATCACTCAATTCTGACTTTATTCCACTCAATTCTGGCTTTATAACTCACAATTCTGACTTTATATCTCACAATTCTGACTTTATAACTTGAATTCTGACTTTATAACTAAAAGTATATTGTGACTTTATATCTCACAAAAGTATAAAGTATATCATGCAATTCTGACTTTATAACATGCAATTCTGACTTTATAACTCGAATTCTGACTTTATAACTAAAAGTATATTGCGACTTTATATCTCACAAAAGTATAAAGTATATCATGAAATTCTGACTTTATAACTCGCAATTCTGACTTTATATTTCGTAATTCTGACTTTATATCTCGCAATTCTGACTTTATAACTCGCAATTCTGACTTTATATTTCGTAATTCTGACTTTATATCTCGCAATTCTGACTTTATAACTCGCAATTCTGACTTTATATTTCGTAATTCTGACTTTATATCTTGCAATTCTGACTTTATATTTCGTAATTCTGCCAAGATAAAGGTGGCTTTGTAAGGCTGAAATTTGCTAAGATCCAGCAGCGTGCCTCTTTTGCCAAGCAGGTCTGCTGCTTTGCTTTAAATAAAATTATGTAAATAAATAATTATCGTCTCAGCTACACCACTTTCAATTTCTCTCTATTTTCTTTGTCTTTTTGTGTAATTTTGTGAGGAGAAGCGTGCCGACAGTGAAGGAGCTTATTGAAGCCGTATATAAGTGTTTTTTCTGATTACTCAGTTTGCTGGATTTGCTCAGCGTATTACACGCTAACAAGTGGATACATTTCGATTCTGTAGTTATTTTTATATTTATAATTTTACTGGTTAAGATAATTGTATTTTAATTATAACAAGGGCTGTTTTTGCCGCCCGCCCGCACTCAATTCTTATTGCTATTGCTGGATATTCGCACTGCTAGTGAGTCATAGTTTCGATTTTGAGCTGAGCCATTGACAGGCTGTTCCCTTGATTGTTTGGGCGAATTACAAAAGCGTCCTCACCTGTTCTGACTGTAGTGATTAGCATCTATTTAATACGCTTCCGTGTCAGCGACTCCCCCGAAGAGGCCACTGGTAAGGCACTTAAGTTTTTCCTTTCTCTTTCCTCTCTCTTACCATGTGCTTTCAGTATATTCCTGTTGTCTCTCGAACACGTTCCTCTACTACACGCCGAAGGCAGCGCAACACTGCTAATCTGCGTCCTATTCACTCCTCTGTTAATGCTCCTTCCTCTTTTTCTGTGGGTTTATGGAATTGTCAGTCAGCTGTCAACAAAGCTGACTTCATTCCAGCCTTTGCCACTCAATCCGCTCTTAATATCTTGGCCTTAACTGAGACTTGGATCCGTCCAGAAGACTCAGCAACCCCTGCTGCTCTCTCTAACAACTTCTTTTTCTCTCACACCCCTCGCCACACTGGGAGGGGTGGAGGCACAGGTCTTCTCATTTCTAACAATTAGAAATATTCAACACACACCTCTCTATGCAACAACAACTCATTTGAATACCATGCGATTACAGTTACATCTCCCATTACAACCCACATTATAGTCATTTACTGCCCTCCTGGCCAATTAGGCACCTTTGTTGACGAGTTGGATGCGCTGATGTCCTCATTCTCAGAGGATGGCAGTCCACTTATAGTCCTTGGTGACTTTAACATTCACATCAACAAACCGTATGCTGCAGACTTCCACTCACTCCTAGCCTCATTTGATCTCACCCACCTCAACACTACACATACCCACAAATCTGGCAAAAACATTGTGGCCAAACAACTTCATATCTCAGATCACTACTTCATCACATTTAATCTACAATTTACTACTCAGGCACCACTAGCCCCTCTACCAGCTACTTTCAGGCGAAACCTACGCTCATTTTCTCCTTCTCATCTATCCTCTGCTGTGTCATCTTCTCTTCCTTCATCCACACAATTCTCCGCTATGGATATTAACACCGCTACAGACACTTTATGCTCCACTTTAACTTCTTGTCTAGATAGTATCTGTCCTCTGTCTTCTAGGCCAGCACGTGCTACTCCCTCTAACCCTTGGCTATCTGATGCTATCTGGCTATCCGGATCAAATTCAGGGCAGCCAGAGGAAATGGCTTAAATCAACCGACCCGTCTGACCTAAGTAAGTATCAGTCTCTGCTCTCATCCTTTTCAGGTGAAGTCCATGCGGCTAAATCTACATACTTCCACAACAAAATCAACAGCACCTCAAACTCACGGACACTCTTCAGAACTTTCAACTCTCTGTTCTGTCCTCCTCCACCTCCTCCCACCACCTCCTTATCTGTTGATGACTTTGCCCATTTCTTCACAAACAAAACAACATCCATCAGCAGTCAGTTCTCATCCCTCCACACACAGGATTTTACATCAGCCAAACCCACAGCCGATCATTATCTCTCCTCATTCACTACACTCACTGAGGCAGAAATATCTAAACTTGTCCTCTCCAGCCATCCTACCACCTGTCCTCTAGATCCCATCCCTTCACATCTCCTTCAAACCATCTCTCCTACACTCCTACCAGCACTCGCACACATCATCAACACATCTCTCAGCACCGGCATCTTCCCTACCACATTCAAGCAGGCTTGGATAACTCCACTGCTTAAGAAACCCACATTAAACTCTTCACTCATAGATAACTACGGACCTGTCTTTCTGCTACCATTCATAGCGAAAACACTTGAACGAGTGGTTTCCAATCAGGTTTCATCCTTCCTCTCACAGAATAATCAGTTGGACATCAACCAATCAGGTTTCAAAAGCGGCCACTCCACAGAGACTGCATTACTGTCGGTCACTGAAGCCCTGCGGATAGCTAAAGCTGACTCCAAATCATCAGTCCTTGTCCTCCTCGATCTATCTGCTGCCTTTGACACGGTCAATCATCAGATTCTTCTGTCCACCCTTTCATCACTGGGCATCGCAGGGATTCCACTCCACTGGTTTGAGTCCTACATCACAGGTAGGTCTTTCAAGGTTGCCTGGAGAGGGGAGGTATCCAAAGCACATCAGCTGACCACAGGGGTTCCTCAGGGTTCAGTGCTTGGACCTCTCCTTTTCTCCATTTACACTACATCATTAGGACCATCACCTGCAGCTCAACCTGGCAAAGACTGAACTGCCCGTCTTCCCGGCCAACCCCACAATACAACATGTCACCATCTAGCTAGGTTCTTCTCGGATCACCCCTTCAGGGTCGGTCAGAAACCTTGGCGTAATCTTTGATGACCAGTTGTCCTTCAAAGACCATATTTCAAAGACAGCTCGCTCATGCAGGTTTGCGCTCCACAACATCAGGAAGATCAGACCTTTTCTAACAGAGCATGCAACACAACTTCTCGTCCAGGCCCTGGTCATTTCTAGGCTTGACTACTGCAATGCGCTTCTGGCTGGACTTCCATCATGTGCGATCAAAACGCTCCAAATCATTCAGAATGCAGCAGCACGTCTTATCTTCAACGAACCCAAAAGGGCCCATGTCACACCACTCTTCATCTCTCTGCACTGGCTACCACTGGCTGCTTGCATCAAGTTCAAGGCGCTTACACTTGCTTACAGATCCACCACGAGCTCCGCTCCTGCATACTTTGACTCGCTCCTACAAGTCCACACCCCCACCAGAAGCCTTCGCTCAGCTAAGGAGCAACGGCTTGTGGTACCATCACAGAGAGGCAGAAAATCCCTCTCCAGAACATTCACATTCACCGTTCCCTGCTGGTGGAACAATCTTCCCACCTCCATCCGAATTGCAGAATCACTGACAGCATTCAAACGACAGCTGAAAACTCACCCCTTCCGTGAGCACTTAACCTTATCTTAAAAAGAAAAAACGTTTCTTTTCCTTCTATTTTCCTCTACTTCTTCCCTGCTCTAGTGTGTGATGCTCTGAGCGATGTCCAAAACTTAGTACTTCAGGCACTTTCTGTGTTTTGCTGCCTCCTCATGATGGATCGCTTCCTGTACTCCTCAGTTGTAAGTCACTTTGGATAAAAGCGTCTGCTAAATGCATAAATGTAAATGTAATTAGTAACTTTCCCCACAAAAGTTGATTGAGATAATGTAATGCAAGAGCAGCGTCAGTCTACTGTTATTCTTGGAAATAACGTGATTTCCTGAACTGTAGCCATCTGTTGAGTGGGAGGTGCTGCGGCGATTAAACAGCTTTAATGACAGAGCTGTAGAAAACACCTAGCTGCAATGCCACTCATTTACACCAGCTTTACGCAAGAACATCCGTTCCACCCCCAGACCGTCATTCACCCTCAGAGTCAGCCGGAGACCTTCCTCTGATGAAGAATGTGCCAACACATACTTATCTTTCAGCAGCCCTGTCAAAACACCATTCAAAGCCCACCAGACAACTCTGAGTGTAAGAAAAAAAGTCAAATGAACTAGTGGGAAGTGTTTTGCATTCTTTGAGTTGAGACTGAGAGGATGGGTATAAAGATAATGGTTATACAATGAGTCAATGATGTGAAAATTCCCCCATTTTGAGCTAGATAAAATCATTCAGGAGTGTGATCTCAGCAGGGAGGTTTAAAAGCACAGAGGTAGCGCTGAGGACAGATGATCTCTGCATGGAGGTTTTGAGTCTTTGCAACAAAAAACCCCCCTTTCAAATCCTTTTCCTTTTGTATTTTGCACAGAGAAAATTTACAGAGGGAATCAAAAAGTCAGATTTAGCATATAAATGATTTATGCTAAATAAATTGAATGATATAATTTAATAATATAACAATTAATTATATTTATATCAATGTTATGTCAATTTAGCTTAATCATTAATGATACAATTATATATAGCTTCATAAAAATAACAATTATACATTATGAATTATATATCAGTTTAACTTCTTTCATTAAAGGATTAGTTCACTTTAAAAAACTCCCCCTTAAGGCATTCTAGGTGTATATGACTTTCTTCTTTCTGATGAACACAATCAGAGTTATATTAATACATATCCTGATGCTTCCAAGCTTTTTAATAGCAGTGACAAAGTCTATTGAGGTTGAAGCTCAAAAAAGTGCAGCCATCCATCATAAACATACTCCACACGGCTATGGGGGTTAACAAAGGCCTTCTGAAAGCGAATCGATCACGTTTTGTTAGAATAATATCCATATTTAAAACTTAAAATAGGTGGTTTTCCTCCAGACCACCTTCCATATTCAACTTGCGCAGAAAGTGTAACACCTCTCGCAGTTCAAAATGCTTACAGTCCATCGTCATACGTCATTTTTGGGATGAATTATTCCTTTAAGGAACAAGAAGGAACAAACAAAATTGAGAATGAAGGTAGACCAATAAAGCTTACTTTTACAGAGAGCAAAGAGTAATAAAATATTCCTGCACTGCCTCAGAGGCAGTGCATCTCCCAGCCTGATATTTTCATTGAAAGGCCCTTTTAAGTCTGTCTCACCATGTGAGATGGAAAGCACAAGGAATCTGACAGAACACAATAAAAATGGCTGTCTGTGGGTAAATGGACAAAATGTATTTTCCCATGCTATTCCCCACACTGTTATAACATTGCTTTACGTCATTTCTCTGCTGGATTGCCACCTTCTATTAATGCATTTAAAATGCAATTAAAATGTCTGTTGTGATCTGACAAATGTCTTCATCTGACTCGGCAAGGATAAATCTCTTTAATGTGTACAGCGATGACAGTAATTTTATGTATGCCTAAAAGAGAAAGCATGCAAACTAATTTGTTAAAGCTTTCTAGAACGCATCGACTGTCATTTTTGTGTATTAAAAAGGTATAATTTATGTATATTAAAATACTTTCTCTTGTATTTTAATATCCATAGACAAGTCATTTGATTTGCTGAGAAAAGAAATTGGTGTGACAATCTGTTTAAATCTGACCAAAAGAGTGGTGCAGGTGATGTCGGGACCGCTTTTCCTTCGATATTTTCCAGGGTTTTTCAATTTAATTTCAATTCAATTTAGAGTGAAATAAAGCCTGTGGTAAACATAATTTATACTTTACCGTTTGGTAAAACATACACTGACTGCACACTATGGAAGCTGGTTTCCGCCACAGAATAAAAAATAAAAAAGGTATTGAGACTTTTTATCTCACAATTCTGACTTTTTTTCTGAAGAATTGCATGATATAAAGTCACAATTGAGAGTTATAAAGTCAGAATTGCGTGATAAAAAGTTGCAATTGCGAGTTTATATCTCACAAGTTTATATCTCACTATTCTGACTTTATAACTCGCAATTCTGAGGGGAAAAAAGACTGACTTTTCAGAATTGATGCAAACTCACAATTATCTTTTACATTGTTTCATTCAATAGCAGAAACAATCTTCCATAGCACACACTCATCCCCAAGCTGTCTCAGTTACTTATTAAAAACATACGTTTTCAAAAAGTGAACGTAACAACATTTGTGTTTTTGGTATGGGTGTGTGTAATTTACGTTGTAGAACAAAACATCAAAGTATAGTCAAGTTATGTTTACCACAGTATTTACACATAAAACTAAAGAAAGAAAAAAAAAACACATTATAAAACACAAAACCCCATAAGAAAATCTGGATGGAACCAGCAGCGAATTAGACTTCCTGGTTCCCATTCAGTCGGTCACTCTCAACGCCACGTCGGAGTACCGACGAATAGGAATCTTGCTTGCGAGAGCCAATCTACTTCGAGTGAAACTAAACGAGCCAATGCACATTGGCATGCAATGATTGCACCAGGTGTTCATGCCACGCAGCGTGGGTATAAATGAGACACTTGCATCAAATCAACCTTTTGCTTCGGAGCCGAGTGGTATCTGGTTATGCTAGACATCACTCACCTACTTTGCAGTCCTGACTGGACGCCTGCCCTTTTTGAAGCGTTCTTCAGTCGGTGTTGGTGTGACGGCGCAGCAGCGGGTCGTGTGGTCTTACGATCATCTCTCTTTTTTGCTCGTGAGAGCAAACACAAGGGCTGTTCTCACAGCTGGTTCGGTGCGCCTAGTGGAGAGCGCTAAAAAGCCGTTCTTACGGCTGGTAGAGAGCGTCTGGTGAGAGAGAGCGCGCACGTCAGGCTGCACTATTTCCCTGACTGTGTCGCCGCGACCCTTCCCCCTGCGTGCTTCAGCACCAAGGAGAGCGGTCCTCTAAAAGAGCAACACAGAAAGAGCTTGCGTCTTTTTCAAGATGACATTCTTTCTGTGCGTTTCTGGGTGTGGTGGTTACCTGTCACCGAGGGATGGTCACCAGCGCTGTGTCTCGTGTTTGGGCGTTCAGCACGCTGAGGCAGCGCTGGTGGATGACTCATGTTCTCACTGCGGGAACATGACCATCTCAGAGTTGCTGTCTAGACTCCATCTCGCAAGGGGTGGAGTCCCCGTGCCTCTGCCTCGATCTAACCCCCACAAAGGGTTACTTCAGGCAGTAGTGCGGGTGATTTGAGGGTGACGGTGAGCGCGCTTCCTGCAAAGGGACACACGCAGGTTCCTCCCGTGGAACGGCCGTTGCTATGCAACTGTGCCCTAACTCCACTTCCAGGGGGAACCCGTGTCTCCCCTCCCGGGCCTGTAGGTACTCTTCCAATCTGATTGGGAAGGCCTGCCTGGCTTGTGGAGACGCAGGCTCCGCCTTACACGCTATGGCGTTGTTGCAGGTCGATCAGGCCCAGGCACTGAAGACCTTGCACGAGGGTGGTCACGATCCAGTTCTCCAAGAACTGAGAACCGCAACGGACCTCGCGCTTTGTGCGACAAAGGTTACGGCGCGGGCAGTGGGTCATGCGATGTCCACTATGGTGGTCCAAGAGCGCCATCTCTGGCTGTGTCTGGCTGACATGTGGGAAACCGACAAGATCAGGTTCCTTAATTCCTCCGTGTCCCAGACCGGCCTCTTCGGCCTGCGTCTGCCTCCACTCCCGCGTCGCAGCAGCAGCCTCCACCCAAGCGACGTCATGGAGCCGGACGCAAGCAGGCCGCCCCGCCCGACCAGGCCCCTGCCAAGAAGAGGGGTGGCAAGGGTAAGGGCAAGTGGCCCTGAGACGGGTGACCCGGAGATGGGGAGTATTGCTCTTCAGGAGACTGTGACCGCACCGCTCCATCCCCCAGAGGAGGGCCGGGTGGAGAATCTTGTGTTCCGTTTTATTTCTGTTCCACCGCTGGTCCCAGATTTTCAATAAAAGAGCAATTTCCTCTGTCTCTGGGTCTCAAGGGGGCGCGGAGAGTGATGGCTGGTCAAACACCGGACCACACTCATCCTCCCCCCTCGCCAGCGGGCAGCAGTGGACGTCCTCCTCGCGTCCCTCCTGCCCACAGGTGGAATCAGGTAAGCGTTGCACAGCACACTCTTCACCCCGCTGTGGGCCGCCTCCACGAGACAGCCGCCCCAGCCTGGTACCACCTCGCTGCCCCATGGTGGATACGCCATTGGTCCCTATGGTCCCGCTTGCACAATCTCTGTGAGCCTGGCTAGAGCTCCACAGTCCGTCTCGTTGGCTCATTCGGACCATCAGGCTCGGCTATGCGATTCAGTTCACCCGGCGCCCCCCCAGGTTCAGGGGCGTCCGCTTCACTTCGGTGAAAGCTGCAGATGCCCATGTCCTGTGTCCGGAGATATCAGTCCTACTGGCAAAGGACGCGATAGAGCCGGTCCCTCCAGCCGATATGAAGACAGGCTTCTACAGCCCGTACTTCATAGTACCCAAGAAAACCGGTGGGTTACGACCTATCTTGGACCTGCGAGTCCTGAATCGGAGCCTCCACAAGCTACCGTTCAAGATGCTCATGCAGAAACGCATTTTCGAGTGCGACACAGGCCGTTCCTGCACTTTGCGTTCGAGGGTCGAACATATCAATACAAAGTCCTGCCCTTCGGGCTGGCCCTGTCCCCCCGTGTCTTCACGAAGGTCACGGAGGGGGCCCTTGTGCCCATGAGAGAACAGGGCGTTCACATCCTCAACTATCTCGACGACTGGCTCATTCTAGCACAGTCCAGGGATCAGTTGTGCGAACACAGGGACCTGGTGCTCAGACACCTCAGCCAGTTGGGTCTTCGGGTCAACTGGGAGAAGAGCAAACTTGCCCCGTGCAGAGGATCTCTTTTCTCGGTATGGAGTTGAATTCGGTCGAACGGACTGCGTGCCTCACAGAGGAGCGCATCCAGTCGATGCTGAACTGCCTGAACACGTTTCAGGGCAGGATGGTGGTTCCACTGAAACATTTTCAGAGGCTCCTGGGGCATATGGCAGCCGCTGCGGGAGTAACTCCGCTCGGCCTGCTTCATATGAGACCGCTTCAGCATTGGCTACACGGCCGAGTCCCGAGATGGCCGTGGCAACGCGGCATTCACCGGGTGAGCATCACACCGGCCTGCCGCCAATCCTTCAGCCCATGGTCAGACCCCTCGTTCCTTCGGGCCATTCATGTCCCTGGTGTGCGCAACCGTGTGGCCGACAAGCTTTCACGAGCTGTGCTCCCCAGGTGGTCCAGCTGATTTGGAGACAGTTCGGGATGGCACAGGTCGACCTGTTTGCCTCTCCAGAAACGTCCCATTGCCAGTGGTTCTATTCGCTGACCGAGGGCACACTCGGCACGGATGCACTGGCGCACAGCTGGCCCCAGGGGCTGCGCAAATATGCGTTTCCCCCAGTGAGCATACTCGCACAGACACTGTGCAAGGTCAGGGAGGACGAGGAGCAGGTCCTGCTAGTGGCGCCGTACTGGCCCACCCGGACCTGGTTCCCAGAACTTATGCTCCTCGCGACAGCCCCTCCTTTGCCGATTCCTCTGAGGAAGGATCTTCTAACTCAGAGACGGGGCACACTGTGGCACCCGTGTCCAGACCTGTGGAAGCTTCAAGTTTGGCCCCTGGACGGGACGCGGAGGTTCTAGGTGACTTACCCCAAGGGGTTAAGTGATGTGGTTAACACCATCACTTCGGCGCGAGCACCGTCTACAAGACAGGCCTACACCCTGAAGTGGAACCTGCTCGTCGAGTGGTGTTCTTCTCGCCGAGAAGACCCCTGAAGATGCTCGATTGCGTCTGTGCTTTCCTTCCTGCAGCAAGGGTTTGAGTGTAGGCTGTCCCCCTCCACCCTCAAAGTCTATGTTGCTGCGATATCCGCCTATCATGACCACGTAGATGGTAAGACGGTTGGTAAGCACGACCTGGTCGTCAGGTTCCTTAGGGGGACGAGACGGTTAAATCCTCCCCGTCCCCCCTCCATACCCTCTTGGGATCTTTCTCTGGTACTCCGAGCACTTCAGAATGCCCCATTTTAAGCCTTTGCAGTCAGCAGAGCTAAAGCTTCTCTCTATGAAGACTTTGCTGTTGGCTGCATTGGCCTCCATCAAGAGGGTAGGGACCTGCAGGCATTTTTGGTCGACGATTCGTGCCTAGAGTTCGGGCTGGGCGACGCCCACGTGGTACTAAGACCCCGGCCTGGCTATGTGCCCAAGGTTCCTACCACTCCCTTCAGGGACCAGGTGGTGAACCTGCAAGTGCTGCCCCCGGAGGAGGCAGACCCAGCCCTAGCTTTGCCCTGTTCCCTTCCGCGCCCTGCGGATCTACGTGGATAGAACTCAAAGCTTTAGGACCTGAGATCAGCTCTTTGTCTGTCATGGAGGCCAGCAGAAGGGAAAGGCTGTCTCCAAGCAGAGGATGGCCCACTGGATAGTGGATGCCATCACCTTGGCTTACCAAGCACAAGGTGTGCCCTGTTCGCTCAGGGTGCGAGCACACTCTACTAGAAGTGTTGCATCCTCCTGGGCGCTGGCACGTGGCGCCTCGCTGTCAGACATCTGTAGAGCTGCAGGCTGGGCGACACCTAACACGTTCGCTAGATTCTATAGCCTACATGTAGAGCCAGTTTCCTCCTGTGTTCTCACCTCAAACGGGTAGAAACACTGAGGGGCCCCGGCTCTTGTCGGCTTGCTGCGCTACGGCGTTATTTTCTCCAGAAGCAAACTCTGTGAGTCCTCCATCACCCTCGGTGCCGGACGTGGCGGAGCGTCTGGCATCAGGCCCCTTGCCGCTGAATCCTTGAGAACCGGTATTGGGCTTGAGTTATATGAGTGACCCTGAGGGGATCCCATATATCTGTCCACGGTCGCTCCTACGGGAAGCCTGTGTCTTTCCCTTGGGAAAGCCTTCCCATCAATGGGATTGAGCCCCCTCTCTCTGTCGCGGGCTACGGCTCAGCCTGTACTCCTACATAACTCCTTCGGGGGATGGGGCTTTCCCAGTGTTATCCAATAATCACTGAGCGGGTCATGCGGAACAGCAGTGATGGTCTTCCCGGTGTGAGCCCCGTCTCATCAGGTAAAGAGCTCAGGCAGCTCACATAGGGCACTGGAAGGGGGCAGAGGCCATGACGCTTTGGTAGGGATTCCTATTCGTCGGTACTCCGACGTGGCGTTGAGAGTGACCGACTGAATGGGAACGTCTCGGTTTCGTATGTAACCCTCGTTCCCTGAAGGAGGAACGTCCCGTCGCCATGTCCTCTGTACCGTGCTGGGGTGCCGGCTACCTACTCGGCTCCTCAGCAAAAGGCTGATTTGATGCAAGCACCTGTGTCTCATTTATACCCACGCTGCATGGCATGAACACCTGGTGCAATCATTGCATGCCAATGTGCATTGGCTCGTTTAGTTTCACTCAAAGTAGATTGGCTCTCGCGAGCGAGATTCCTATTCGTCGGTACGCCGACGTGGCGTCTCCGTTCCCTCCTTCAGGGAACGAGGGTTACATATGTAACCGAGACGTTCTGATGTCATACCTCTCTATGAGAGCTTATCTTTTTAGTAAGATTTTTTTTTTTATAGCTGTTGTAACATTATCAAAAGTTTCCTCACCCTGAATTTACAATGCTTAGTTGTTGAGGCGAAAAGTTCTATAGTGCATTTATTAAAATTAATGTCAATTCCAGTCATTAAGATCTAGCAGTCTACAAAATTATTAAGCATTAAATACTTAAAGTTAGTGCAAATGCAATTTACTTCCTGTCGCTTGTGCTTTAAAAACTGGTGTGTTCTTGTTCCAAAAAATAATTATGATAAAATAAACTCAATTAGCCACTCACCTAAAACTGCCCTTTGACGGTTACTCTTCAGGTTCCTCTCCAAAATATGTATCTCCAAGCCACTGAGACACCATCGCTAAATATGTTTAAAACTATAAATATAAATATTGTATGAATACATAATCATTTCTGTGTGCATTTCCAGATTTAAACATATTTTCTAAAATACATCAGATGGTAATTTGCCTTACATCTATGCGTGTTGAATGCTAGTAAGCCAGACATGCTGGCGGTTGAATAATTGCCTTTTGGACAGGATATTGTGTTTTACAGGAAATGAAAAACTCAGAACAAAAGATGAAAAATGTACCCTCTAAGATTATGTTTCAACCCTCATAATTGTAAAACAACACCCACGTCTAAAAACAATGAGGATGACCCTTGTTCCCCATGTAAACAGCCTTCCACATGCGTTGCTGATTATTGGCCACATCTCCGCTCTGTTGACTAAAGGGGTGCAATAATGGAATATCGTCATATCTTTATGAAGTCCCTTTTAAGTTGGCTCCCTTTCTCCAGGTAGAAATTGGGCTTTGACGGCAACAAAATGGACGGGGAATAGGCTGGCTCTGCTGCTCCTCATTACCGCCAGAGCCTGGCTGTTCTAGTCTGACCGCAGCCCTGTGACTCATTTCTACAGTGAGTGAACGCCACCGCTCCACTCTCCTTAATTTGCATGAAAGCTTTTCTGGCAGATCGCGCGCTCTGAAGAGCTCCCTTGCTATGGGATCCATTTGTAGCTTTAGTGACGGCATTATTCGAACACCTCGTGAAGGTATAGACGTCATTATTAGTAATTGACTGCTCATGCTGTGAATTTTATTTTGATTTTGTGGAGTTAGTGTAAGCTGATCAAGAATGTTGGCTCGGAAAGAGAGTGCCACTTGTGATTCGTATTTTGCAAATGTTAAATTCACACTGAATTTTCATAGTTAGAGATCTGGTCATAGCCTATATCTATATTGTGAGTCTTTAATGAACGATTCATGTCTCACTCAGGCTCAGATGGCAAGGTGTAAGATAAAGGCTGTAGATGTAAGACGAAAGCTGACCATAAAACACTAAACAACTCATAAACTCATACAATCAAAGCAAATACTAGTTTCAAATGTACAGTATGCTAGACATATAAATAGGCTGCACACAAATTAACTGATCTAACTTTCTAACATGTTATATTAAGTAGAAACTGCAGGAAGTTGCAACATAAGCTCATTGGAAAAGCGTGCCTCTACCTACTGTCACAATCTGTTGTGTTTTGGGTTTCGTTTTCAAGGACTTTTAGTATGTCATTTGTCATTTCCTGTGTTTGCCTTCTGTTTTCATCTGTTGCTTTTGGTACTCATTGCCTGCGCACCAATGTGCATACTATCCATCCTAAAGAGTATGTGAGATTATCGAAATGGAATACTTCCCTACTATATACTATGCAAAAAACAGTAGGCAGAAAGTCCCCAGGTGATTCTGAAGTGCACATTCGATGGAGGCCATGGATTTATGAATGGCAGTGAAGTGACACAACTGACACATGGAGCTCTTTCACGGTCAGTTGAGATACAAGATCACAGAACATCTAAATTCTCACAAAGATGCATTCTGTGGGGTTATGGTGTGGGGGTTGTTTTTCAGGGGAACTTGACTGGCCTGCACATCAACCCGATATAACTCCTATGGGGTGAATTAAAGCATAGACTGCAAGCCAGGCCACTCCTAAAGCTTGTGGAAAGCCTTCCCAGAAGAGTTGGAGCTGTTATAGCTGCAAAGGGTGGGCCAACTCCATATTAAACCTTACAGATTAAGAATGGGATGTCATTAAAGTTCATGTGGATTTAAAGGCAGACGTCCCAAAACTTTTGCCAATATAGTCTATTTATGCCTCCTCTTGTGCTGATTCAGTAGATTATCTGAACATGCTCCTCCCAAACTTTGTTAATAAAATATAATTTAGGGTAACACTTTACAATAAGGTTGTATTAGTTAACATTAGTTAATGCATTAGTTAACATGAACTAACCATGAACAACAACTCTGTTCAGCATTAGTTAATTTTTGTTAACATTAGTTTATAAAAATCCAGCTATTCATGGTTTGTTCATGCTAGTTCACAGTGCATTAACTAATGTTAGCACGATTTGAATCATGCGTTAGTAAATGTTGGAATTAACATAACAAAGATAAATAAATAGTTTATAAGTGCAGTTCATTATTAGTTCATGTTAACTAATTTAGTTCCTGTGTAATGCCCTCAGTTTAATTTGTTAATTGTCTGGTGTTGCCTGTGCTTGTGCACACTGTTGCGTTGCCTTCCTGTTGTATAGGATTACTCGTTGTTTTGTTTGTTAAAGTACGCTGCATTTTAGATCCACTTCACCTCACCTCATCTTTACCCTCAACCCAGCCGTGAATCCTACATTTGTTCAAAACTCCAAAAATGTACCTATACATACAATTCACTGCAGTTTGGCAACTTGTATTTCACACCAATTATGATTACAGGGGCAGATTATCATTAGTGAGTGAAACATACATATAGAATATTTCCACCTCTTTCATTCCTTAAAGGACTAAAATATCAAGACAATTTTCTTCTAAAATATAAATATTTGAAAGTATAATTTTCCATTTTAGATGCTCATATCTCAGTTATTGTACCTTGCAAAAGTGACTGATGTTTGACTGATAGCGCCATGAAAACTAAGTATTGTTGTTCATTTATTTTTAATAGCTTTTCCTATTATGCAAGCAACAATATTCATTAGAAGTTATTGCTGGTGCAATTGGACTTCATGTTGAAATTTATGTTTATTGTTGAAGTGCATGCTGAAGGTGATTTTACTATCTATTAGATCTGTTTTTTTTTTCTTCTTTGCTGGTGTACAACCAAGACTAGACGATCAATACATTGACAGTTAAAGAACCGCAAGACACTGGCTGCACCCGAAATCACATACTTCTCTACTATACAGTAGACGATAAACAGTAATGTGACAAAAGAAGCATGTCTGAATTCACAATACTCATAAAAGAATAGGCAAAAAGTACGGATGACCTACTACTTCCAGCGAGATTCTGTATAGTAACACTTTACTATTCCATGAGGCCACGGGAGAGGATTTGAGAATGGCAGTGAATGGCAGGCAAGTCATAGGAGAATAACAAAATGACGAATGCAGGACATCCAGATTACATTCATACTACACACATTCACACATTACTTGTTCAAATATATAATATACTTAAATATATAATATACTTATTTCAGATGCAGCCACTCTTACTCAGCACTATTTTGTTAGAGTGTCATGAAACGGAAGTTGCGATAGTCTTTTCTTCCCTATTGTGAGGTATCAGTGAATATACAGAAGTTGTGATAGTCCCTATTGTGGTGTATATTTGAGTGAAACTGCTACTCGAACAAGAAAAAATGTAGGGTAGGACCTGAATTTGCCTATCTGGAATTGAATGGATCATTGTTGTTTGCTTTGCTGTGATGTCATGTGAGTGACAGGTTGTCCCGCCGAGAACACGTGCCGAAAACACGTAATCAGAGAAGAGAAGTCACTGCAAGTGGGAGGGGTTATTTAGATTATTAGATGAGGGCATGTGAAAAAATTATGTATAAATCATTTATAATAAATACCGCAATATTCCATGAAAAAAAAGAATTTTGATTTCATGGCGACTTTAAGACTAGCTAATAACTAGCTAGTTTTTATTTGGACTTTCTGATAAATACTTGGCCCCTAATCTTAATGAATTAAATTTGTGTGAGGTAGTCACTTATAGATCATTATGTACACACTCACTGTGGATAAACAAACTATGATTTCAATACATAATTCTTCACTTAGGCTTCTTTATTGCAGCTTGTGTCAAGTACGAATGAGCCTGTAGAGTTGCGTGCGAGTCTGTGTATCCCCATCTGTCAATGAACGTGCATGACTGAATGTGAGTGTGTGTTTTCTGAGGAAGGTGTTAAAAATAGGGAAACATTAATCACTGACAGAAGCAGAAACAGATCAGTTTAGATGGGCCGTGGCCGGCGTCTCTGGCAGACCTCAGTGTCTGAGAGTGAGACTGACAGGCTTTAAATCAGGGCCTGTCTGTGGTTGTCACAGCAGATGGATTCGAGACAGATTTACCACCGGTGCGGACCAGGAGGCTGGAGGGAGGTCAGTAAGCACAGACAAAAACGTTGAGTGGGACAGAGGGAGAAATCCCAAGGGTGAAATTTGTAAAAATTGCTTTTGAAAGCTACCATTTTTCCTCCCACCGGTAAGCATTTGGAGCAGACTCTTAAACAAACAAGAATCAATGAGCATGCAAAATCACCCCTAACCTGTAAATGTAAGTGTGATGCAGTGCTGGTCTTCAGTAGGTCATAAACATCTCATAAACATGATCATACAACACTGTAAAATATGATTTTAAAATGTTTGCCGTTTCTTTGTAGTTATTTGTGAAATTTACTAGCAATTTCTGAGTTCATTCAAAGTAAATCTTGCACCACCATTTTTTGTGTGTGTAATAGACCTTATTCAGAGCAGCGCCATGACATGAATGAAATCGAGGCTGTGAAGGATAGACTATCTGTGTTTTCAATGTCATCCGCTGTAAAAAACTGTATAAAGAATTATCCTGATAATTTACTCACCCTCATGTCATCCAAGATGTTCATGTCTTTCTTTGTACAGTCGAAAAGAAATTACGTTTTTTGAGGAAAACATTCTAGGATTTTTCTCCATATAATGGACTTCAATGGGAACCAATGGGTTGAAAGTCCAAATTGCAGTTTCAATGCAGCTTTAAAGGGCTCTACACGATCCCAGATGAGGGATAAGGGTCTATTCTAGCAACATTTTAATTTTCCTAAAAACTAACAAAGTATATACTTTTTAACCACAAAGGCTCGTCTTGCACTGCTCTGCGATGCACCATGCATTACTTAATCACACTGAAAAGGTCACGCGTCTGACGTAGGTGGAAGTACTGACCCAGTGCCGAAAAACTCCATCTCAATTTTCTCAAAATCAGTCCTTCATCGTTGATTGATTGATTAATTTTTGAAATGCCGTTTGATTTATTCTTTGCACGTTCGCTTTGTAACCACTGGGTCGGTACTTCCAATGTGATTACGTAATGCGCGGCACCCAGCAGAGCAGTGCAAGATGAGCCTTTGTGTTTAAAAAGTACACTCACCTAAAGGATTATTAAGAACACCATACTAATACTGTGTTTGACCCCCTTTCGCCTTCAGAACTGCCTTAATTCTACGTGGCATTAATTCAACAAGGTGCTGAAAGAATTCTTTAGAAATGTTGGCCCATATTGATAGGATAGCATCTTGCAATTGATGGAGATTTGTGGGATGCACATCCAGGGCACGAAGCTCCCGTTCCACCACATCCCAAAGATGCTCTATTGGGTTGAGATCTGGTGACTGTGGGGGCCATTTTCGTACAGTGAACTCATTGTCATGTTCAAGAAACCAATTTGAAATGATTCGAGCTTTGTGACATGGTGCATTATCCTGCTGGAAGTAGCCATCAGAGGATGGGTACATGGTGGTCATAAAGGGATGGACATGGTCAGAAACAATGCTCAGGTAGGCCGTGGTATTTAAACGATGCCCAATTGGCACTAAGGGGCCTAAAGTGTGCCAAGAAAACATCCCCAACACCATTACACCACCACCACCAGCCTGCACAGTGGTAACAAGGCATGATGGATCCATGTTCTCATTCTGTTCACGCCAAATTCTGACTCTACCATCTATGTCTCAACAGAAATCGAGAATCATCAGACCAGTCAACATTTTTCCAGTCTTCAATTCAATTCAATTAAATTCAATTCAATTCAAATTTATTTGTATAGCGCTTTTCACAATACACATTGTTTCAAAGCAGCTTTACAGAAAGTGCATTTCATAGATGTACAGTAAAAATGTTAGAAAGACAATGTTAAAGAAAAATGTTCGAAAAAGTTAATCAATCGTGTATTAATTTAGGCCATAACAACGCTGGCGTTGAGTCGTCTCTTCACAGGCGTGGAGTCATCTCATCACAGGTGTTGGGGCATTCGAAGTCTCCATGAGAGGCTGGATACAAACTGGAGCTGACGAACTATTTACCTCGGGACTAGTGTCCCAAGATAACAACAGAAAAGCAGATGGGAAATAATTAGCGTAGCTGCTGTTCAGAATATTATATTAATGCTTTTGATCCGATTTAACTGTAGTATAAAAGGTAATTATAATGTGAATGCTTGGCTAAAGAGATGCGTCTTTAATCTAGTTTTAAACTGGGACAGCGAGTCTGAACCTCAAACAATATCAGGAAGACTATTCCAGAGTTTAGGAGCTAAATGTGAAAATGCCCTCCCTCCTTTAGTGGACTTAGATATCCTAGGAATGACCAGAAGCATAGAGTTTAGTGATCTTAAAGAGTGCGATGGATTGTAGGGCGATAGAAGATCCGTTAAATACACTGGAGCTATACCATTTAGGGCTTTATAGGTCAGTAGCAATACTTTGTAATTGATACGGAACTTAATAGGTAACCAGTGTAGAGATGATAAAATTGGTGTTATATGATCATATTTTCTTGACCTAGTAAGAACACTAGCAGCTGCGTTTTGGACTAACTGTAGTTTGTTTATTGAGAATGCAGGACAACCAGCTAATAAAGCATTACAGTAATCTAATCTCGAGGTCATGAATGCATGAACTAACTTTTCTGCATCAGAAATAGAAAGCATGTTACGTAGCTTAGCAATGTTTCTAAGGTGGAAAAATGCCGTTCTTGTAACATATGAAATATGATTTTCGAATGTCAGGTTACAGTCTAATATAACACCCAGGTCTTTTACTGCAGTGGATAAAGTGACAGGACATCCTTCCAAGTTAAAATTGTATTGTGAGAGGTTTTGTGGGCAGTTTTTTGGACAAATAAGTAACGTTACGTTTTATCTGAATTTAATAGCAGAAAATTACACGTCATCCAGTATTTAATATCTTCAACACACGCTGTCAGTTTAGATAATTTAGCGTTTTCATCCGGTCGTGATGAAATATATAATTGAGTGTCATCAGCATAACAGTGGAAATTAATTCCATGTTTTCTTATAATATTACCAAGTGGCAGCATATATATTGAGAATAGCAGAGGGCCTAACACGGATCCTTGCGGCACCCCATAGTCTACTGATGTCATCTTTGATTTTTCCCCATTTAAACAGACAAAATGGTAGCGGTCTGATAAGTACGATCTAAACCAGTTTAATGCCTGTCCCTGAACACCAGTATAATTTTGAAGTCGATCTATGAGTATTTTATGAGTATTTTATGATTTATAGTATCGAACGCAGCACTAAGATCGAGTAGAACTAGTATTGAGATACAGCCTTGGTCAGAAGCTAGAAGTAAATCATTTGTGATTTTAACGAGTGCAGTTTCTGTGCTATGATGCGGCCTGAATCCTGATTGAAATTTTTCATAGATATAATTTTCTTGCAAGAAAGAGCACAATTGAGCGGACACAACTTTTTCTAGTATTTTAGACATAAATGGAAGATTTGAAATTGGTCTGTAATTTGCTAGGTTATAATGATCTAATTGTGGCTTCTTAATGAGAGGTTTTATGACTGCCAACTTGAATATTCTTGGAACATGACCTAAAGATAAAGACGAGTTAATAATATTGAGAAGAGGCTCTTCCACTACAGGTAACAACTCTTTCAGTAGTTTAGTGGGTATTGGATCTAATAAACATGTTGTTGGTTTAGATGCAATGATAAGTTTATTTAGCTCTTCCTGTCCTATAGTTGTAAAGCGGTGTAGTAGTTCTTGAGGGGCGATAGTTGCGGTTGAATCATAAGGCATCATTAAAGATTGTACATTTACAATTTTGTTTCTGATGCTTTCTATTTTCTCAGTGAAGAAATTCATAAAATCATTACTACTAAACTGTAACGGAATATTTTGCTCAGGCGATGCTTGTTTATTTGTTAGTCTAGCCACGGTGTTAAATAAAAACCTTGGGTTATTTTGATTATTTTCTATTAGTTTGCGGAGATGCTCAGCCCTGGCTGCTTTTAGGGCCTTTTTATAACGTGACATACTATCTTTCCACGCGATTCTAAAGACCTCTAAATTAGTTTGTTTCCATTTACGCTCTAAGTTACGAGTTTCTCTCTTGATAACATGTGTAGCACTGTTGTACCATGGTGCTTTAGTTTTCTCTCTAACCTTTTTTAATCTAATTGGTGCAACAATTTCTAATGTGCTAGATAAAATGGTGCTCATACTGCTAGTCATTTCCTCTAGTTCATCTGTTTGTTTGGGTTCACTGAGCAGCTGAGACAGATCAGGTAAGCTATTTGAGAATCTATCTATAGTGGTTGGAATGATTGTTCTGCCTGGTCGATAACGTGGCGCAACATGACAGATTTCAGCAGTACGCAGTATGCAAGTTACCATGTAATGGTCAGTGACATCATCACTTTGCGGTATAATATCTATATCGGTTGGTTCCATGTGATATAATTAAATCTAGTGTGTGATTAAGACGATGAGTGGGACCAGTGACGTTTTGCTTGATCCCAAAGGAGTTTAATACGTAAACGCAGCCCCTAATGCATCATTTGTGTTATCTACGTGTATGTTAAAATCTCCAACAATTAATGCTTTATCGACGTTGACCAATAGATCTGAGAGAAAGTCTGCAAACTCTTTTAAGAAATCAGCCTAGGGCCCTGGAGGTCTATACACAAGAGATAATACGGATTTCTTTCTTACATCTAAGAGCGTAACATTTAGCACTAGTACTTCAAACGAATTAAACCTGTGATCTGTTTTATGAGTAACATTAAGAATATCTCTATAGATTGTTGCAACACCGCCACCACGACCAATCAGACGGGGCTCATGCTTATAACAGTATCCTGGCGGAGTAGACTCATTTAGACCAAAATAATAATTTGGCTTAAGCCAGGTTTCAGTAAGGCAAAGTACATCGAAACTATTATCTGTGACCATTTCATTTACAATAACCGCCTTAGGTGTGAGCGATCTAATGTTTAGAAGACCTAGTTTTAGAAATTGTTTTTGTTTACTAATATTGAGATTTTCTGGTTTAATCACAGTTAGATTTTTCCTAGATCCTACAGTAGATTTAATGTTTGACCTCACTAAACGAGGAATAGACACAGTTTCTATATAATGTTCTACATTGGTACTTATGTCAATTAAGTTAGGACAGAATTGTTTTTGTTCACTAATATTAAGATTTTCTGGTTTAATCACAATTATATTTTTCCTAGATCCTACAGTAGATTTAATGTTTGACCTCACTAAACGAGGAATAGACACAGTTTCTATATAATGTTCTACATTGGTACTTATGTCAATTAAGTTAGGACAGAATTGTTTTTGTTCACTAATATTGAGATTTTCTGGTTTAATCACAATTATATTTTTCCTAGATCCTACAGTAGATTTAATGTTTGACATCACTAAATGAGGTATAGACACAGTTTCTATATAATGTTCTACATTGGTACTTATGTCAATTAAGTTAGGACAGCAAAGACTGTGATCTGGACTTTGACTTACTAGTCATATGGTGGTGTGTAACGCCCTGGAGATGTTGTCCGACAGAAGAGCCGCTCCGATTCTGCTGGGGTGAAGGCCATCAGGACGGAAGAGCCTAGGTCGCTCCCAGAAAAGATTCCAATTATTTACAAAGAGCAGCTTCTGTTCATTACACCATGACATTAACCATTCATTTAGAGCAAATAATCTACTGAACTTTTCATGTCCTAGTCGGTACGTGGGAAGGGGTCCAGACACGATGATCATTGCTTCAGGCGATGTTCTGCGCACCGTCTCTACCAGGCTCTTGTAGTCCTTCTTCAGAACCTCCGTCTGCCGCAGCCTGGTGTCGTTCGTTCCCGTGTGCAACACGACAGCTCCAATGCGCTCGTCACCGTTTAGGATCTCGGGAACCTGCGCAGCGACATCGAGAACACGAGCACCAGGAAAGCAGTGAGTGATTACCTTGCCTTTACCTGAGGTAGCGTGGACATGCCGGACGATGGAAGTACCGATGACCACAGCGTCGCGTTCCGTCTCGCGAAGAGGGGGGAAGTGGTTCCGGGTGGAGATCTCGAAGACCGGGAGGGGCGGAGAGGTCCTAGCTCTGGCCCTGGCTCAGTCTTCAACTGTCCAATTTTAGTGATCTTGTGCAAATTGTAGCCTCTTTTTCCTATTTGTAGTGGAGATGAGTGGTACCCGGTGGGGTCTTCTGCTGTTGTAGCCCATCCGCCTCAAGGTTGTGCATGTTGTGGCTTCACAAATACTTTGCTGCATACCTCGGTTGTAACGAGTGGTTATTTCAGTCAAAGTTGCTTTTCTATCATCTTGAATCAGTCGGCCCATTCTCCTCTGACCTCTAGCATCAACAAGGCATTTTCGCCCACAGGACTGCCGCATACTGGATGTTTTTCCCATTTCACACCATTCTTTGTAAACCCTAGAAATGGTTGTGCGTGAAAATCCCAGTAACTGAGCAGATTGTGAAATACTCAGACCGGCCCGTCTGGCACCAACAACCATGCCACGCTCAAAATTGCTTAAATCACCTTTCTTTACCATTCTGACATTCAGTTTGGAGTTCAGGAGATTGTCTTGAACAGGACCACACTCCTAAATGCATTGAAGCAACTGCCATGTGATTGGTTGATTAGATAATTGCATTAATGAGAAATTGAACAGGTGTTCCTAATAATCCTTTAGGTGAGTGTATATGCATTTTAATTTTTTTTTGAAAATGTCCAATTGTTTCGCTGGATAAGACTCTTATTCTTTGGCTGGGATCGTGTAGAGCTCTTTGAAGCTGCATTGAAACTGCAATTTGGACCTTCAACAGTACAAGTACAACAGTACAACAGGTACCCCATTGAAGTCCACTATATGGATGAATGTTTCGCCAATCATTATTTCTGTACATATTCAGGTCTTTAGCGACCCGGATCTATATCTAACACGCCATGGACCTCTACCTCTCACGATAATATAAAACTCTCCTGATATTAGAGTAACAATTACAGAAGAATAAAATAAAGCATATGTTTTTACCTTTTGGAGCTTGGAAGGGTTCAGTTTGAGCAGATGTACCATCATCACTGTTCTCGTCAAAGCTCATTTCCCAGTACATTCACCATCTGGCTCAAACATGTTCTTAGATCTATAATTGTCAACATCTTCAAAATCAATATTTGGATTGCTGACAGCTTCTTCACTAGACTCACCATCAAGTGACAGTGACACTAATATTTTATTGCATTCAGAAAATCGCTAAGCCATTTCAAGTTTTGCTGATGATACTTCCTATTCTTTTGTTTTCTGCCTGCAGTAACTATGAGTGAAACGTCACTTCATCATTGTGTAACAGACATTGCCACTTTGTGGAATAAAGGTCAACTGCACTTTTATTGTAGTGCTGAAAAAATATACTTACACTGTTATGTTTAGTGTGGCACGATGGACACGTTTTAGCCTCATTCGCGCGTTCAGTTTGCGCAAAAGAGTCGAATTGAGTGACTTGTTCGAGTGATATTATTGGTGCTTTTTGTGCATTCACACGTTTGAAGCGAATTCACGTCTGACGCCTGAGTTGAAAAATCTGAACTTTGGCGTCTGTTCGTGCCCCGTTAACCAGGAACCTGCTTGCTGCTGTCACTTGGTGGAGTGACATGATAAACGGGGGCAGGCCCGCCCGGAGTCACTCATTCAATGTTATATGTTGATATTGGCAGTGAGCAGTCATACAGAGCTATATGGGTGCGGGACAGGTGAAAGTACCTCTGAAAGCGGCCTTTATCCAGACGTATAGCTCCTGGAGCGCCTCGAATGCATGTCTATTTCGCTTCCAATTCGCTTTAGAGTGGATTCAAAATATTCAAGCGTCCAACTAGACGCGATAGAAGTGAATTTGAAGCTCAATTTGCGTTCGGTGTGAACGCAGCATTACACACTTCGAGGTGTTAGCAACCCTATTTTTTTTTTATACTAAGAATTAATGGGAAAACAGGCATTCTTTAATAATTTTGTTATTTTCTTCTTGTTATATTGTTAATAATGAATTGATTGAGGAATACTAAGAAGGTTGATGTCTAACTTTAAAAAAATGAATGACGAGGATGGTTGTGAATAACATCCCGGGTCACTATAAGACCAGAGGGCGTTATGTGTAATGATATTACGCAGCGCCTGAAAATAGTCCCCAGCATGCTCTCTGTGCAAGCAGGTTGTCACGTTGGTTATGTTGACAGAAGTTTGCCTATTTTCAGGCGCTGTGTAATATCATTGCGCTTGCTGCACCCATGGTATTATTACGCAGGAATGAGAGTATAGTTGCCATATCGTATATTCCTTGCCACATTGGTCTAGAAAATCGCAACTTTTCATTTTCCGTCGGTCTTAGTACACGATGGAACTATACACATCACGACATGTAAATAGGAAAATGTTTATTTTTTTTAATTAACTTATTTTGTCACTTATTGAGCAGTAGACTAGCTGGAGCCATTTACCTTCAGTCTTTGTGCTAAGCTAGGCTAGTGGTGGGTGCATCAGACAGAGTTATGGTAAGCATGGATATGAGGATGGTATGTATGGACTTATCTAACTCTGGGGGATAGGGTGAATAAGCTAAAGATCCAAAAAGTCGGCGTGTTCCTTTAAGGGTTTGAATTGTTCTGCTGATGAAACACTACTAAATCTTTCCAAAACATTTCAGTAGACAAAAAACACCAGACAACATGAGCTGTGGAAAATTATAAGTGATCTAGCAATCTTTATACAGCTTTCTACAGTGGATGCTTAAAAACACGGTAAGTCTATCCTTCAAAGCTGCGCTTTCATACATGTCATGGCACTGCTCTGAATAAGGTCTATTACGCTGAAAAAATTGTGTTGAAGTTCCACTTCGAAAGGGAACCACATATTCCTTCTCCAGTTTCCTGCTTACAAACTTTCAAAACAAATTAATTAAAATATCAGCAGTAGAAACTGCTGATGAGCAGCATATAAATAGAGCAAGATGAAGCTGCAAGTCCATTTTGATACCTTCAGACAGCACCTATCTATTTTTAATAATGCAATTAGATCAGGCTGGTACACTCATTTCGCTAAATTGGTCTCTGAGAACCAGAACACCCTAAGGGCGCTATTCTGGACCATTGGCAGGCTTCTAAACGCCTCTCTTAGAAGTCATCCTGATATAATACCAGGCTTTAAATGTGATAAATTGGCAGAGTTCCCTAAAACGTATCAACATAAGTTGGATATAAACAGAGCATTTGAAAATAGTATATTTGAGTATATTTGTATCATTTACCATTGCAAGAAGCTAATTTAATCGTTTTTAATGTTGTTGATCCGGATGCAATGAGGAAAGTGATTCAGTTTGGGCCTTTCAACAAAAGCTGCTCATCAGGTTCAAACCAAATACCAAATCTTGATTTAAAACTGTCTAGTACAGCAGTTTCCTTCATTATTTTGGAAATGTTGAATGATGTTGGTCACTTTTGGTTTCAAAGTCCAGGACTACATTTTGAGGTCAGTAAGAATTTGTAATGTTTTTGAAAGAAAGTTATGCTCACCACAAGGCTGCATTTATTTGAACAAAAATATGCAGTATGTTTGTGAAATATTATTACAATTTAAAGTAACTATTTCCCACTTTAATATATTTTAAAATGTAATTTATTCCTGTGATGCAAAGCTGAATTTTCAGCATCATTACTCCAGTCTTCAGTATCATGTGATCCTTCAGAAATCATTCTAATATGCTGATTTGCTGCTCAAGAAACATTTCTTATTATTATAAAAGTTGAAAATATTTTTGTGGATCAGAACAGAATTTATTTGAAATAATTTGTAAGATTATAAATGTATTTACTGTAACTTTTGACCAATTTAATGCATATTTGAATACAATTAATAAAAGTGAATTTCTTTAAAAACATAAATAAATAAATAAATGAGCACTGACTCCGAACTTTTGAACGGTATTGTACATCTAACTGTTAGACATTTAAATGTCTTTTTTGGTGTTTTTATTGAAAGGTGTAATATAAATTTGCATTGATTTATTGACGGAGCTGCATCAGATGAGAACTAATGAGAATGACAGCAGTGAGTGCTTTCCAAGCAATATTGACAATTCTACCTGATGAACAAAAACATATGGAGCAAAATTGCATTGCTGAAATATACAGAGAGCTGTGATTTCCATATAATTGAATCCAGATTACATTTCATTAGGCCTCATCTGGCCTGACTGAAAGCGCATCCCTGGAACACACACACACACATGCATAGCTTCAAAGAAAGTAATTTGTCTATTTAGATGTTTAATTATGATTTAATGTTAAGAAACCCAAATATATATATATATATATATATATATATATATATATATATATATATATATATATATATATATATATATATATATATATATATATATATATATATATATATATATATATATTTATTTATTTATTTTTTTTTTTTTTTTCAAGTAATGGTCAGGAGCACACTTCAAAATATTCTTTAGATTCAGTACTTTTATATGCATGCCTGATTTCACGGAGAGCAAAATGTTAGGTGCTTCTACATCAGTGTTATTCACCTATAATTTCCCTCTGAGTTATTAATCGGGTTAAGTTTAGGGGTAGGGGTATTGTTAGGATTAGATTTTCGGACAGGAATCTTGTTTCAGGATCAACAAAATATGTTGACCCAGGAACGTGTCTAACTTAGCAAAATAAGGATATGCTGTTTATACAGTATATGAGGAATGTTGTCCTGCGGTGTGACATCTAAAACTCTAAAACTATTATAAGATATATACAAGTACATTTTATGTCCTCATACTAATAGGTTTAAAAAAAAATGTTTTGCCTGACTGCAGGACTGTTTAAAATAAACTAGTGCAAAAACTCAACCCAAATAAAGCAATGTTGCAGAAAACACTATACATAGCACCAGAGCATTTTCAAATAATGGCAAATCTGTGTATGCAATATGCAGAAAAATAGATAGATAGCAATGATTGACAGACGGATGGATGATAAGCTGTTGTCTATTATCAGACTTCCCATATTGCTTCACTGCCTGTTATTTAAAAAACGAATCCAGACTTGCATTTAGTTTGTTTACATTTGAATTATCATGTTTTTATGCTGTTGGCCTATTGGATGTTTATGATAAAATGTCAGTCATGGAAGCTGCAGAATTGACTAGTTTGAATGGCTGACATTTGCACAAAAAAAAAAGTATAAATAAAAGAATCAAATTATCGGGTAACACTTCACAATAATCATTGTTAAAGTTAATTTCAACATTTTTCTAATACATTATTGAAATCAAAAGTTGTATTTGTTAAAGGGATAGTTCACCCAAAAATGAAAATTACCCCATGATTTACTCAAGCCAACATAGGTGTACATGACTTTCTTCTTTCAGACGAATACAATTGGAGATATTTTAAATAATGTCCTGGCTCTTCCAAGCTTTATAATGCAATGAATAGAGGATGAGATTTTGAAGCCTAAGAAAGTGCATCCATCATAAAAGATACCCACACGGCTTCGGCAGGGTTAATAAAGACCTTCTGAAGTGAATCGATGCATAAGAAAAATATCCATATTTAAAACTTTGTAAACTAAAATAACTAACTTCCGCAGGCAGCCGTACGCATCGATTTACGGAGACCTGACCTGACGCATGACGTATTGATGAACGCGGAAGCGCAGAGGATATAACCAAACAAAATACTGGTCACGTATTAGGTCCTGTCCCAAATGGCACCCTAAACCCTTGCGGTCTTCCTACGAGTTAACACTTTCATGACGTAACGCTGCTTTTACTTTTGGGAAGAAGTCCGCTGTGGAACCTGCACCAGTGCGGGCTCGGCAGAAGTGCGCATTGAGGGCGCATATCGACCGCAAAGCACGAGCACCCTTCTGAGACATAAATTGACAAATGGGACACTCTACGGTCGCGTGGACTTAACAGACACGTGCATGCGGCAACCATTGCAAGTCCACATGACCGAAAGTGCATATGAAGTGTGTCATTTGGGACAGGGCCTTAGAAGTCTAAAGCCCGGAAGAGGAAATAACCTTCCACCAGCAGGTGGCAGTAGCTGAACAGCCAATCAGAATGATCAGATGGCCCGAATGACCGATGAGCTCAGATGCCGATTCAACATGTCGAATCGTCCATAAAAAAAGCAGACAAGGACCAACTTCAGCCGACGATGCAGAACACCAAAACTACGGCCAACCGTTGGCTTTGTCTATTCTGGGCTTAAAATTTGAATTTTTTAAGATAAATGTCGGATTTCGATGTAAGAGAAGAGGAGCTTGAGTTTGTTGCCCAGCCCTATTTGTTTGAACCGCGAGAGTGTAAAGTTTTAAATATGGATATTTTTCTTACACAAACACATCGCTTCGCTTCAGAAGGCCTTTATTAACCATCTGGAGTCGTGTGGATATATTTTATGATGAATGGATACACTTTTTTGGGTTTCAAAATTTCTATCTAATCTCTACTCACTGCTATTATAAAGCTTATAAGAGCCAGGACATTATTTAATATCTCAGATTGTATTCGTCTGAAAGAAGAATGTCATACACCCAGGAGGCTTGAGGATGAGTAAATCATGGGATAATTTTCATTTCTGTGTGAACAATCCCTTTAATATTAGTTAATGCACTGTGAAGTAACATGAACAAACCACGAACAACTAACATTAACAAAGATGAACAAATACAGTACCAAAGGCCCCACTTTATATTAGGTGGCCTTAACTACTATGTTCTTACATCAACAAATTGTTTTCATATTGTATTGCAAAACACTTTTGCTAATATTGAGGTGGGATACGGGTAAAGTTAGGGATAGCTGTGATGGTCTGGGCAAGTTTAAAGGAACACTACATTTTTTTTAAAATAGTTCTCCTAGAGTTAAACAGTTGAGTTTTACCGTTTTCGAATCCATTTAGCCGATCTCCGGATCTGGCAGTAGCACTATTAGCATAGCTTAGTATGGTTTATTGAATCTGATTAGACCGTTAGCATCTCGCTCAAAAATGACCAAAGAGTTTTGATATTTTTCCAACACGATCTCATGACAATGCGTATAAATAGTACGAGTGTGCAATCTCATGGAATGTATACGCCAAAACTCATTTTGGCGTGCATATGCTACGCAGTTTTTGCATGCATATGATACGCACTTTATGACACGCTTTTGGGTAGAATGGTGGTGGGGGGGTGGGGGGTTCGTACATATAATACGCCATAAAGTACGTATCATATGCATGCGAAAAACGGCATACCATATGCACGCCAAAACTCATTTTGGTGTATACATTCCACAAGATTGCACACACGTACTATTGATACGCATTTTCGTTTACGATTGCTCCTGATCGATTGCTTCTTTGTTCTACTGTTAAATATAACCTACTTATCACCATACATTGTTTAAGAATTGCCTATCACGTTAAATTTGACATCGCTAGCTTTTAATCTAAATCACCATCACACTTTAACATTTCGCTAGCCTGTTAGCTTGTCATATCTGCACCCGGGTCTCCTGTTTTCTGAGTTCATTAAACAACCGTGGTGAGTTGGATTAGTAAATACAGGTGCTCGTTATATAATTAGAATATCATCAAAAAGTTTATTTATTTCACTAATTCCATTCAAAAAGTGAAACTTTTGAAATTATACACAGACTGAAATATTTCAAATGTTTAGTTCTTTTCATTTTGTTGATTATAACTGACAAATAAGAAAAATCCCAAATTCAGTATCTCAGAAAATCAGAAAATTTGAATATTGTGAAAAGGTTCAATTTTGAAGACACCTGGTGCCACACTCTAATCAGCTAATTAACTCAAAATACCTGCAAAGGCCTTTAATGGTCTCTCAGTCTAGTTCTGTAGGCTACACAATCATGGGGAAGACTGCTGAATTGACAGTTGTCCAAAAGACGACCATTGACACCTTGCACAAGGAGGGCAAGACACAAAAGGCCATTGCAAAAGAGGCTGGCTGTTCACAGAGCTCTGTATCCAAGCACATTAATAGAGAGGCGAAGGGAAGGAAAATATGTGGTAGAAAAAAAAGTGCACAAGCAATAGGGATAACCACACCCTGGATAGGATTGTGAAACAAAACCCATTCAAAAATATGGGGGAGATTCACAAAGAGTGGACTGCAGCTGGAGTCAGTGCTTCAAGAACCACTATGCACAGACGTATGCAAGACATGGGTTTCCGCTGTCGCATTCCTTGTGTCAAGCCACTCTTGAACAACAGACAGCGTCAGAAGCGTCTCGCCTGGGCTAAAGACAAAAAAGACTGGACTGCTGCTGAGTGGTCCAAAGTTATGTTCTCTGATGAAAGTAAATTTTGCATTTCCTTTGGAAACCAGGGTCCCAGAGTCTGGAGGAAGATAGGAGAGGTGTTGCTTGAGGTCCAGTGTAAAGTTTCCACAGTCAGTGATGGTTTGGGGTGCCATGTCATCTGCTGGTGTTGGTCCACTGTGTTTTCTGAGGTCCAAGGTCAACGCAGCCGTATACCAGGAAGTTTTAGAGCACTTCATGCTTCCTGCTGCTGACCAATTTTATGGAGATGCAGATTTCATTTTCCAACAGGACTTGGCACCTGCACACAGTGCCAAAGCAACCAGTACCTGTTTTAAGGACCATGGTATCCATGTTCTTAACTGGCCAGCAAACTCACCTGACCTTAACCCCATAGAAAATCTATGGGGTATTGTGAAGAGGAAGATGCGATATGCCAGACCCAACAATGCAGAAGAGCTGAAGGCCACTATCAGAGCAACCTGGGCTCTCATAACACCTGAGCAGTGCCACAGACTGATCGACTCCATGCCACGCCGCATTGCTGCAGTAATTCAGGCCAAAGGAGCCCCAACTAAATATTGAGTGCTGTACATGCTCATACTTTTCAAGTTCATACTTTTCAGTTGGCCAAGATTTCTAAAAATCCTTTCTTTGTATTGGTCTTAAGTAATATTCAAGATACTGAATTTGGGATTTTCCTTAGTTGTCAGTTATAATCATCAAATGAAAAGAAATAATCATTTGAAATATATCAGTCTGTGTGTAATGAATGAATATAATATACAAGTTTCATTGTTTGAATGGAATTAGTGAAATAAATAAACTTTTTGATGATATTCTAATTATATGACCAGCACCTGTAGTGTCCAGCAAACAATTGTGATAAGTTGGATGAATCAACAAACACGGTAAGCCATATCATCTTCTCCTGTCATTGTCACTTGCACTGCATGCTGCATGTTTAGTATAGGCTTCTCCGTTGGCAAACAGGGCTTCACATGTGATAAATGTAAGGAGATAGTTAGGCTGACGGAGAAGATTTCAGAATTAGAAACACGCATCCATACTTTATTTGAGAGTAGTGAGGATGTAACAGCTTTAAATACACTGATTTGGATGCGAATAGCTTAGTGAACTCTGTACATTCTTCGGTTCCGGCTGCAGGGAAACTGGGTGACAGTGAGACGGCATAGTCGCGGATCTAAAAAGCGCTTTCCATTCCGGTTAGAACATCAAACAGGTTCTCCCCTCTCTGTGAAGCACCCACTGAGTATCCTGTTGGAAGTGCCCTAGTCATTGGCGATTCTATTACACGTAACGTGAATATAGAGACACTAGCCACCATAGTCGCATGTTTACCGGGAGCCAAAGCGCCTGACATCAAAGCAAATTTAAAAGTGCTGGCTAAAGCTAATCGTAAATTCTCTAAGATTATTATTCACGTCGGCACTAATGATGTTCGACTTCGCCAGTCGGAGATCACCAAAATTAACATTAAAGAGGTGTGTGAACTTGCTAGTACGATGTCAGAGGCTGTTTATTGTTCTGGACCACTCCCTAAAAGGAGTGATGAGATAGTTAGCAGACTATCATCACTCAATGGCTGGTTGTCTAAGTGGTGTCCGAAAAATAACATAGGGTTCATAGACAATTGGAAAAGTTTTTGGGGCAGACCTGACCTGTTGAAGAAGGATGGCATCCATCCCTCCTGGGGTGGTTCCGCTCTTCTCTCTAGTAATTTGGCACATAGTCTTAGAGCTAAATCTTGACTCACTAGGGCCCAAGTCAGGAAGCAGACAAACTGGTTAAACCGACCATCTGCTTGCTGTCTCACGTCACCGGAGTCAGATAAATTCAATTCAATTCAAATTTATTTGTATAGCGCTTTTCACAATACACATTGTTTCAAAGCAGCTTCACAGAAAGTGCATTTCATAAATGTACAGTAAAAATGTTAGAAAGACAATGTTATAGAAAAATGTTCAAAAAAGTTAATCAATTGTGTATTAATTTAGGCCATAACAACGCTGGCGTTGAGTCGTCTCTTCACAGGCGTGGAGTCGTCGCATCACAGGTGTTGGGGCATCCGAAGTCTCCATGAGCGGCTGGATACAAACTGGAGCTGACAAACTATTTACCTCGGGACTAGTGTCCCGAGATAACAACAGAAAAGCAGATGGGAAATAATTAGCAAAGCTGCTGTTCAGAATATTATATTAATGCTTTTGATCCGATTTAACTGTAGTATAAAAGGTAATTATAATGTGAATGCTTGGCTAAAGAGATGCGTCTTTAATCTAGTTTTAAACTGGGACAGCGAGTCTGAACCTCGAACAATATCAGGAAGACTGTTCCAGAGTTTAGGGGCTAAATGTGAAAATGCCCTCCCTCCTTTAGTGGACTTAGATATCCTAGAAATGACCAGAAGCCTAGAGTTTAGTGACCTTAAAGAGCGCGATGGATTGTAGGGCGATAGAAGATCCGTTAGATACACTGGAGCTAAACCATTTAGGGCTTTATAGGTCAGTAGCAAAACTTTGTAATTGATACTGAACTTAATAGGTAACCAGTGTAGAGATGATAAAATTGGTGTTATATGATCATATTTTCTTGACCTAGTAAGAACTCTAGCAGCTGCGTTTTGGACTAACTGTAGTTTGTTTATTGAGGCTGCAGGACAACCAGCCTCATTATCATTACAGTCAAAAGCATTACAGTAATCTAATCTCGAGGTCATGAATGCATGAACTAACTTTTCTGCATCAGAAATAGATAGCATGTTACGTAGCTTAGCAATGTTTCTAAGGTGGAAAAATGCCGTTCTTGTAACATATGAAATATGATTTTCAAATGACAAGTTGCGGTCTAATATAACACCCAGGTCTTTTACTGAAGTGGATAAAGTGACAGGACATCCTTCCACACACGCTGTCAGTTTAGATAATTTAGCGTTTTCATCCGGTCGTGATGAAATATATAATTGAGTGTCATCAGCATAACAGTGGAAATTAATTCCATGTTTTCTTATAATATTACCAAGTGGCAGCATATATATTGAGAATAGCAGAGGGCCTAACACGGATCCTTGCGGCACCCCATAGTCTACTGACGTCATCTTTGATTTTTCCCCATTTAGACAAACAAAATGGTAGCGGTCTGATAAGTATGATCTAAACCAGTTTAATGCCTGTCCCTGAACACCAGTATAATTTTGAAGTCGATCTATGAGTATTTTATGATCTATAGTATCGAACGCAGCACTAAGATCGAGTAGAACTAGTATTGAGATACAGCCTTGGTCAGAAGCTAGAAGCAAATCATTTGTGATTTTAATGAGCGCAGTTTCTGTGCTATGATGCGGCCTGAATCCTGATTGAAATTTTTCATAGATATCATTTTCTTGCAAGAAAGAGCACAATTGAGCGGACACAACTTTTCTAGTATTTTAGACATAAATGGAAGATTTGAAATTGGTCTGTAATTTGCTAGGTTATTATGATCTAATTATGGCTTCTTAATGAGAGGTTTTATGACTGCCAGCTTGAATATTCTTGGAACATGACCTAAAGATAAAGACGAGTTAATAATATTGAGAAGAGGCTCTTCCACTACAGGTAACAACTCTTTCAGTAGTTTAGTGGGTATTGGATCTAATAAACATGTTGTTGGTTTAGATGCAATGATAAGTTTATTTAGCTCTTCCTGTCCTATAGTTGTAAAGCGGTGCAGTAGTTCTTGAGGGGCGATAGTTGCGGTTGAATCATAAGGCATCATTAAAGATTGTACATTTACAATTTTGTTTCTGATGCTTTCTATTTTCTCAGTGAAGAAATTCATAAAATCATTACTACTAAACTGTAACGGAATATTTTGCTCAGGCGATGCTTGTTTATTTGTTAGTCTAGCCACGGTGTTAAATAAAAACCTTGTGTTATTTTGATTATTTTCTATTAGTTTGCGGAGATGCTCAGCCCTGGCTGCTTTTAGGGCCTTTTTATAACGTGACATACTATCTTTCCACGCGATTCTAAAGACCTCTAAATTAGTTTGTTTCCATTTACGCTCTAAGTTACGAGTTTCTCTCTTGATAACGTGTAGCACTGTTATACCATGGTGCTTTAGTTTTCTCTCTAACCTTTTTTAATCTAATTGGTGCAACAATTTCTAATGTGCTAGAGAAAATGTTGCTCATACTGCTAGTCATTTCCTCTAGTTCATCTGTTTGTTTGGGTTCACTGAGCAGCTGAGACAGATCAGGTAAGATATTTGAGAATCTATCTATAGTGGTTGGAATGATTGTTCTGCCTGGTCGATAACGTGGCACAACATGACATGACATGACAGATTGTACGGGAAGCAGACACACTCTGTTAGTTTAAATCTAGACTAAAAACACATCTCTTTACTATGGCATACACATAAAACACTTTTTCAATTAAATGATTGTTAGGCTGCATTAACTAGGTCAGCCGGAACCGGGAACACTTCCCATAACACCTGATGTACTCGTTACATCATCACAAGAATGGCATCTACGCTAATGATAGTCTCTCTGTTTTATCCCGAGGTTTACTGCAGTCACCCGGATCCGGGCCATATCCAGATCAGATTGTGGACCTGCGCCCAGACATGACCAACGCATGAACCTGAAGTGTCTGCAGAGACCGTGTCAATTAGACTCCCCCTGAAATTGCCTCGTTTTTTCTTAATTTTTTCAACTAAATTTTTCTTAATTTTTTCAACTAAATATCCAAATAAATCTAATTATTAAAGGTCCCGTTCTTCGTGTTTTTTTGAAGCTTTGATTGTGTTTACAGTGTGCAATATAACATGTGTTCATGTTTCGTGTGTAAAATTTTTTTCACACAATTTACTTATCTGTATACCGCTGTTTTCACTCTCCTAAAAACGGCTGATGAGTTCCTTGTTCTATGAAGTCCCTCCTTCAGAAATACGTAATGAGTTCTGATTGTGCCAGCGGTTCCCGTGTTGTGATTTGACAGCAGCTTAGCGCACATGGCACGGTTCCCGTGTTGTGATTTGACAGCAGCTTAGCGCACATGGCCCGGTTCCTGTGTTGTGATTCGACAGCAGCTTAGCACACGTAACTTGCATGGAAAGGTCACGCCTCTTAACGGGAGATATATGCGCTTTATGATCTCTACAGCGTCCCTGGAAAAGCCAAACAAAGGTGATTTGACTCCGGGATGAAAATAACAGCGTCTTGACGACATGGCGACAAACACACTCAAACGCAACACTTCCTTTTCTCCACGCGACCGTCCTCTTCTCCACGTGGGACAGCAACAAGACCACGCCCCCTTTTTCGCGTATTCTTGTGGGCGGAGGTTAGTCTTTTCTACTGTTCTACTGACTGACGTAATTAATGAAGGAAGTACCAGGATGTAGTCCAAACCGGCCGTTCGCTGTAGGCTTTGAAAGGGAACTTCTGTTAAATAAAATATCTCGCTTGGCATTGAACTTTGAGCTTTATAATTTTACAGGTATTATTTATGCTCTAACAGCTCCAACATTACACACTAACTAAAGTTTGAGCTGGAAAATGAGCCTATTTTCAAAAAAAGTGGAGTGTTCCTTTAAGTGTATAGGGTTAGGTGTAAGGGAAGGGTCAGCAGTGTACAAGTGTATTGCTCATGGTTAGTTCATGTTAATACATTAACCTTATTGTAAAGTGTTGCCAAGTATCCTCCAGGCACTTCCATCTAAATAACCTTAAGCTTCATTACATATAGCGCAACTCATAAGTGCTTATTTAATTAGATGGAGGAATCAAAACATACCATAAGGTTCCGTTCAAATCAAATGTCACATTATCACAGCATACAGTGATTTGTCAGAACATGCTTTCTTATGTCCCTATGAGATAAACACCCAGCAGTTTGTTCAGTCACATTTAATTAGAAGAATATCATGTTCTCCAGTCACCTGACGGGTTGTAGCGTAGCTTTCCAGCTGCACGGGTTATAAAAGGTCCTTTTCCATAGCTTAAACTTCACAAACGTCTGAAAGATCTGTTTAGCAGTATGTAACTGAGCATTAAACAGTCTCCATGGGCTTGTTTATTGGTCTAAACAGCCTGAACTTGTCATGATTACCACGCTTCAGTACATCTGAAACTTTGAAAACAGATGTCCTTATGCATTAGTGAACCGAATATAAAAAATTAACACACACACACACACACACACACACACACACACACACACACACACACACACACACACACACACACACACACACACACACACACACACACACACACACACACACACACACACACACACACACACACACACACACACACACACACACACACACACACACACACACACACACACACACACACACACACACACACACACACACACACCATGAGACAAAGCCAGTGGGGTTATGTTCATTTAATTATCACTTTGATATTCCTCTGCTGTTATAGCCCCTCTCAGCTGTGAGTCTATGTATGTCTTAGGTTTGTTGTTTAATTTTGTTTACAAAAATCATACAGTATACATGAACCTTGTCTTTTAAAAATAACTGATGTTACAATGTGCCTTAGATTCTAATAATGCAATTAAATTTTTTTTATCATATTTTACTTTTACCTCTACTATTGCAGCCTACATATAACGGTTATAATAATTTCTCTACTTGTCCCTATCTTCTGTTTAATTGTTTAATATAAAATGTATTTCATTTATAATTCATAAATGTTATTTGTTGTTGTAGTAGCAGTGGATCTATTAACGGGCATTTTCCAGATCTATTTTCTATAATATTACTCTTTCCATTTTATTGCAACCAGTGATGTATTAAAAAGTGTTGAGTAACTAATGCTGACATAATTACGTTCAGGACACTGGGCCGCTCTGTGGTGACATGAAATTAATGTCCTCCATTTGCAGCATGGCCACATTTCCCTCCCACCAGATACGCGTGACTCCAATCCTAATGTATTCTTTTAATCGAATAATAACACACATTTGTTAGCATCAGGAAATTCAATTAGTTAAATCTTTATCAGTGGATTTATGGGCTCCTCAGATTAAAATGCAGTGCATCGAGTGCAGTGTTATTATAGTATTATTTATATACTATTATTGTATTGATTTTGATAGTTTATTTTATGTTTTATTAGTTTTTGTTTTAAATATTTCTATTTAGCTCTATTTTTATTTTGCTTTTAATTATTATAAGACTTAAACGTACGTATTCTGTCTGTCTGTCTGTCTATCTATCTATCCATCCATCCATCCGTCTGTTTCTCTCTCTCTATCAGTCCGTCCTTCTATCTACCTACCTATCTATCTGTCTGTCCATCCATCCGTCCGTCCGTCCGTCCGTCCGTCCTTCTATCTATCTATCTATCCATCTATCTATCTATCTATCTATCTATCTATCTATCTATCTATCTATCTATCTATCTATCTATCTATCTATCTATCTATCTATCTATCTATCTATCTATCTATCTATCTATCTATCTATCTATCTATCTATCTATCTATCTATCTATCTATCTATCTATCTATCTATCTATCTATCTATCTATCTATCTATCTATCTATCTATCTATCTATCTATCTGTCTATCTACCTGTCCGTCCGTCCGTCCGTCCATCATCCATCCATCCATCCATCCATCCATCCATCCATCCATCCATCCATCCATCCATCCATCTATCTATCTATCTATCTATCTATCTATCTATCTATCTATCTATCTATCTATCTATCTATCTATCTATCTATCTATCTATCTATCTATCTATCTATCTATCTATCTATCTATCTATCTATCTATCTATCTATCTGTCTGTCTGTCTGTCTATCCATCCATCCATCCATCCATCCATCCATCCATCCATCCATCCATCCATCTATCTTCTGTCCGTCCGTCCGTACGTCCGTCCGTCCGTCCATCTATCATCTATCTATCTATCTATCTATCTATCTATCTATCTATCTATCTATCTATCTATCTATCTATCTATCTATCTATCTATCTATCTATCTATCTATCTATCTATCTATCTATCTATCTATCTATCTATCTATCTATCTATCTATCTATCCGCCTGTTTCTCTCTATCAGTCCGTCCTTCTATCTATCTACCTACCTATCTATCTGTCCGTCCATCCGTCCGTCCGTCCGTCCATCCATCCATCCATCCATCCATCCATCCATCCATCCATCCATCCATCCATCCATCCATCCATCCATCTATCTATCTATCTATCTATCTATCTATCTATCTATCTATCTATCTATCTATCTATCTATCTATCTATCTATCTATCTATCTATCTATCTATCTATCTATCTACCTACCTACCTGTCCGTCCGTCCGTCCATCATCCATCCATCCATCCATCCATCCATCCATCCATCCATCCATCCATCCATCCATCCATCCATCCATCCATCCATCCATCCATCCATCCATCCATCTATCTATCTATCTATCTATCTATCTATCTATCTATCTATCTATCTATCTATCTATCTATCTATCTATCTATCTATCTATCTATCTATCTATCTATCTATCTATATGTCCGTCTGTCTCTCTAGCTGTTCGTCCAACTATCATCTGACTATCTATCTATCTATCTATCTATCTATCTATCTATCTATCTATCTATCTATCTATCTATCTATCTATCTATCTATCTATCTATCTATCTATCTATCTATCTATCTATCTATCTATCTATCTATCTATCTATCTATCTATCTATCTATCTATCTATCTATCTATCTATATGTCCGTCTGTCTCTCTAGCTGTTCGTCCAACTATCATCTGACTATCTATCTATCTATCTATCTATCTATCTATCTATCTATCTATCTATCTATCTATCTATCTATCTATCTATCTATCTATCTATCTATCTATCTATCTATCTATCTATCTATCTATCTATCTATCTATCTATCTATCTATCTATCTATCTATCTATCTATCTATCTATCTATCTATCTATCTATCTATCTATCTGTCCGTCTGTCTCTCTAGCTGTTCGTCCAACTATCATCTATCTATCTATCTATCTATCTATCTATCTATCTATCTATCTATCTATCTATCTATCTATCTATCTATCTATCTATCTATCTATCTATCTATCCATCCATCCATCCATCCATCCATCCATCCATCCATCCATCCATCCATCCATCCATCCATCCATCCATCCATCCATTCATCCATCCATTCATCCATCTTCCATCCGTCCGTCCGTCCGTCTATCGATCTATCCATCCATCCATCCATACATACATCTATCGGTCCTTCTATCGGTCCTTCTATCTATCTATCTATCTATCTATCTATCTATCTATCTATCTATCTATCTATCTATCTATCTATCTATCTATCTATCTATCTATCTATCTATCTATCTATCTATCTATCTATCTATCTATCTATCTATCTATCTATCTATCTATCTATCTATCTATCTATCTATCTATCTGTTCGTCCATCTATCCATCATCCCTCTGTCTATCGATCTATCTATCTGTCCCTCTGTCTCTCAATCTGTTCGTCCATCTATCATCCGACTGTCTATCCATCCATCCATTCGTCTGTCTGTCTGTCTGTCTGTCTGTCTGTCTGTCTATCTATCTATCTATCTATCTATCTATCTATCTATCTATCTGTCTGTCTATCTATCTGTCGAGACACAAAATCCTGTGCAAATTCAAAACGTTTTGCAGCACCATAAATACCACATCTTTCCCTTTATTATATAGATATACTTTTTTATTAGAAATATGACACATTCATTTTGTGCTCTGAAAACTGTACAATAACAAAGAAACCCCAGTGAAATTAAAAAAAAGGAAGTGTGGAAAGGCAGGGAGAGGAGAAGGAGGGCAGGGTTCATGGTGGAGAATTCAGGCAAGTATGTATCATCTGGAGTGACAGTCAGTGATACCGAAATACACACCGTTACATGATGTTACAGAACACTCATATAGTCCAGTAACCCGATGAGAGTTGGGTGTGGGATCTCAGAATCGCAGTGATATCTATAATAATGATAACAATAGTCCCCAAGCACAGTAAGAAAGATATTTATAGGCTAAAATTCATTTTGTAGAACTCTTCTGGAAATAATTACAATGCTGTACAACAGGACTCTGAGGAGTGAGTCTTGTGCTTTCTCTGTGTGCGACCACAATCTAACCAGAGAATAACACCCCTCTGCAGTTTCATATATAAGACTATTTATAATATATATTTATATATTCATATTCATCTCTGTTCCCTTTCGAACGGTCAGTTCGTACTGCGTTGAAGAAGCCATGGGAATTCTCCTATTCTCGAATATACTGAAGTATTTTGTAAAATCACGCAGTGCTACTGCCCAGTCAAAACAGTGTTGAGACATCTCGCACGCTATTGGCTGGCCAGTGGGAACTGCATGAACCAATGGCAGAACAGCGTAATCTGAGCGAACCAATGGGCACAAAGCCCGCGAAGCTGAGCGCAAGAGCACGCGAAAGGGGCATATAAAATACGCTGTAACAGTCAAAAACGTCAGATTAATCTCCTTCAGCGACGATCTACGGTCCTCGCTGATAAACTCGAACTACACCACCTTCACCGTGAATTGACGAGCCTGCAGCGGAATAGCGAGCTAGCCAGCCCAGACGTTCTGCAAGAGTCAGCGGCCTGCTGTATTTCAGCGCGCTCAAATCGCCAGCGATCCCGCGAGCTGTCACGCCTTTCCACTGCGCTCTTTGGTGAAACACTACGGTGTATCCCTTCTGTACAATACTGAGAAAAACATTTCGCTTGTGTGGCATGTGCAGTACTTACCTGCACTAGGAGGATAACCACCACGGGTGCGTGCCCATTTCCTCCCTCCGTTCACGGATAGCGCTCTTTTCAGAGCGCGACCCCACCCCTTGCGCTCTCCCGTTCCCCTTACCGAGCCTCGGTGGGAAAGGACAGCGGAGCCAGAGGGTTGCGTATACCAAGGCTAGCGAGTTCACGTCGGCCCAGTGCCTCGTGCCTCGTCTTCACCTCAGAGAGACGTTTCCCCTGTGGTGTTGTCTCGATCGGACCTGCTCCCCCCGCTCGACGCCGAGGGCCTGGTCTCATTCGGCGGCAATGAGGAAGACGAATCCGCACAACTACCAACGTCTCGCTCTTCCTTTTCACTCACTGGGGCCGCGCTAAGAAGCGCCGCGGACAGAGAATGCCAGAGTGGACGAGCGAATGCCAGAGCTTCCCGCATTACTCGCTCTCAGACTGCTGGAGATATTGAGAGCGCGGCTTACATTACAAACTGTTGTCACTGCAGCTCGCGCTTTCTACAGCAGCAGCGCATGCTCCCTCTCTCTCCCAGCGCGCGCTCACTGTCGAGAGCGCGACTTACATCATTGCCGGTTCGAGCCCCGCTCTCACAGGTTTCTCAGTGAGTCTCAATTTAGTGAATGGCGGCCAAGCACTCCACCACTTCTCTCAGTCCCCTATTCAGGCGACTGGAGAGGTTCACCATTACAGTAAGCGAGCCTGTTATAAAACATGCACGCCTGTACACAAAACGTTGTATTAACAGCGATCCTAATAAACAATTAAGAGTTCTTTCCTCTGTTATGACTGCAGGCAGTGTGTCCCCTACATAGGGTGTACCCCTATGCACTGTTAATTCAGTGCTATAGAACCACTTAAAAGTCCTGCTGTGGCTGGATTACCACCACAGACTTCCTTTACATTCTCTCAATCCCCTCGGTTCAGGCGACTGGAGATGTAAATATTGCAGTCAACTAGCCTGTTGTCAAACACGCTCGCCTGTACACCAATGCTGTTTTAACAACGACCTTACTAAAATACGTGCACCTTGCACATAAGCACTGTTCTCACAGATTATCGCTCTTTAGCTCGCGCCGAGAGCGCTCTATATGTAGAGCGCGCGCCCACTACAAGTGTGCTCCGCTACACATAAGTGCTGTCCGCACAGTGTCACAAACACAAATCAACCGGCAGACTTCTGAACAGGGCCCTTATCAAACGGCTTTCAGAATGCTGACAAAACTGAACACAGAAAGCAGCCCTGACAGGCTGATCAGGAAGAGAGGAGGGTTAAATCCCGTCCATGTCCGCCTCCCAAAAGACTCTGAGTTCTCCCCACGGCCCGTTTTTGTTCCGGTCAGGGAGAAAAATACTGTTCTGAATGTTTTTTCATGCAATGAATGTAAACTACGAGTCCGCTTTAATGCGTGCTCCCCTGCATTCTACCGCCATAAAGGTGAGTTCAAAAAACAAAAAAAACAAAAAAACATGTTCCGCCCGATGGACTGGTTTTTCTCAGTGGATCTGAAAGATGCTTACTTTCATATCCAAATTATCCCACGTCACAGACCGTTTTTGAGATTTACGTTCGACGGGAAGGCTTATCAGTACACAGTCCTGCCATTTGGCCTGTCCCTGGCCCCCCGCACTTTCACGAAGTGCATGGATGCAGCTCTCTCCCCCTTAAGACAAGCGGGAATGCGCATTCTGAACTACCTCGACGAATGGCTCATACTGGCCCAGTCAGAGGAAGAAATAAAATCTCAAAAATCTGTGCTACTCAGCCATCTAGAATGCCTGGGTTTCAGAATAAATACAGCCAAGAGCTCATTGCTTCCCAGGCAGAGAACCTCCTTCCTGGGAACAATTTTAGACTCAGCCCAAATGAGGGCGTGGCTATCGGACGAACGCGCTCTGACTACACAGCAGCTTGCACGTTCATTCAAAATGGGAACCAACAGACCCCTAAAAAAATTTCAGAGAATGCTAGGCCTAATGGCATCAGCTTCTCCAGTACTTATCCAGTACTGGGTATGATGCACATGCCCCCCCCTGCAGTACTGGCTGAAATCACGGGTTCCTTCGTGGCATTCAGGCCGCTTTGGATCAAAGTGGGCCACGGCTGTGTCAAAGCCCTGGCCCCGTGGTCACTTGGGAACAGTTTCCAGATGGATGTTGGTCACCACGGACTCCTCCAACTCGGGTTGGGGTGCTCTGTACGAAGGCGAACTGGCCTTCGGCTCATGGTCGAGCACGGAGTCACGGTTGCACATAAACTGCCTAGAAATGCCGGCAGTAGTGCTAGCCCTCAAGAATTTTTTACCACGTCTCTCAGGTCACCATGTTCTAGTCCGCACGGACAACACGACTGTGGTCTTCTACATAAACCGCCAAGGCCATCCTGGGACCTTCATTGGTCCTAAGAGCACTAAAAAGACCTCCCTTTGAGCCGTTGCAGACGGCTGAATTAAAGCCGCTTTCGCTGAAAACTGCCCTGCTATTAGCACTGGCATCTGTTAAGCGTGTCGGTGACATTCAAGCGTTATCTGTGAACGCGTCATGTTTAGAATTGGCCCAGGCGATTCTAAAGTCATCCTCAAACCAGGGCATGGTTATGTACCTAAAGTGCTTCAACACCGTTCAAAGCACAGGCAATCACTCTCTCTGCCCTCCCCCCTTCGGAGTATGAGAGACAGTTATACCTGCTCGGCCCTGTTAGGGCGCTTAGAGCATATATTGAGCGGTCCTCCCACTTTAGACAGTCGAAGCAGCTCTTTGTAAGTTTTGGTGACCGAACTAAGGGACTTCCGGTCACCAAACAAAGCCTAGCCAGATGGCTAGTGGACGCGATAGCGTTAGCATATGACACTATGGGCCTCCAATACCCCATAGGTGTCAAAGCTCACTCCACCAGAGGCATGGCCTCCTCCTGGGCGTGGTCTAGTGGAGTTTTCTATGGGTGACATTTGTAGATCTGCAGGTTGGTCCTCACCATCTATTTTTACAGTATAGATGTATTTTACAGTATAGATTCTACAGTATAGATGTCCATACAGGCACAAGTCCTCGCTGTATAAAAAAAATAAATAAATTATACTAAGACGGCCTAACGAATATTAGACGGCCTTGTAAGCCCGTCCCCGTCATACATTGGCAATTGGGGCCTTCATATGCTTCAATGCTTACACATTCCTTATAGTTACCGGCCCGTAACTCTAGTCTTGAGCCCTTTCTAATAAGTGTTCAAACTTGAGGGAGTACATGTCACTGCGCTTATCATAGCACGGCTGGATTTTACAGGTTCCCATGGAATCTTCGACGCAGTACGAACTGACCGTTCGAAAGGGAACGTACTCGGTTACTTAACGTAACCTCGGTTCCCTGAGATAAGGGAAGGAGTACTGCGTAGACGGCCGTGCTATGGCGCTGACTCAGTCAATTTAACCTGACGTTTTTGACAGTTACAGCGTATTTTATATGCCCCTTTCGCGGGCTCTTGCGCTCAGCTTCGCGGGCTTTGTGCCCATTGGTTCGCTCAGATTACGCTGTTCTGCCATTGGTTCATGCAGTTCCCACTGGCCAGCCAATAGCATGTGAGATGTCTTGACACTGTTTTGACTAGGCAGTAGCACTGCGTGATTTTACAAATTACTTCAGTATATTCGAGAATAGGAGAATTCCCATGGCGTCTTCGCAGTACTCCATCCCTTATCGCAGGGAACCGAGGTTACGTTAAGTAACCGAGTACGTTTTCTGCACATATTCGGAGACACAGCAGTTTGTTTCAGGTCTCTCAGCTCCAGTGATTCTGATGAAAACATTGAGCGAATGAAAACGTGTCGATTCTCATGAACCCACCAACCGGACTTCCAAACTGAATCTCACGCTGATGTCACTTCGCCATTGACCGACTTTCGAAGGATCCGCAGCTCGGTCCGGTGCATGGGACAGCACAGTGGCAAAGTTGTGGGCTGTACTGGCTCAGGAGGGCGTTTGAGACAGATTAACAGTCATATGCAGATGGCTTCGGGCAATCACGTCGCCTCTTGTGCCCCAAGCATACGCGTGTGTCACACTGATCAACAACGATGATGATAATAATACTAAGAATACTCAAGAATTTGATTTTGAATGATGTGTAGCGCACCTGATTCCCGCCGGGCAGTTTGAAAGATTTCTGTCGTAGCGCTACGTCTCTCTCTCTTCCATAACACTCTTAAATGTGACATGATCACTAATGTATCCAGAGGTGTAAGAAATTGAAGGCCACTCACTAAGGCTCATCTGCTCTTAGCCTGAATTCCAGTCCTTCCCTTTAGTCAGTCACTCCCAATGTTCCCATGGCAACATCCCGGGTCACCACTTAACCTGCCTAGTTCAGCCATCCTTGGTAGTGCCAGCTCATTATCATAGCAACAGGCTCAGACCTGGATTTTCGAAAGTGTTATGATTCGCTTTGACATTAAGAAAAAGGCCATTCCAGGATTATCATGAAACAAAAAACAACACAAATAAAAATTGCACAGCCATGTTGCTTTCATTCTCTTTCAGTGTCTTTCTTGCATACTTTTTTTTGCCCGCATTCTCGCTCAAATATCATTCCCTCTTCTTATCCCTTTTTCCCTGCGAGTAGAGTTTGTTCTGTTTCACTATATGCTCTGGGGGTCTTTCAGACCTCCGTCTGCAGGTCCATAATCTCTTGGCCCACCAGAGGGATGGTGGCGCTGGCCTTCTCCCACTCCACTGCTTGCATCTCCAGGGGAGAGGCCTGTAGCGGCTCCAGCTCCTTACGCACCCATGATGGTGGGGAGTGGGTCTTCCTGATGCCCTCCCACGCCCGCTTACTGGGGGTCTGCTGCTTGTCCTGCATTATCAAGAAGAAGAATGGTTTAAATGTGAAATTTACATAAAATGGCAAGAACTGCTTGGGTCTTACTTCAACAACAACAACAACAACAACAACGGAAACAGTAGGGGTATGACGAGATTAAAATGCAACAAGATTTCTCACTGAGTGAGAATGTAATGCCACTGCTACGTTCGCATTACATCATCCACTGTCGTTTTGCTTTTTTATATAATTAAATTATATTATTTTAATAAAAACCATTTAATTCAGTTGGATAACGATCGCTTCAATTGTAAACGTCTGCTCTGCACTGTGTGTAACTGTGTCTGAGCTGCAGGAATCTGGTCACAGTTCACTGGTCATGTGACGAGAGTAAGGTGAGGGGATTGACAGGATCATGGCAGAAGATTCATGCACAACAGAGGCTGATAGAGTGTCTGATACATGTCTGATGAATGCGCGCTCAGCACCGCCGCTCCCTATACACCGAGTACGTGCGATCGCGCAAAAGTTAACGCGAGCTCTGTGATTCGACATACAATAGCCTACATCTCCCAATATCAAAGCTATCTTAGGCTGGGCTGTGTAAATTCAGTTGCATCCACCTCTTAGTTCTCGTCTTTGTTTGCACATTGAATAATATGAGTACTTTGATTATGGTTGCACTTATTGTTTGCATTTAATAAGACTAAGAACATTTTTTGTTGTTATTTATACTGTTTTTATTTCTGTGTTCAATTTGTGTAAAGGAGTTCAATTAGGAGGTCACACTCAATCAAAAGCTCTGTAAGCTCACAGTTCATGCACAGTAAGGTCTGAAGAGACTCGTGAAATCATACAGGAGCAAAGCCAGTCAGTTGAGTTTGTTTGTTACAGTGCTTGTATATTGTTGTCTTTCAATGCATTTGATAATTCATACTCAGAAAGTGGAAATTAAATTATTTGTTAAAGCATTTCAAAATGCACCTGCAGACTATTTTTCCAGCCATGCATTTTATCATTGGGTTCACGAGAACAAGATTTTTGCAGAGTATTTTTAAGAAATCCTCAATCTCGTCACACCCATACAAAATAGTATTATATATTCTATTTATATTCAATACAGAAAATGTATATTATTGTTAGGACCATTTTAATATTATTATTACTATTATTATTGTATTTGATATACATTAAATTGAATACAGAACATGAATATTGTCAGGACAAGTATTATTATTTTATTTAATATTGATTAATTGGAATATAGAACATGAATATTATTGTTACTAAAATATTTGTATTATTATTATTTTATACATTTTAATTCATTGTTATATATTATATTATATATAGTGCTATCAAATTGATGAATCGCATCTAACATAACATTTTATAAATATAAAATGTGTGTATACTATATATATATATACACACGTATATATATATATATATATATATATATATATATATATATATATATATATATATATATATATATGTATATAATATTAGCGCTGTCAATTGAAAATTATCTTATTAATCGCACATTTTCTGTAAATAATTGTGATCAATCGCACTTAACCCAAGTTTTTAATAAATGTTATATTTAAATAATTTCACATTTATGTATGAATATTTGTTATGAAAACAACATAAAGATAGTAGCCTATAATTAAAATATTTGTTTAATGGCATCTTTTTATGAAAGAAGGCCAGTATCATCAATACCAATAGCCTACCGCTACTGATGTCTATATGAAATTGATAATTTTTTTTATTTTTCAAATTTTACTTGCCCTGTCAAAATGCACAATTGTTTTCTTAATTGTTTCATGTTTTTCATGTTACATGATCTTTACTTAATATCCTAATGATTTTTGGCATAAAAGAAAAATCGATAATTTTGACCCATACAATGCATTGTATTTGCTATTGCCACAGATATACCTTGCGATTTATGACTGGTTTTGCGGTCCAGGGTCACATATTGTAACGCTAGCCAAAGGATGATGGAAAAAACGCGTTAATTATGTTAACATTTTTTACATGTTAAACTGAACAAATTAATCGCATGCGTCAAAATGTTAATTTTGATGCATTGATTAATCGATTAATCGCGATTAATCGATTTGACAGCACTAATTATATTATATTATTATATTATATAAATTATATTATATTAAATTAATTGTCAGAAAATGAATGTCACAAAACCTGAATGCTCCTAAATGCAAAGTATACTTTTTTTTCTTTTGATGTTGGAGTGAATTTTTGTCTTCCAAATAATGACCAACACAAAAGTACAAAAAGCTAAGACTTGGAGTGATTAATGTAAATTCGTACACTAAGGTTGGTTTTATCGCTGCCTCCTGACGACACACTCCATCTCTTCCCAGGCTTCATATCCACTGGGGGAGAATCTCTGTCCTTCTCTGCATGCTGCAGCTTCCTGTTTAAGTCCTGGAACATGTCCTGGTGGCGCTTCCGTGTATGCATGATCTTCTGCAAGACAAAACCGGACTTAGAACCTTTGCAGAGATGAATGAATCTGCACCACGCAAGACTGCTGTCATTTGTGGAAAGATTTACATTACACTGACCTCAAAGTCCAGCTCTGCATAGCGTGATTTTCGTCTCTAAAAGGACAAATAAGAATAAAGGATGTTATTGTGTGTCCTTCCAGAGTGGTCTTGGGGAAAAAAAAAGGCAAATGGGCCATTCCAAAAATATAGTGATGAACATGTCCTTAGACAATTCAGTCATTAAAAAGATATTTAAAAAACAAACTGCATATGAAAGACACTTTACAATAAGGTATCATGCATTAACATTAGTTAATGTGTTAACTAACATGAACTAACCATGAGCAATACATGTTTTACAGCATTTATTAATCTTTGTTAATGTTAGTTAATAAAATAGTTTTTCATTGTTTATTTATGTTAGCTCACAGTGCATTAACAAATTTTGATTTTAATAATGTATTAGTAAATGCTAAAATTAGCATTAACTAAGGTTAATACATGCTGTAGATGTCTTGTTAATTGTAAGTTCATGTTAACTAAAGTAGTTAACTAATGAAACGTATTGTAAAGTATTACACTATAACCTAATATTCCCATAAATAATGTTGAACAATTTATCTAAATAGACTAATTTTGTTTTTCCAGTTCAAACATTAGTGCATGAAGCAAAACAGTAAAAAAATACTAATAATAATAATAAACTAATAAAAAAACAATTAATATAATACAATTTTGTTTTTCCAGTTTAAAAATGAATGCAAAATAAGCCAAAAATGTATTAAAACTTTAAATGAATATTTAAAGCAACTAATATAAAATCAACTAATAATATAAATAATTAATTTAATGTCACTGGCGTCAGTATAATGAATTTAACTATTATTCTGATTTTTAAAAAAAGTTTCCAAAAAGATTAATATGGGAAAAACTGAACTTGAAACGCTCAAAATTGTATAATATTTTGTCAGAAAGTCAATAATGTTTAAGAATGACCCAAATGCAACAAGTGGAGGGGGAAAAAACGATTGTAGAATTGTGGCACTTTGGGCAGATTTTGAGAAAGCATTGTGTCACTTGTATATTGCACGTTTCTGTCGCGCTCCTGGCATGAGCGTGCAGTAAACAGCTTGTGACCGAATGGCCTTTCTTTAGCCTGTCGGAGAGCGTCTGAGGGCAGTCTGACATTCTGCCTGTGCTGTGCGTGGCTGCAGCTGTGCGCCCGCGATGCATTCTGGGAGCATGTTTGGCCTGAGGTGAGGAATCCACGTTTGTCATCTGCTCCCTTTTAAAGCAAAAGTAAAATCTGACCTTTGCAGAGACTTTCTTTTCGAAGTGGGATAATTGCAAATGCAAAGAGGCATAATTTATGTAGCCTTCTTTCGTTTCTTCCTTTTGGAAACGGCAGATCTTTCATTCCGTTAAGTGTTCCGATGCAGTTTTTATTGAAACCGCGTGCATGTGCATTGGCTGATGTCAGTTGAAATGTAATTCTGAGCCACATAATGACAGACACTCTCCACATACATGCTTTTTTTTTTTCACTCCGCATATAAATTAGGACACTCGTTCCCTTGTGGCAGATATAACAAACATTGATGTGAATTCACAGCATCATAGGCAGATGGGTCTACAGCACGTTCCTTTGGACCAGAAACCAAAGTGTCCATCAGCTATCAGGAATAATCACAGCTGAGAAAAAAAGTGTACAAGACAAAGATGAAAAGACGTCGTGATTTAAGACTGTGAAAACAGCATCCACAGAGTTGTAAGACGCATGCAGATGTGCTGTTAGCCATCAAATGTTAATGGATAGTCATTTAGAAAGCAGTTGTGTCACTGGGATTCTGAATCATTTAGACTGTGAATATTTCCATACAAACTGTGATGAGCGCTTTCATCATTTAGACAAAATGAAGTCAAACATGCTTGTCTACAATGAGGAAACAGGTGCAGGACATCTACCAGAACGTCTCTATGCTTTAGCCTGTCATCTACACTACGCCAGCATTTTCTAACCTCAAAAACGGAGACTTTTGAAAATGCTGCAGACCCCATTTTAGTTTGAAAACTCTGGGGTTGCGTTTCAGTATAAACGGACCAAAACGGAGACTTTTGAAAACTATGGTGTGGCTGCCCACATTACGGTACCAGAACATGACAATAACAAACCAGGGCTGTGTTTCTCAAAATCACTATACGCCTATTCCACCAAGGCAGTTTGAGTGCTGGTTTGGAGCCAGAGCCTAGTTTCAAATTGGTTCTTTGTCTTTCGACACTCAAAGCACCAGCTCTGAACCAGGAAAAGTGGTTCTTAAAGGGTTAGTTCACCCAAAAATGAAAATTCTGTCATTAATTACTCACCCTCATGTCATTCGACACCCGTAAGACCGTCATCTTCGGAACACAAATGAAGATATTTTAGTTGAAATCCGATGGCTCAGAAAGGCCTCCATTGGCACAATGGTCTTTACACTCTCAAGACCCATAAAAGGTACTAAAGACGTCGTTACAAAGTCCATCTCACTACAGTGGTTCTACAATAACTTTATAAAGCGACGAGAATAGTTTTTGTGCTAAATAATGACTTATATAGTGATGACCGATTTCAAAACACAGCATCATGAAGCTTCGAAGCGTTATGAATCAGCGAGTCCAATCATGATTTGGATCACGTGTCAAACTGCCAAACTGCTGAAATCACGTGACTTTGGCGATTCAAACCGCTGAATTGACGCTTCGAAGTTTCATGATGCGGTGTTTTGAAATTGGTCATTGTGCATTGTGCCAATGGAGGCCTTTCTGAGCCATCGGATTTCAACTAAAATATCTTCATTTGTGTTCTGAAGATGAACACAACATACGGGTGTCAAACGACATGAGGGTAAGTACATTTTCATTTTTGGGTGAACTAACCCTTTAAGTGGCACCAAAACATTGCTGGTCTAGAAGTAAGAACCGTTTGTGCCAGGGGCTCAAACAAGACGAACACAAACTTGTGACCGCCATTTTTGAAATAGCAGCTAATCGAGCTAATAGCTGCTCGAGTGTAATCTCCGTCTATACAAATTATGGCAAGCTGCGCGAATGTGTTGGATTCACTGTGTTTTGATGCCCCCTTAACCTCATCAGAAGGGACATTTGGAATTTCTAAGGACAAAGGAAGGCTTGGCCTGCAAATGTTTTTCACACCTTTGGTACAGTGGGAGAAGTTTCGTCTGATTGGTTACGTCTCACGTTTTGGTCTGATTGGTCAGTTTTAAATGAGTCATATTTGAGTTTGGTGACAGCGTGTGGAAAGGCAAACCAGTTCTTAGAAGGGACTAGCCTATAGTGATACCAACTCTGATCTTTGGTTTTAGAAGGTAGGCAATAAAGTCTAGCGTTGCTGAGAAAGATGAGACGTATACAGTGACGTAAGACCTGGCTCTGTGGTGGCTTTCTAGCATGTGGAAAGCAAACCAGTTCTTAGAAGGCTCGTCAGTCGAACCAACTCCGAACCGGCACTGGCACTGGCACTAGCTCTGAACTAGCACCTGGTTTATGCTGGTGGAAAGCAGATTGTTTCAGAAAGGAGACAGAAATTGTTTCTGAAACGCAATGGAAATGCTAGTGTAGACGAGGATCATTTTTGTTTTAAAACGCCATTTTAAAATTAAAGCGATCCTCGTCTACACTAGTACAATAGTGTAAACATGGCCTCAGTCATTTTGACAGGAAAAAACAGAATGAATACCATTTAGATGTAGCGAGTCAATTCTATATGGTGCGCAAGACTCTCGCTTTCTCTCTCTTTGAGTGCATGTGAGAAAAAGAGCATTCTTAGCGAAGCAACAGAGAGTCTGCATCTAAGCACTAGAGTTTACAGTTCATCAGAATAGGCTGCGCATCCATTTACAGTATATGATATCATATAGGAATAGCGTGCCGTAAAAACGGCAAGTAAAAAACTCAAATGCTCAGAGTGTTCGTGTAGGTGAGTGTAAATATATCTGTGCGAAACTTATTGTTTAATGTTGAACAATCCTTTTATTTGGTTTACCACTTGCTACACAAGTCTCTGGCTCAGTGCCAGCCTAAGGGTGAAAGCAGTGCTACTCATACCGGTTTGATAATATGTTCAAGGGACTAGCCTATAGTGATACCAACTCTGATCTTTCGTTTTAGAAGGTAGGCAATAAAGTCTTTCCAAGTCAGAGGGCTCAAGTCCAAGTCATAATTCTTTGATTATGTCGAAATGAGTGGCAAGTAAAAGGCATGAGACTCGAGTCCACATCCCTGAACGATACCCAACTCTATATGCAAGTAATTTACTCGTAGAGGGTTGCATTGCTTGATCTCATGATTATCGTTGTTTCTTACCTCCAAAGAGCTCATAGACAGTGTGGAGACGGTCTCACTCTTAGACATAATGCCGGAGTTCCCAGAGTCCCCTTGCTCACATGTGTTTGTCATTTGGGATTCGTTGGAGATGTTCTGCCCCGGGGAGTCCCTCTCCGAGCAGGAAACGCTGACTCTGTCAGTGGGCAAGCTCTTTAGCCCGAAGCCTGGCACGGGATCGGTGCCAGCGGGGTTGGCCAAGTGGATGAGCCTGGTCTGAGGTAACTGTTCAATGCTGATGTTGTACTTGGTGGCTTGGTCCTCCTTACTACCTTTCGAGGGCCTGAGGGTATTGTTGTTGTTGGGCAAGAGCACGTAACCCTGGCCCGGTCCTCCACCTCCTCCTCCGCCTTCAAGACCGCCGCTGTCTCCCGGAGCTCCGTCCAGCTGCTTGAATAGCTCGCCATCACAGATGTAAATAGATTTGGCTCCGGGTAGCTCGGTGCTGACCCCGGCAATTCCGCCTTTGTCGCGGCGCATCGTGAGAGTGTGGCTGGCGTAATCGGCAACATTTTGCAGATGGACCTTTGCCATGCTGGCAGGAAGGGTGTTGAAGTTGGATCCTTTCTGCACCGTGATCTGCTGTGAAGCTACCTTCTCCTCGCCTTGTTGGGAGGAACGCTTCAGGGTGCCTGCAAATCACAGGGAAAAAGCCTTAGTAAGTGAAAAGAGATCATGCTGATTTGATAGAGCAGTGCTACATTTGACTGCTTTTTTATCAGCTCAAATCATAATTTCTTCAAGTTAACAATATTATTATTTGTTTTGGCTAATTGTCATGAAGCGTTTATGTGGGTATTTCACATATTACGAGTGTCATGTGTGCTTGAGTATATAGCTGTGCCTCATTTCGAAGGCTGCGACCTCCGGAGGTCGCATTTGTCGGCCGCATACGTTAAAAAGGATTTATTTCAGAACAGTAACCATTATAAAATTGACCGTTATTCCTAGTGAAGCATAAATTGTTGTAATTTCTTAATGACTTTGAAATGTAGTGGTCAGTTTATTGAAATGAAGCAGCTTCAATGAAGTATGCAGCTGACAAATGCGACCTCCGGATTATTAATTTTACAGGCCTACTTTTGATTTATTAATCCAAGATTAGACAAACTTTATGACATTCCATGGTATACAGTAAATTAAATTTTTATGCCTGGATTCCGTGATTCTACCCAAATTTTCCACATCGCAGAATTCATAGGGCCCTAATGACAACACTTTGACCTCACAGAAGAGCAATTTTATGAGCGACCATGGTAGCAAGCTGAAATTGTAGATAGTGAAAATGCTAATAAAAGAGGTAATGTATTTTAAATGATAAGGAAACAGATAAAGGTTCTAGATATTTTTTGGAATACGCTACCCAGGCAAAAAAAGAAAAGAAAAAAAAGCTGTTTGGATTTTAATAGGCAAATGCTTAAGACTATGATTGGATCATTATTGCAGTGATTATGTTTCTAGCATGTTATATGTTCGACAACAGTTCTAACCCTAATTGATGGAGTGTGTAGCTTTTCATTTCTTAAACAACCATATAGGAAGACACATCATGGCCATATTCCAGGATGACAATGTCAAGGTTCATCAGGCTCAAACTGTGAAAGAATGGTTGGGAGAGAGCATGAAGAATCATTTTCACACATGAACTGGCACCTCTGAGTCCAGACCCTAAATTAATTGAAAGTCTTTGGGATGTGAAGGAGGAGACTTTACAGAGTGCTAAACTCTTGCATTGTCAATACAAGATCTTGACCAAAAATGTATGCACCTCTTGATGAAAATAAATTTTGTGATGTGATTTCCATGTGAATTTTTATTCTTCATGCTCCCTCCCAACCATTCTTTTCACAATTTGAGCCTGATGAATCTCGACATTGTCATCCTGGAATATGGCCATGATGTGTCTTCCCACATGGTTACAATGCTTTGCATAATAATGAGGCCAAAACTTTAGCTTCAGAAATTCATGTTAAAGGGTCTTTTGAATAAGTGAAGGGAGACTGATGGAAGGCTTCATTTTTAGTCCTTCACACTTCAATAAAGCAAAAAATATCACATCACAAGTCTTTATTTCCAGATCCTAGCTTGATAGGTCGTCTTGACAAATAATCCGAATCCCATTCCCGATAGATATCAGAGAAGAAAGCTGCTATCTGATAATGAAATGTCGGGAGGGACTTAATTAGGACAGGCGGCAGATCTGAGGCGCGGCAAGGAAACAGACAAGTCTATTTATCTGCATTTTGCTGCTAGCCAGCAATCAGATCGTGTTCTGAATTTCCTTGAAGAAAATGCATTATGGGGCCTGTAAAATGGCACTTGTCTTGTCTAAACAGCCGGCTGCATCTCTCAGAGGGACATCACAGCAAATTTAAATGACCAGAGAGTGTCGAGAGACTCACCTGATCGGCAAGCCATGTCTACATCCTTTTCAAAGTCAGTCTGGAGAAAACAGTGGGAATGAGAGTTTTAATCCACAATTTTATGTTTTATGTGTAACAGAAATACAGAAATGTAGTCGCAAGTCACCATCAGCTGAGCATGGCCGTTCTGGAAAGATCCACCAGAGTCCCCATTTACATCTTCTTGACGATCAACAACGCGGCACTTTACTGCCTCTTGGACCTAACCGATTGCAAAAATCACGTCTAAGTATTTTAATTTGCATCTAAAATTCAATTTAAAGACTGATTCAGGTATGAGACTGATTCAGGTATGGGACAAGGTTCACTCACCTCTCTGCGTAGGATGCAATGTACCATCACAATAACGAAGCCCTCGAGAGAATCAAAGACGGCAAAAAGAATCTGAAACAAGGCTGAGCGGCGGTCAGTGATGGCCAGGACTGCCGACATCCAAGTGAGAGCCAGCAGTGGAAGTACAACGCAGGAGCTCCACAGCGACGCCCTACAGGACAGGAGCAGAATTACAGTGAGTGAGGGTTTATATCACCATTGGCATACAAAAATACGGAGCCCCGCATATGACATGCAGTAAAAAACTAGTAGGCTAAATCGTGTGCACATTTTACTAATTCGTTCCCTCAAATTGCTAAATCGTGCACACGATTTACTAATTCGTTCCCTCAATTTATAAATCATGCGCATGATTTAGCAAATCGAGGGAACGAATTAGTAAAACGTGAGCATGCTTTATAAATCGAGGGAACGAATTAGTAAAATGTGCGCACGATTTATAAATAGAGGGAACAAAATAGTAAATCGTGCGCATGATTTATAAATCGAGGGAACTAATTAGTAACTTGTGTGCACGTTTTACTTTTTTTTCATGTCATGTGCGGGGCTCCGTACAAAAAGACAAAGAGGGCAAAACTGAAGGATAAGCCTCACTTTCGGAGTGACTTTGGGTGATATTTAGTAATTTCTTATAAAACAAATTCTTAGATGTCTGATGAGTGTTTTAAAGACATTAGTCTGGTATTGCAGTAAAACGCATTAATATACATACACAGATCAATACAGTGCTCAATATGAGCTAGAGTTGCCCTTTTTGTTGATTATACTCTAAACAATATCAATAAACTCAAAAACCACAGTTCAAAACCTATGTGAACAGGTGCAACAGGTAAAAATAAGCCAAAAGAAGCAATAAAAAAGGAGCAATGGATGATGAAAAAGAGATAGACAAATGAGAGGGTGAAAGATGAAGGAATGTAAGCACATCAGTGGTCTTTAGAGAAAAAAAAAAAACTCTCCCCTGATCATGGATTTGGAGGAAAGGTCCAGCATGCTCAGCAAGTCCTACATCTCACTATTTTTACTATTTTATTCCTCCCTTTTATTATCTTATACATTTATTTTTGATCTGCTTCAGTCTACTGCGTTTGTATCTTTTAAACTCACCAACAAACACACTGCCAATCACGCAAACACACACACGTCAAAAAACGCTCTTAAAAATAAAGGTTCTATATTGACATTGATGGTTCCATGAAGAACCTTTAACATCCATGGAAACTTTCCATTCCACAAAAGGTTCTTTATAGTAGAAAATGGTTCTTCTAATTTTTAATGTTCTTCACAATTTAAAAAAGTTATTTCAGAACTGTTCACTGAAAGGGTCTTGTTCCGTGACTATACTATAGAATACTGTTGTGTAATCACAATTCATTCATTTCTTGGATATGTATTAGGGATTTACAATATATTTATTTTATGAATAGATATGCATATCCCATAAGGATGTACATAATCATCTTATGAAGTACTCTGCCCTATAAAGCTTTCACCTAGCACTGCTAAACACAAATGTAGTCAACCCTGTACATCTATATATCCACAAATGCATAATGCGCTAAAACGTCACCGACCTTTCACCCTACTTGTCTGCTGAGATATTTTTTTACAAATTACTGCAATTCACCATATTGCAGGTTGCATGATTTTAACCTCTGTTATTGTTTCTTAGCTGCCACCACATACAAAAACACCCTCGCGTACATTAATAAATGGCTGGTCACATTATAGAGTGAAACACACACAGCCAGCTTACCAGCAAAAAGCTAATGACAGAGACCAGGCCAACATGGCTCATTTCAGTCTCGCAGTCTAAAAAAGCCATTCTTGGCATGACTGCTATTATTAGCCCTTGCAAAAAATGTCTCATGGCAACCATAGCTTCCATCAAAATACCAGAGTCCAACCAAAATACCATACGGTTAGTGAAAAAAAATAAAAATAAAAAAATTATATATATATATATATATATATATATATATATATATATATATATATATATATATATATATATATATATATATACAGTGAGGAAAATAAGTATTTGAACACCCTGCTATTTTGCAAGTTCTCCCACTTGGAAATCATGGAGGGGTCTGAAATTGTCATTGTAGGTGCATGACCACTGTGAGAGTCATAATCTAAAAATAAAATCCAGAAATCACAATATATGATTTTTTTACTATTTATTTGTATGATACAGCTGCAAATAAGTATTTGAACACCTGTCTATCAGCTAGAATTCTGACCCTCAAAGACCTGTTAGTCTGCCTTTAAAATGTCCACCTCCACTCCATTTATTATCCTAAATTAGATGCACCTGTTTGAGGTCTTTGGCTGCATAAAGACACCTGTCCACCCCATACAATCAGTAAGAATACAACTACTAACATGGCCAAGACCAAAGAGCTGTCCAAAGACACTAGAGACAAAATTGTACACCTCCACAAGGCTGGAAAGGGCTACGGGGAAATTGCCAAGCAGCTTGGTGAAAAAAGGTCCACTGTTGGAGCAATCATTAGAAAATGGAAGAAGCTAAACATGACTGTCAATCTCCCTCGGACTGGGGCTCCATGCAAGATTTCAACTCATGGAGTCTCAATGATCCTAAGAAAGGTGAGAAATCAGCCCAGAACTATACGGGAGGAGCTGGTCAATGACCTGAAAAGAGCTGGGACCACTGTTTCCAAGGTTACTGTTGGTAATACACTAAGGCGTCATGGTTTGAAATCATGCATGGTACGGAAGGTTCCCCTGCTTAAACCAGCACATGTCAAGGCCCGTCTTAAGTTTGCCAATGACCATTTGGATGATCCAGAGGAGTCATGGGAAAAAGTCATGTGGTCAGATGAGACCAAAATATAACTTTTTGGTCATAATGGTCATAATTCCACTAAACATGTTTGGAGGGGGTGGTCATGCTTTGGGGGTGTTTTTCTGCACATGGGCCGGGGCGACTGCACTGTATTAAGGAGAGGATGACTGGGGCCATGTATTGCGAGATTTTGGGGAACAACCTTCTTCCCTCAGTTAGAGCATTGAAGATGGGTCGAGGCTGGGTCTTCCAACATGACAATGACCCGAAGCACACAGCCAGGATAACCAAGGAGTGGCTCTGTAAGGCTCTGCATATCAAGGTTCTGGCGTGGCCTAGCCAGTCTCCAGACCTAAACCCAATAGAGAATCTTTGGAGGGAGCTCAAACTCCGTGTTTCTCAGCGACAGGCCAGAAACCTGACTGATCTAGAGAAGATCTGTGTGGAGGAGTGGGCCAAAATCCCTCCTGCAGTGTGTGCAAACCTGGTGAAAAACTACATGAAACGTTTGACCTCTGTAATTGCAAACAAAGGCTACTGTACCAAATATTAACATTGATTTTTTTCAGGTGTTCAAATACTTATTTGCAGCTGTATCATACAAATAAATAGTTAAAAAATCATACATTGTGATTTCTGGATTTTTTTTATTTATTATGTCTCTCACAGGGGGCATGCACCTACGATGACAATTTCAGACCCCTCCATGATTTCTAAGTGGGAGAACTTGCAAAATAGCAGGGTGTTCAAATACTTATTTTCTTCACTGTATATATATATATAATTTTATTTTAGTACTTTAACTTATTTAATTTCGTTGCCAAGGCAACATTTCTAAAAATTATATTTTATTTTATTAAAGCTTTTTATTTCCAAAAGCCATTTTTAATAGTTTAGTAAACAATAACAACACTGAATATTAAATGTATTAACATATCTTAAAGTGCCAACGCATATGGCAGGCATGTCAGATTTCTCAAAATGACCAAATACTGGCAAATTTACCAACTTTAAACCTCAATGATATATTGATCTATCGCTTATACAATAACTGGCAGAGCATTATGCTATAGCAACACGAAGGCAATGGATTTGAACCCCAGGGCATGCACCGAAAGTGTCTGCCAAATGTAATTTGTTACAACTAAACCTATGCTACTTTGATAGAAATTATGGTTACCATGGTAATCTTTAGCAAGAAGCTGTCTGGTCAACTGCTCACTGAAAACACACTTGCACACTCACACAAACATACACAGCAGGGCTTCAAGATGGGCTCCTATTGCAATGTGCATGATTTAGCATTGCGAGAGCAAAAAAGCTCCATCTTTGCTAATCGCTTCTGACGTAACAGCTAAGGAGCAATAGCAGGGTGAGGGAAATGAATGGGCGAGGAAACCAGAAAAGGAAAAAAAAAAACAAAGAAGAAGAGGGGTGAGGTTAAGAAATATGCAGAAAAAAAGAAAAATAGAACCGAAGGCAGAGCATCAAAGAGTTGGTAAATAATTAGCGGGACTAACATGGCGTTACTGGTAGCTGTGGTGGAAACGTCAGCCGACGAGATAACTCCGCACTTGGCACATTTGAGCGTCATATTGTACAGTGGCACTGTCATCTGACTGCAAAGTCAAATCAACACACTGAAATACACATGTAAGCACACACGCTCTTTCGCACACACACACACACACACACACACACACACACACACACACACACACACACACACACACACACACACACACACACACACACACACACACACACACACACACACACACACACACACACACACACACACACACACACACACACACACACACACACACACACACACACACACACACACAGAGACACATACACCTATATACATGTAGACACACAGACCTAGCAGGCACAGAATCCCCTTCCAGCTCTCACTCAGGGCAGATCTCTGTCAAGGCTTTGGGAAGAGTACAGGAATGATGAAAAAGATGCTGTCACGATAGTTTTATTTATAAATAGGCCTGATTGAACATGTGGGACAAAGAGCTAGCGAGTGAAAAAAAAAATCAACTCTATATGTTGTGCATGTAGCCTACTTTATGTAGCTATGGATTACCATCATTTATTTCCAGTGACATTCTACGTAATATACTACATGATAGAATTTCGATTCTGTCATATCAATGACATCAAAATCTTCTTTTGCATTAGCTATGCCATATGGAATTTGCTTGATTTAAGCTGCGAGCAGTTTATCCGTCCCACTCTGCATCTGTCTTTGGGCCCTGGAGAGAGACATGGGAACTCGAAAAAGCTGGCTGAAAAACATACACAAACATTCATGCGTGTTGACAGCCGGAGATCGTGTATTCACAGACACGAGCTAAATCACGGTCATTTTAGGAGACACATTAACGTCATCCACAGCCATAACTGCCAATATCCTGCTTGCACGATCTCTGCATATATCTATGTGTGGCTTGTTTTTGTTTGTTTTTTTATTACTAAAATAAACTGCAGTATACAATATTTCAGTCTGTAATGTCACTGTTGAGACAAAGACTATTTACTTTTATCATAAAATATGCTTTTATAGAAAATCTCAAATGCATTTTAATATTTGCCGACAGCTTACGTGAAAAATATGCAAAGTATGCATTTTCTTTTCTGGATAAATCTAGTTTAAATAAATAAAAGAGGCTGAGTTAATTATTTAACATTGTCCATTTACTACTGTACAAAATTTTGGGGTTGGTAAGATTTTTTATCACTTATGCTCACCAAGGCTGCATTTATTTGATTAAATACCGAAAAATTATTATTGTGAATATATATATATATATATATATATATATATATATATATATATATATATATATATATATATATATATATATATATATATATATATATATATATATATATATATATATATATATATATATATATATATATATATATACACACAATATTTACTCCTGTGATGCAAAGCTGAATTTGCAGCAATCATTACTCCAGTCTTTAGTGTCACATGAACATATCTTATTATCGTCAAAATATTATTATCGTTGTGCTGCTTAATATTTTTTGGAAACCGCAATAAATCTTTTCAGGATTCTTTGATGAATATAATGCTCAAAAGAACATAAATAGAAACAAATCAATAGAAAAAAAACCTGTCACTTTTGATCAATTTACTTTTTCAATTTATTTTCTTTGATTAAAAAAAAATCTTACTGACTCCAAGCTTTTGAACGGTACTGTATGTAATACAACTGTTGCACACAAAAAATTAACTAAAGATAAAAAATAAAGTTTGGCATGGCTGCCCAAACGTACAGGAAGTTGATTGTGCTACTGGCAGACATGTAGATTAAACCAAGCATAATATAAGAAATTCAGTTCTGAACAAAAGGCCAAAGCAACCAATAAAACTTCACTAGAGGCAGTGATATTAAAAAGCAATCAGCTTTTTTTTATTTTTTTTTTATATAAGACCATCTTTCTAGTCCTCGTGGAGGAACTTCAAAGACCGAGTTGATATGATCCTACACCAAATATTAAAACGTTCTCATTTATTTTACAATTCATTTTTTAAACAGTTCATCTTTTGTTTTGTCTTGCCGCAGGTAGTAAAGGAATGTGAAAGTTCTTGATGTGGACCACAGCAATTTATCAAAATGCACTTTGTTATTCTAAAACGACAGAAAATGCCATAATTTACAGGTGTACAGAGACTACCCAAAGTGCTGCTGCTGCACTACGCATAATTATCAGCAGTACTTATTAATTAAGATAATGAAAAAATGTTTTGTTTAAGAACAAGGGCGAGGGAGGGAGGAAAAAGTGATAAAAAAAAAATTCCTCCCTCTAAATCTAATTCATCCTTCCCATCTATCAGCACCAAACAACAGCAGCTAGCCTTGAGTTAATCTGTTTCCGTAGAGAATGCAATACGGCTGGAAAATACTCAAGCAAAAATGTTGATAAGAGTTTTGGAATTGCAAAAATATTTCCCATTATTACTTAGACACGGACAGAACTCTGACTTTCCAATCCGATCCGAAATGTCCAAACAATGAAATCCACATACTTACTCATACAAGCATACTTTTGCACACTCCCAAACACACACAAACAGGCTAATTTATGGATCCAAACATGAATCAAAAAGCTGAATCTACAGCTATTCTAAATCTAAATGTATAATCTAAAGCACATCTAATCTAACCAGCATGCTTCCACCAGAATTAGTTGACAGGGTTGAGTCCTAAAAGGTTAAGATGGGCATTTAAGAGCTGACATATGATTGTGTGCAGGCTACTGAACATTGTAGCTGCTAAATCGTGGGAGAGACTAAATTAGAGGATGGGCGAACCTGCATCTCAGCCAATCAGTGGCGGGTGGGCGGGGCAGAGAGGAGAGCCCTGAGTGTGAGCGAGGGGATGCTGTGGTAACTCTGATACAATGTCTCAAACAGCACAAAAACAAACACAATCGAGCAGAGAGATCATAGCAGAGGCAAACACAATGTTGTTGAAATGAAATAATCATAATAATAATCTAAGAAACACAATGGAAAGAGAAGGAAAAGGAAAGAAAACACTCGGATGCAAAAATGATGCCAGTAAGGGCACGCGTCAGCCTGCAGGCAGTGGAGCACAGCCCAGAAAAGGAAACACAGACAGTCAATCATGAGTCATAACATGAGTAATATTCGTCTTCTCGTAATAAATCTTAGGCCCCGTTTCTGCTGTAAAGCCTGATTGGTAGAAGGCAAGTGAGAATCTTGGAAGATTATCAAATCCAGTGTGTAATTGATGGTCAATGGCACGGAGATGGACAGCGCGCGATTGAGAAACCCTTATAATGAGGTCTATAATAACAATTCTCGGTTCATACTTCAGCTTCAATGACATTTAACTCACACGACTGAAAACTTGTCAAAATCATTAACTCACACAACTGAAAACTTGTCAAAATCAATGGATATAAAATGAGAAATTCGCTCAGCTTGAGTGCTATCGATCAGACGCATGAAGCTGACGCCTTGTGTGAGATTTCCTTTGCCGGCTCCTTTGCGACTGACCCTCAAATAAACATTTCACACACAGAAACATGACTTTGAATCAAGATGCACAGCACAGCAACACCTAAAAATCAAGAGAAGCTGGAGAAATGATTAAGCAATGAAATGCAATGTAAAATAAATGCAATGGGTGAGCAAAGGTGTCATCTTGCTTTTGACAGGACCAATAACCAGTCCTTATCAATCTCTTCCCCTCCAGAGGAGCATTTTAGAATAAACATTTAAAATTTGTTTACCAATTTAGGTGTAAAAACAAGAAAAAACGGTAACACTTGAGTATGGGGAACACATATTCACTATTAACTATGATTTTTGCCTCAATAAACTCCTAATTTATTGCGAATAAATAGTTAGTAAGGTAGTTTTTCTAGCATTTAAGTTTAGGTATTGGGTAGGATTAAGGGATGCAGAATACGGTTATACAGAATAAGGCATTAATATATGCTTTATAAGTACTAATAAACAGTTAATGTCCTAGTAATATGCATGCTAATAAGCAACTAGTTAATAGCGATAATTGAACCCTAAAATGAAGTGTTACTGAAAAAACTATTTGGAAATGGGGTAAGAAATACTCTTCAATATATCATTTTAAATGTGACTTTTTTTTTTAGAGGAAAACAAGACAAAATCATTTGATTTGATAATGAATGTGATTTTCCCCCCCTATTTAATTCATGCTAATTTGAGTCCTGTTGGAGGAGGGAGAGATGTTATGAAAGGTCTGGCCAATGAATGTCTTTCCCAGAGCTGGTTAAAGGTCAGCCAATGAGATGAATGAATGCTGTGAGGCATACCCGGCCCTCTCCTTGAGTTTCATATCGGTTATGCCATCTTTGGACACCAGTTTGTTAAAAACCAGAATCCCGATAACCATGTTAACCTGGTGAAGACAGAGGAAAGAGGTGAACACACGAAAGCATTTGAAAATACTGCCTCACAATAGAAAAACGGTACTAGTGACTGTTTTGTTATCTTGCTTAGGAGGATTCTGTTGTATTTTAAAGGGATAGTTCACCCAAAAATGTTTTACTCACCCTCAAGCTATCCTAGGTGTATATGACATTCTTCTTTCAGAAGAATACAATGTGAGTTATATTAAAATATGTCCTGGCGAGCATTATAATGGCAGTGAATGGCAGCCCAAAATTTGAAGCCCAAAATAGTGTATCAATATAAAATTAATCCACATGACCCCAGGAGGTTAAAGGGATAGTTCACCCAAAAATGAAAATTCTGTTATCATTTCCTCACCCTCATGTTGTTCCAAACCTCTATGAGTTTCTTTGGTCTGCTGAACACAAAAGAAGATATTTAGAAGAATGTTTGTAACCAAGCAGACAGAGCAACTATTGACTAGCATAGTATTTGTTTTCCTACTATGGTAGTCAATAGTTGCTCTATCTGCTTGGTTACAAACATTCTTCTAAATATCTTCTTTTGTGTTCAGCAGAACAAAGAAACTCATAGAGGTTTGGAACAACTTGAGGGTGAGTAAATGATGACAGAATTAATTTTTTGGGTGAACTATCCCTTTAATAAAGGCCTTCTAAAGTGAATCGATGGGTTTTTGTTAGAAAAATATCCATATTTAACCTGTTATAAAGTAAAATATCTAGCTTCCGGCAGATCCCCTTCCCTATTCAACTTACGGAAAAAGTGTAACTGGCGCGACGATGACGTCGGACGTAGCGTAAGCATTTTGAACTGCGAGAGGCGTTACACTTTCTTCGTAAGTTGAATATGGAAGGCGGTCCACCAGTTAAATATGGATATTTTTCTTACAAAAACCCACCAAGTCGCAGCTTCGGAAGGCCTTTATTAACCCCCCGGATCCGTGTGGATTACTTTTATAATGGATGTATACACTTTTTTGGTCTTCAAATTTTGGGCTGCCATTCCCTGCCATGATAAAGCTTGGATTAGCCAGGACATTTTTTAATATAACTCCGGTTGTATTCGTCTGAAAGAAGAAAGTCATATACGCATAGGATGGCTTGAGGGTGAGTAAATTATGGGATCATTTTAATTTTCAATAAAAATGTCTGAACATGTTGTTGTTCAAACTACTTCTAATAATACCAATATTTAACCAGTCAATTTCTAGTTTTCTATATTTTATAAAGAATGCCGATATTTATACAAAAAAAATTTACACCATCATTTTTACATTTACATTTATGCATTTGGCAGACGCTTTTTATCCAAAGCGACTTACAGTGCCCTTATCACAGGGACAATCCCCCTGGAGCAACATGGAGTAAAGTGCCTTGCTCAAGGACACACTGGTGGTGACTGCTGGGATTGAACCAGCAACTTTCTGCGTATCAGTTCCATGGTTTAACCCACCGGACCACCATCTCACATTTTTAAATTGTAAAAGGGGGGGCTCTAACGCTATTTCATGCATTTTGATTTATTTCCACTGTTAAAGAGTTGAATTCTCATGCTAAACATAACCAAATTTTCAAAAAACGAGTTGGACATATGACGTATTTCTGCGTCATGTTTTTTTCCAAGTATGGCCCTGTATGACTTCATAAAGGGTGGAAATCCTTGTATGGGCACTTCATTTGGTTGTGAGGGAACCTTGAGATAACCTTGTTCAGCTTCCCAAATAACCCAGCGTTAAGGGAACAGTGGATGCAGTTTGTTTTTCCAGAGCAGCAACAGAGTTCTGCAAGTGTGTTTGTTTGTCGAAACCGCAGGCGGCGAGTGAAACTGCAACAAATGTTTTGTTGGCAATCAGCGCGTAAGTGTATATAATGTAAACAACACAAACGTATAGTGAATCAAAAGTTATCCAGGGATAATTCCATGATGTTTTGTGTGTGTGTGTGTCATAGGTGTGTGTGTGCTCGTCACTCTTTAGTTCCGCCCACTGCACGCCTCCACGAGTTCGGCTGTTTTCGGAAAGAATCGGTACAGCACACCTGTCTTTTATAAATATGATAAAACTAAAGAATCTTCGGAGATATGAAGGATGCAATACTCCTCTAAAGGTACTCAAGATTAACATGAGATTGGCAGAAACTGTGTGTGTTATGTACCCTTTAAATTGACAGAATCCTCAAACAAGGTTTAAAAACAGCTACTGGGAAATGCAACCATTACATCAGTGTCTGAAAAAAAAAGAATCTGTTGTTCAATAAAAAGATACTGATGTTATCCATGTTAATATAGTGTAAACCCAGATCAGGTTTAATTAATCTGCAGTGGCTATTATGGCCGCACTTAGCATATGCTGTTTAAACAGATCCACTAAAACACGTGTTTGCTGGATATTAAGTTGTGGAGTTATACAGTATGGGTAAAATCTGGAATTGTCAGCATTCTCATTCACTTCCATTCTAAGAGCTTTTCACTAAAGCTGGAAATGAGGGACAGAAGATTTCTGTGAATAAATCAAACAGAGAGAGAAACTGTACCAAGACGACAGCAGCAGCTGGTCCCACAAATGCGTACAACAGTCCACCTTCCAGAGACAGCCAGCAACTAACACAAAACACAAAAGCAGAAAAGAAAGAGTAAGAACGAGAGAGATGGAAGAACGAAAAGGATAAAGAGACTAGAAGGAATAGAGAAATCAGTGATGGGGTTGTCATTAGTTGTTTTAGACATTTTGAAGTGTCTACATGAAGGATGCAAGGCAGGGATGGACTGATCATGGGGAGCACTAGGAAAAATATATGATCGAGCAAACTCCATCATGATCATACTTACTAGTTAACAGTGCCATATCCCTTTGCCTTGGTGAATCCAACAGAAATTGCTACAACAAGGGCAGGTAAACCTATAATAAAGAAACAGAAATGAGTGACATATTTACTTCACATATATCATGTACTTGAACTTTTTTATTCAACATCAAGATGTTACATTCAGTTAGATTTCATCTAAGTTTCAATTATGGCGTGTAGTACCACACAATTCTGTTAAAACCAACTGAAATGTTTTATCAACTACCCAGTTGGGTTACTATTTGCAGAGGAGGATAGGGCCTATTTACACCTGGTCACTTCATGTTTTCTCCAATCATGAAAAGACCAGTTGCAAATGCCCTCCGAAAACAGATTTAAATCCAATCACTCAAACCACTTCAAGAGGTGTAAATGCATCTGGTTGTTGAAACCACATATGTACATTTTCCTTCTCAAAATACAATTTACAGACATCCCACCCAGCAAAACTAATTTCCAGGGCATTGGTTCGGCGTTGCATCATGAAGCCTGCCACTAGGGTTGGGCGATGTCTACCAAATTGGCATCAGACGATGTCTACAGTGAAACGTTGCGATGGACGATGACATCGGGGGGTTGCGTTTGAGCGTTAAGCTCCGGTAATGTGGCTCGTGTCTGGAGAAACAGAGAGCGCGCACGGAGCTGAAAGGGCTTGAATGAAGCCCATTTGGCTTTAGATAAAAATACTAGAGGATATAGCGCTGAAATAACATTACCATAAACTATCCTGAGTGCTTGTGGTGTGATCCGCACCACTGTTTTGACGCTCTGCTCACTTCAACTAGAAACAGGAAAATGGTTCTATCGTTCTGTCTCGCGGTCCGGATGGTAACTGACAGCGGTCCGCCATCTTTGGTTTAGTTCGTGTAAAACATCTAGTAGCCTATACTTCGTTTGGTGTTTTTTGCACAATAAAATCGTTAGTGTTTAAATGGTGTTCGTTGAAATGAAGCTTATGCGCAAGTTCTGGCAGGAAGATTCAATGTTACGTCACTTATCACATTCAGACCTATCCAATCAAGTCTCAGAGTATAAAAGATCGGTAATTAACACATGTCTGAGTTCACAGATGCTGATGCCAGCATTAGATAGCTATCCGATCAGTGAAAACGCATGAAGTGATCAGTTGTAAATAGTATGACAGCAAAGATGGTTAGGAAGTCAAAGGGACAAGCCTCACCCCAACCAAGACAGAGGAAACGCTTGCGTATGATGCGGTTTCTAAGACGGCCAGTCACAGCCATGTAAGACTGCCACGCCTCCGTGAGAACCCAACAAAAAGAGGACAGGAAGAAGAAGTGCAGAAATGCAGCCACAAGAGTACAAACAACCTGGGAGCAAGAAAATAGAGAAAGAAAAAGAGAATCCATCCATCAAAGATAAGGATGGTTATGTAAAAAGGAGAAAATTGGAAGTTTATAAAGCATATTTTGTTGTAGATTAAGGATTTTATCAATTTATTTGTGTTTGTTTGGCAATACCTTGTTCCGGGTCTGGGTTTGTCCAATAAGTATGAGTGCATTGGAGGAGATGATGGACAGACAAAAGTTGATGAGGATGACAGAGCGTTCTGAGCGGATATACCTGGAGAAAAACACACAGAGAGACTGAGCCAATACGTCTGAACAACATCTACTGCTCACAATCATTCACTCACAATGCTTTTAATAGATGGGGACATCAATTGAACCTGAACTAATGTATAATTGCTAGTGGTGACCAGGATGTGACACTGTGAATGCCTCTGTACAGACTACTGAATCACAAGATGCTCTTTGGATTATTCTCAAATCAGGCTTGATAACATGATCATCAGATTGCAGACGAACTTTTGGACATCTTGCAGCTCAAGAGTTGCTATCATTAAAACTAAAAGAGCACAAAGTTTTTTTTTTTTTTTTTTTTTTTTTTTTACATAAGTCTCTTATGCTCACCATGGCTGCATTCATTTGACCAAAAATACTTTGGGAAATATTATTACAATTTAAAATAAAATAGCTTTCTATTTTAATATTTTAAAATGTAATTTATACCTTTAATGGCAAAGTTGCATTTTCAGCATCATTACTCCAGTCTTCAGTGTCACATGATCCTTCAGAAATCATTGTAATATGCTGATTTGTTGCTCAAGAAACATTCCTATATTATCAATGTTGAAAACATTAAAACATTGATAACAAATGTTGAGCTGCTTAATATTTTCGAGGAAACCATGATATATTTCTTTCAAGATTCTGTGATGTTCAAGAGAACAGCATTTTTTTTTTTTTTTTTTTTTTTTTTTAACAATGTAAGTCTCTTTACTGCCACACATTATTTACCTAAAATTATTTTAGAAATAATACAAAATGTGAAAAGAACTGCAAGGCTTTTGGTAGTTTTTGGAACTGACAGTAAACAGAATGACCACTTAGTTAAAGCCAGTTATTCCGCTCATGCGTATGTGGGGTAACGCAGCGCTGTTTTATCATATTAGATATATTTAAGTGTGTCGAATGTTATAATGTTACCCTGTGCGTTTGCTTGGCGGCTACTATGAGACACTTGTTGCACACTGCAGTAAGCTAGATCAATATTAGGCATAGTAAAACATGGTACTCGTGGTAAATCAAGAAAATAAGCTTTAAACATTAAGACTAACATCTTTGGTGTTTACATGGTTTACCAAATAAAATCAGGGGTAACGTGGGTATGATATCATTGATAGGCGACATACGGATACGATCCGTGTCCTGGTTAAAATTGCTTATTTCTCTGGATTTAAACATTCTTGGAAACATTTGGGATAATGTAAGTACACAAGTCAACAAAATATATAACACTGTTCTAGTGGTTTTTGGATATTTTAATCCAAAAATGTTACATATTGTGCCTTTAATGTACCGATCAATCACAGTTATCGGCACTTACCACTAACAACACAAATAACTACACTAAAACATAAATAACAACCTGACTTATTTAAGATTACATCATGTCAAATAATTGAATCTCAAACTCAAAAGCATCTGAAAGCGCTTTATACAAAAACATGCCGCTGTCCATGGTGCTGAAACCCCAGTGGCTTCCCATTAATGTCTATAAGTGTCTTTTACTGGTGAACAGCCAATTTGTGTTTTAGCAGTGGAAGATCTTGCTTACCTCCAAACAGACACATAGATGATGATGAGGAGAAGCAGGGTGAGGGACGACACCCCACAGCCCACGATCAGAGTCACAGATGGAAGCAGGGACTTATCCATGTTCTGTCAACACAAGAAAACAGACTCAGTTAGTGCTCTCAGATGCTAGCCGCCTGCCGTCCTCTATGCGGTTCTGTGCTGAAACGAGTTCTGAGGAGAGTGGGCTGCTGTCCGTGTGGCTCCGGCTAAGGAACAAGGTGAGATGAAGGTCACTCGGCAAAGGACTGATACTGAGGACTGAGATATTCAGAGGGCACAGCAGAGAGCTACAGTATAGCAACATATGAATGCCTCTAATGCCATAAAGACCACCGGAAAAGCGAAATCCTTGATGCTGTGGATTACTCATACAGAGATTGTGAACCAAAAGCTTCAAATATAACACATTTGCAGGCTTGCGCAACCATTGTCTTGGTTGCCATGGTGATGTGGTGGAGAAACAGCGGCCACTGCAGTGGTGTACGCAGCATTAACTGTACCATAGGTGTGAGTCGTGCATGCCTGTGTGTTCGTGAGTATCTGCATTCCTTGCTCAAGTCTTAAGCCATTATAATGCATGCCTATAACTACTGGCCTTTCAACATTTTAAATACATCTACGTGGCATTGTGGAGTTAAGGGTGTCCACGAGTGCTACACATTCTCAGAGGTGAGGACCCCTCACCTTAACTCAACAACACACAGACTTACACTTACACACAAAGATAATTTGTTGAGTTTATAGCCTGTCTTGTCTCCAGGTTTAACTTGCATATAGGGCCAAGTTAATTAAATCCCACTGATTAATCTGCACTGCAGTGAGGTCCCCTGTGACAATCAAGAAAGAAATGCATCCTCTGAGACTAAGTTTGTCTTCCCCTAGCTGATCAAACACCTGACTAAGCCTAAGCTGTGTAAGGCTAGTACTCAAAGCAACCTCTATCGAACCAAGGGAGTTATTTAGTCCATTAGTACAGACAGAAACCCAAGCAAGTTGGGAGCAGAAACCCTAGAGTATCAAGTCGTGTCAATTCTGAAATGTTTGAAGGGTACTTCTGAGACGGGAAGCAAAAGGAGGCTTGGGAAGTTCTGAAATGTGACCCTGGACCACAAAACATCATAAGTCGCACGGGTATATTTGTGGCAATAGCCAACAATACATTGTATGGGTCAAAATTATCCATTTTTATTTTATGGCAAAAATCATTAGGATATTAATTAAAGATCATGTTCCATGAAGATATTTTGTAAATTTCCTTCCGTAAATATATATAAAAATGTATTATTACACTCTAAAACATGCTGGGTTAAAAACAACCCAAGTTCAGAAGCAGAATCAGAAAGAGCTTTATTGCCAAGTGTGCTTGCACACACAAGGAATTTTTCTTGGTGCTGAAGCTTCCAGTGCACATATACAATACAAACGCAACAAGAACATAGTAATACAAATTCTAAGAATATAAATATGAAAAATAGTATAAAAAATATAAGGTCACAGTTACGTTTAGTCAGAATAAACATTTACAGATTATGAACATATTTACAGTATTTGAGTAGTATGAATATATAAACATAAATAATCTCCTGAGTTTAAAAGATTGCACTAAACAGTCAGAGTATTGCACTTTGGGGGGGTATTTTAACTGTTCAAGAGGGAAATGTCCTGTGGGAAGAAACTGTTCCTGTGCCTAGATGTTCTAGTGGCCAGTGATCAGAGTCGCCGTCCTGATGGTAACAGTTCAAACAGGAGGTGTCCAGGGTGAGTGGAGTCTGTGATGATTTTCCCTGCTCTCTTCCTCACTCTACAGGAGTACACAGGAGTAAAGGTCCTGGAGGGTTGGCAGGGGAGCACCAATAATCCTCTCCGCAGTCCGGATTGTGCGTTGTAGTCTCTTGTTGTCAGATTTGGTAGCTGAACCAAACCAGACAGTGATGGAAGTGCATAAGACAGACTCAATGACTGCCGAGTAGAACTGAATCAGCAGCTCCTGTGGGAAGTTGGGTTGAATATGGACTAACCCAGCAATTGGGTTGTTTTAACCCAGTGAATGGGTTGTTTTAACCCAGCGGTTGGGTTGAATGTTTGCTTAAAACAACCCAATTGTTGGGTTAAAACAACTTTTTGGACAACTTTAAAGGCGATTTACTCAATATTTCAATATATTTTTTTGCACCTATCCTAACAAATCATACATCAATGGAAAGCTTATTTATTCAATTTAAAAACATATACAGTATATCCTTATGACTGGTTTTGTGGTCCAGGGTCACGAATGATAGCAAAGTCAGTGCACATTTATTACATCATTTGCATACAATTTGTTCAATTTTGTAATAATTTAGGCCATTTGTAAATATTATCTGCCACAGGTGTGAGGACAATAAGAGGACATTTGACATTTAAAATAGAGATTTGCCAATATTGCTTCTTTGGTGACCTTTGATGGTCCCTTTTGAACATGCTGTTTACTAAGTAACTTTGCAACTACATGTTAACTAACTCTCATTAGAGTATTAGTAGTAGATTAGTAGACTGTCTGCTTTATATCTGCTAAACGTTTATTGTGATGGTCCTCCAACAGACATGCTACTGACAATAAGTAACTACATGTCAACTTATTCTAACTCTAACCCAGTCTACTAATACTCTACTAACACTCTAATGAGAGTTAGTAGACATGTAGGTGCAACATTACTTATAGTCAACAGAATGTGTTAAAGGGACCATCAATGTTTAAGTGTCTATAATTACCAATAATCAGAACCATAGTTGTTTTATTTCAGATTTTGAGGCAATAATCACTAAACGATACAATGAAATCATAATATGCATTAGGGATAAACAAACAAACCTTCCTGATAACGAATGATAAAAAGTATACCTTGAATGCAATGCTAATTCCTTTGGATAAAAGCGCCAAATGCAAAAACGCAAATAAATAAACACTTTAAAACGAGTGGATGTTAGTTAAAAAGCTACTATCTAAAACAATACTTAAATTACACTGGTCTTAGATATTGATCTAACAATGTACTAACATTTTTAAAACTCGCCAAACAGTATGCAAATGCAGTAAGACTGTGCACACATTTGTCTAAGAACATAAAACTCGACTTGCAAAGGCAATGCTGAATTTTGTGCAAGGGATGAGCAAAAAGACAATGGCCTACCTCAGAAGAATGTGCTAACATGAAATACCTCAACACAGTGTGCGATTTTTTTTTCTTCTCACCATCTTCACTGACCCATATTTGGGAATGATGTATTCAGAGCTTCATCCAAGCACAACTGCAGTGTAACTGTGCATTTCTACAAGCTTCAGCTCATAAATATTCAGTCTGGGCAAAACCACCGAGATTTTCCTCATATCAAACTGCTTATAAAACATTACACAATCTGACCCATGTAAACCAGAGCCTGGCTCAAAGCTGGAAAAATCTGTAGAAAGACTGGAGTGTGATTAAAATAGCTGCAGTGTACTATCTCCCTTTATTGTTTTCCTTCTCTTTCCATGAGCACTGCAGCTGACTGTATATCCAGGCTCAGAATGTGGGAGGGAAAGAGAGGAAGAGAAGTGTTTCTCTGGCTCTTTATCATTCTGAAGCTGTAGGACGCTAGTTGCCAGCGGAGGGGCCGTTGGATGGGCCATTTTGAGGTGGCAAGTGGAGCTGCAGGAATAATTAGTGGCATAGCAGTGGGGGTCTGGAGCGAGAAGGCTAGAGAAGGAGAGAGACAGACAGGGAGTGGAGCCAAGGGGAGGAGCGGTCCTCCCTTCTGCTGGCACACGGCAACACAAATGAAATCCCCACAATATGCTTCCCACGAAGCATGAAAAGAGCTAACTGCGACACTCCCTTAGTCCACGTCTATCTGACCAGGTAGAGCAGGACACGGAGCCATCATAAGGCGAGCGATTAGCATACCGCTATGGCTCTCTGGTTTATCGTGAAGAGACAAGCAAATCATGCTGTCTTTACACACATCCATGACAGCAAACAGCAGCACATAAATGCACACAGGAGCCCTCTAAAACACAGGCACACATCTGTATAATGTGCTTCAAGATGGGGCAATATATCAGTATGGTCTCCAGTGATTTCCAGGATCAACATATTTTGTTGATCCTGGAACAACATTCCTGTACGAAAATTTAGTCCTAACCATATCCTTAAACCTAACCTTATACCCATAATTCAGGATTAATAAAGATATGTGAATAACACTGATGTAGAAGCAACCTAACCCTGGTTGTAAGCCTAAACTTGACATAAACTTGTCCCATCAAAGACTGGTTGGGTGGAATATTGTTCCAGGATCAACAAAGACGTTGATTCAGGAAAATGTTGTACTTGGTGAAATCACATTCACCATAACAATATATCCCAAAGACATTGCTTGAATGTAACATCAACTTTTGGTTGAGCAAGAAATAAATATGAACTTTTTTTATTGCACTTTCTTGGATTTATTGTGAATGACCAATCAGTGCATATTGTATCAAATTAAAAATATAAACTACCCGGTCCAAAAAAGTTGCTGTTTGAGGCAAATGCTTAAGAATGGTTGGATCATTATTGCAATGATTGCAGTTGTTTCTAGCATGTTATGTGTTTGACAACAGTTCTTCTAATCCTAATTTATGGAGAGTGTTGCTTTTTAATTTCTAAAACAACCATATAGGAAGACACACCATGGCCATATTCCAGAATGACAATGTCAAGATTCATCAGGTTCAAACTGTGAACGAATAGTTGGGAGGGAGCACGAAGAATCATTTTCACAATGATTGAATTGGCACCTCTGAGTCCCGACCTTAAATTCATTGAAAGTCTTTGGGATGTGCAGGAGGAGACTTTAGAAGAGCTGGACTCTTGCATTGTTAATACAAGATCTCGACCAAAAACTGATGCACCTCTTGATGGAAATAGCATCACAACATTTATCTCCAGGTGCATAATAAGATCATACCGTAATCACTGCAATAATGATACAATCATTGACTCTTTAGCATTTGCCTGTTTAAATATAAACAACAATTACATTTTTGGCCGGGCAGTGTAGCTTGTGTTTTTAAACTTTAATTGAAATGTAGTAACTTGTTTTTTCCTCTGAAACAACTTTCTGTGAGGGCAATACAATGGTATCAAATAGCCAAATAGCTATTCACTTCTAAAGCCCATATTTACAATGGATTGCCAAAGCAAAGTATCACAATTTTTGCCTTTTTTTTTACCTTATATGTCCTCTTTCACCTGGAAAAACTTCACATTAAGCAAGTAAAATGTTTTGAAAATGTTTTTGCACCCCAAATTGCAGCTTCACATACCATAGCCTGTATCATAATCATAATTCTGTTTTGTTACAATGTCCCTTTTTCGCTTGGGTTCCCAAATCAAAACAGTGTCACAACAGTGACTTCTGTTCTTGAAGCAACCAGTCTGAAACATCTTGGCAGAGCAAATGAGAGAAGACGTGGCCATTGTTTTGGCCAGTAGGGTGTCAAGCTTCCTCTTCCTCTTTTTTTTCTCTCAGCTTTCTGGCTCATATCTGGGCCAAGCTGCACAAAGAGAGTGTTATAGCGTGTTCTATAGCTTTAAGAACTTCCACTGCCCATGCTGTTTCCACGGCAACTGGTGAATAAACTGCTTCAGAGGCAGTTTCCAGTCTAATAATAACTAATCACACTGAATGAAAATTCCACACAAAGACACAGCCCTTTCCTGCATTAAACCAAATCAAATCCCATCATTTTATAGAAAGATGGCATTTTAAAGGTAGACATATTTACACAAAGACCAACCCTCTAAGGCCCAAATGAACCGATGGCGTGTAATTAAGATATACATTTTTACACTCATTAAAAGGCCCTAAAAAAACATATGATCATTTAAATGTACCAAGTAAAATGTATTTAAGGTGTCCACATAGCACAAAATAAGAATACAAATGTATATGGGAATTTGTGTGCTGGTGATTTAAACAATGTATTTCATCACAAATAATAGAGATTGTCTTCTTTAGCATATGTAGTTAGAGGGCTATTTTGAACCATTACATTATTAATCACATGCATGATCTCTGTACAAACATTTAATGTATGCAAATCCAATTTAAAAGACAGCATGTTTCACGCACTGCGTTCTGGCATACAACAAACATAGCAAAGCATAATTTTAGTCAGAAACATATGTGCATATACTCAGAACACAGATGGAAAAAGATGGAAACATGTCTAAAATTGTTTGCATTAAATCTGCTGTATGGCTCTGTCATGTCGTGGAGAGGAGGAGAGGGGGGAGTGAGAGAGAGGGATCTGTTGATACATAATGACAATGACGCCTATGACCAAAAAAGCGGTACAATAAAATCACACAATATCACACAAACGCGCCTTTTAAAAGGACACAGAAGAAATGGCTAGACTTACCACATCGGGATTGAGGCGTGCTAAAATGGCGAAGGTGGAGAGTCTGTCACACAAGCATTTGGTTGTGCTGGAGTCGACGGGCACGGCTCTACAGCCTCGCGCAGACCAGGAGCCCAGCAACGACGAGCTGTGGAGCGGAGACAGACAAGAGCGCGGAATGAGACCAAATCACTGCGCTATAAAACAGCTATTTTCCCTAATCCAGCGCACACAGAGCCCGCCGTATGAGAACCGGAGCGCGAGAAAAGACAGTGAAAACACAGATGAATGGACGATGTGATGCAGCGCACACCTCTGCTTTCTGCATGGCCAGGTTAGCTGATGTAAAAAAGCTACAAAGCTACAAAATGTAAGAAATTATTAAGTCCTGAAATAAAATAACACATACTGTTTAAGTAGCTAATTATTTAATAATAATAATAATAATAATTATACAATTGAATAATTGTGCATTGTATTATTATTATTATTATTATTATTATTATTATTATTATTATTATTAATTATTATTATGCTACACTGAAAAGATGACACATTCTTAACCCCGGGTAAACATAATCCTGGGTTATAGTTCCTGTTTCACACTGCACACACATTTTATCCAGGGTTAGTAGGCTAGGCTAATTAATTTAGGGTATCCAGGTTCCAATATTTTATACAATACATTAACCTTCTTGTCAGCTTATTGGTGAAATACTGACACCACGAGACAGGCACGATCTGTAAAAATGTGTAAAAATGTCGGCATATCATTTCGGTGGCCGAAACCAAATTTCCGAGACTCCTCTTACACTCTAAAAAAAAAAAAGGTTCTTGGCTCGTAATCATAGGGGAACCTTTTTTAGTGCTATATAGCACCAATTTTGGTGCTTCAGTGGTTCTTCAGTGGTTCTTCAGAGGTGCTATATAGCACCTTAGTCAAAGAACCGGTGAAGCACCTCTGAAGAACCGTTGAAGAACCACTGAAGCACCAAAATTGGTGCTATATAGCACTCAAAAAGGTTCCCCTATGATTACGAGCCAAGAACCTTTTTTGGTGCCATATAGAACCTTTTTTTTTTAGAGTGTAGCCGTGTTAGCATCACATTTCACCTCCATTTTCATTCAGAAACTGAAACACGTTAAAACGCGTTAACTTCTCTGCGCACTAAACATGAATATTGAGTACGGGGTCTCTGCAGAACAAAATTTAGCCTTTCTAAATTTGTGGGTGTTTTCAAACTGATGGGTGTTTATAAACCATGCAATGAAAATGGTCCCCTTCACTTGACCTCTACCCTAAACCCCACCCACTCTGTGACGTGGGCCAATCAGGTAACGCAGTGAAAAATGCCCCTCGGTTTATGGCCTCGTCCACTGATCTAGTAACTCCTATTACTATCCTGCAGAGACCTATACATGTCAATATTTAATGAGGGAAATGCGCTGAATCTATTGGTTGTCTGTTGGTGAATAACGCACCATTATACAAAGAGCATGAATATTTAATGAGGGAAGCACTGAATGGATTGGTTGTCTGTTGGTGAACAACTCACTATTCTAGCACTGCATCGTTTCACACTATCGCTGACACCGGAATTCGGTATAAGTGCCAACATCTAATACTACTAATAATAATTAACTCCTTCGGATGAGACGTTAAACCGAGGTCCTGACTCTCTGTGGTCATTAAATATCCCAGGATGTCCTTCGAAAAAGAGTAGGGGTGTAACCCCGGCATCCTGGCCAAATTTGCCCATTGGCCTCTGTCCATCATGGCCTCCTATTCATCTCCATATATACTGATTGGCTTCATCACCCTGTCTCTTCTCCACCAATAAGCTGGTGTGTGGTGGGCGTACTGGTGCAATATGGCTGCCGTCGCATCATCCAGGTGGATGCTGCACATTGGTGGTGGTTGAGGAGATTCCCCCCTTTCTTGTAAAACGTGTTGAGTACCTCGACAAAGCTCTATATAAATGTAACAAATTATTATTATTAAAATGTTTTTGTTTTGCTGCTGCCCTGGTTCTAGAGCTTGCTACATTACAAAACACCAAAATACCTCCAAACCACACAGAATCACTTTGATATGAAAGTTCCCAAAGGTTTGGGGTAGCCTTTTCACGTCGTATTTAGCCTGCAGCAAGTCTTACAAGTGGAGTAAAGTACAGTCTCTTTTACCTGTAAAAACTTTGTAGGTTTATAAAGTGTGGAGGAAAAGTGCAACGGAGCAGAGGATGGATATTACACTGGGACATTGAGACCTGGGGAAAAAAAAAATCTGAACTGTGTAAACTGTCTTATGTTTACTATGTTAGATAAGCATACAATGTCCCACATGTTCAGATACAGAATAGTGAACAAACTGATCATTTACTGGTAAGCCTTTACAATAAGGTTAATCTCAAACATTTACAAACACACTGTTATCAAATGTTTTATCTGTTAATAATATTAAAATGACCTGAGCTAACTAACAATGAGCTGAGCATACTTTTTATTAACAAACATTAACAAAGCTCATCGTTAGTTCATGTTAATGTTAAAGGAACACTCCACTATTTTTGAAAATAGGCTCACTTTCCAACTCCTCTAGAGTTAAACAGTTGAGTTTTACCATTTTCGAATCCATTCAGCCGATCTCCAGATCCGGCGGTAGAACTTTTAGCATAGCTTAGCATAGTAATTGAATCTGATTAGACCGTTAGCATCTCACTCAAAAATGACCAAAGACCTTCGATATTTTTCCTATTTAAAACTTAGACTTAGACTAAGACTTTTCTGTAGTTACATCATGTACTAAGACAGACGGAAAATAAAAAGTTGCGATTTTCAAGGAGCGTGCTGGGGACTATTTTCAGGCGCTGCGTAATATCATTGCGCCAGCAAAGTTCCTTGATTATTACGCAGGAATGTATAGCAGTATAGTTCCTAGACATATCGGCCTAGAAAATCGCAACGTTTTATTTTCCGTCGCTCTTAGTACACAATGTAACTACAGAAGAGTCAAGTTTTAAATAGGAAAAATATCGAAAGTCTTTGGTCATTTTTGAGCGAGATGCTAACGGTCTAATCAGATTCAATAAACTATGCTAAGCTATGCTAAAAGTGCTACCGCCAGATCCGGAGATCGCCTGAATGTATTCTGAATGTAACTCTGTTTAACTCTAGTGGAGTTGGAAAATGGGCCTATTTTCCTTTAACTCACATTAACTAATTGGACCTTATTGTAAAGTGTAACCCGTTTACTCAGTGCAGACCAGAATGAACATTCTTTCTAAATCACTATGTGCTTGACTGGAATAGAAAACTGTGAATAATAATAAAATATCACAGAATGTTATAACATATGGAGAGATTAAGACATACACTAAAAATAAATGTTTGAAAAAAGATGACTTTCCATAGGACCATTAAGCCACATCTTTCTATTCTTTGCAAGAAATTAAGTCCGTTTTATGCTTGCCACTAAACTTGCATCAAAGCAGATGACAGTAAAAGCATAAATATCATACATACAACTAAAGAAGCCTTTATGTTGTGGTTAGTTCTCAAAGCCACTAAATAATTAGTCTATTCCACCACCTACACACATTTGAATCTCATAATCTTAATGAGGAGCCCTCTTGACAGCATGATTCGGCTGTGTCTGATCTGACGCTCAAATAATTGTAACAAAGACCTCATAATGACATCAATGAAAGTGATATGAAAGTCATATCAAAACATACCCACTCCATGCACAACCGATCCTAATAGCAAGCCATCAATCATGTAGCATCCTCTTCATGCGGCTGCAACGTGAAGTCAATATACTCACACACACACACATGCGCTTTTCCACACAAACTCAAGGCTACCGGCACCATTCCAAACCCACTGTGCGGTAGAGCTCTGCAGTCTAGGATACCCACAATGCACTAGGGCTAGAAGAGCGTTGAGGGCCAAACAGTATAGAGCTGGAAGCGCAGCGTGTTGCAGCCCCAGGGGAGGGCTCAGTGTTAACATTAGCACATAAACCTGAAACTCAATATATTATCACCCACTGCACAGACACTGTGCGTGATAAGATTAAGACTTTGTGTCGACCACACAAATATAAAGACAGCGCAGCACGGCTGTGTAATTGGATCACTGGGCTTGCAGTCTGTTGTGCATGTTTGCAGAGAACATGCCAAGTGCAAATGCATGAGAAAAGCAAGCATCATGTAAACAAATTTTGGTTTATATATACAGGTGCTGGTCATATAATTAGAAAATCATCAAAAAGTTGATTTATTTCACTAAATTCCATAACTTGTATATTATATTCATTCATTACACAGACTGATATATTTCAAATGTTTATTTCTTTTAATTTTGATATTATAATTCACAACTAAGGAAAATCCCAAATTCAGTATCTCAGAAAATTTGAATATTGTGATAAGGTTCAATATTGAAGACACCTGGTGCCACACTCTAATCAGCTAATTAACTCAAAACACCTGCAAAGGCCTTTAAATTGTCTCTCAGTCTAGTTATGTAGGCTACACAATCATGGGGAAGACTGCTGACTTGACAGTTGTCCAAAAGACGACCATTGACACCTTGCACAAGGAGGGCAAGACACAAAAGGTCATTGCAAAAAAGGCTGGCTGTTCACAGAGCTCTGTGTCCAAGCACATTAATAGAGAGGTGAAGGGAAGGAAAAGATGTGGTAGAAAAAAAGTGTACAAGCAATAGGGATAACCGCACCCTGGAGAGGATTGTGAAACAAAACCCATTCAAAAATTTGGGGGAGATTCACAAAGAGTGGACTGGAGCTGGAGTCAATGCTTCAATAACCACTACGCACAGACATATGCAAGACATGGGTTTCAGCTGTCGCATTCCTTGTGTCAAGCCACTCTTGAACAACAGACAGCGTCAGAAGACAAAAAAGGACTGGACTGCTGCTGAGTGGTCCAAAGTTATTTTCTCTGATGAAAGTCAAAATAATCAAGTGTTTGAAGCGAAATAGAAGGCTGCTCTCGCCGGGGTTAATGAGCGCTGAGCGTCCGGTGATCTCAGAACTCTCAGAACTTTTTTTTTTAAAATAGGCGCTCTCTTTATAAATAAACCACAGATTTGAGCTTTAAACAACTACATTCTCAGCTGAAAAACTCTTCAAAATAAATGTTGTGACACAATAACAGTAGTATTTTTAAATTATGCAGGGTTTCTCATCACAACACTTTACCACATGACAGCAGAGAGCAGGCTCTCTGATTGGTTAAAGCAGTGCGAATTGACTCCAAAAAGTTCTGATTTTTCAATTCGGGCATCAGACGCGAATTTGCTTCAAACGCACAAAAAGCACCAAATAAAATCAGTTGCGCAAGACGGTCGATTCGTGTCATTTGCGTGAACTGGACGCGCAAATGAGGTGGAATCGCGTCCATCGTGCCGTGTGTAACGTGTCTATCATGCCGCAGGACCTTCAAGCGTGCGTCAACGTGCCTTTCCGTTGACTTAACACTGACATCACTCGCTCCTGACGCTCTATTCGCGTTTGGTGTGAACGCAGCATTATGCTTTTTTTACATTTTTAACTTTCTTTAGTGTGTGATATTGCTGTTTGAGTATGAAAAAGGTCTTCAAAGTTACAAAACACAAAGTCTACTTCAAAGCGAGTTATTCTCTATACCAGCAAGCACTGTTTCTGAACTCCTTGAAACACCTTGAAGTCTTGAGTTTTCTTCCGGGAACATACACGTCACAAAATTCCTCATTTAAATAATTCCCGCCCAAGGCATTATCAAAGTTGCCATTTTGCGCCGCCATGTTTCTACAGTTGCCCTAAACGGACAAACTGCTCTACAGAGCGCTAGCTAATATCTGCTGTCTCAGACGACGACATCTTTGTCCTGTGTCAGTCACCGTAGCTTCTCTAAGGCCCTGTCCCAAATGGCACCCTAAACAGTCTTACAACGTAACGCCGCTTTAACTGTTGGGAAAAAGTCCGCTGCAGGCTCGGCAAAAGTGCGCATCGAGGGCGCATAGCGGCTACAAAGGGGGCACTCGCGAGCACCCTTCTGAGACCTAAAATGACAAATTGAAAACCCTACGGTCTCTTAATGGACACGCGCACATGGCAGCCATTGTAAGTCCCCAAGACCGAAAGTGCATATGAAGTGTGCCATTTGGGACAGAACTTATGTACTTCGAAAGGGAGGGTTGAGCGGTGAACGGTTGCAATTTGCTAGATGCCGTTAACATTTACACATTGAACCTTTAAAACTCGAGGTTATGATAAGGGGCATGACATTTCTGAAGTGGCTGACCAATCACAACACACTGGTGTAGTGTCTGGACTGAATCACGATGAGTCGATTCAGCTCTAAGCATCAGAAAGCTTTTAGCCTTTTGACATCTTCCAAGCCACATACAATAAAGGACAATGAAACAAGCTCTTCTGCGCTCAGTCAACTTTCCTAACTTCCGACGAGACAAACTTTTTCCTCCCTTTTCGGCAAAACTTTGCTTTCAAGCCAACTACCTTCAAACTCCCCGCGGATCGACAACACAACCTCTGGAAGAACCAAGAGAAAGCTTCAGCTCTCGAACGCTCTGAGAAGCTCCAACATGCGCACCTTGCATTACTCAGCACAAAACCCCATGCAAGTATCAATTCTTATCAAACTTTAGATGTGTTTAAGCTGTGCCTCCTTTTTAAGGTGATTCTTATTCATTGCTGGCTCTCGAGGGTAACTGTTTGTGAATTTGCCATTCCTTGATCTTTCTTTCTCTTTTTCTTTCTCTTCTTTTCGTTATTCTGTATGTATGTATTCTTTGTTTAGTCGTATGTATTCATAGTATCATCTATTAAAACCATTATATCCACGTTTGATTGTCATTGTTGCCGCTCACAAACCTTGGTCAATTTAATGTTCAGATTTTGCTACATTCTTTTATATAGTATCGTTGAGTACTTTAATTAATACTCTAATAGAACAAGAAGTTATTTTTCGTGGACAGAAAAATAATCTTTCTGATTGAAAGAATAAACTTGAGAATTAATAAGAAGATTGTAGGCCTACTGTCGGTTCGTCGGACGAACGGATCAGTCGATTCGAAATTAATTCTTTGAAGGTTATTCGGATCTGATCCAGCCTATATATATAATTAATTACGATCCGTGTTATTAATTTTCTATATATTGTACAAATACTATTTCCCTTTTGGGTGATTTGTATATTTATAATTTGATCATACACATGTTATAATTAATTATGAATAATAAATATTAGGGCTGGGCGATATATCGCATGACATTGTCGCCATCACCTGCTTTCAGATGGAGCGGCATTTACTACACAGAGCCGTAGTTCACTGACAAGTTGAGCCATATCGCATTAATTATCACGAACGTATTGCCTGCGATAATTAATGCGATATGGCTCTGCTTGTCAGTGAATTACGGCTCTGTGTAGTAAATGCCGCTCCATCTGAAAGCAGGGGATGGCGATTTACTACTAATCAAGGAACCGGCTTCACTGACGAGATGCGCATAAAAATGTCATGCGATATATCGCTCAGCCCTATAAATATAAATACATGTAATTCCCTATTGAGCTACTTTAATTTATTAACATATGTAGCTGAATTGTTACATTGGTCTAACCGACCGATCAGAGCACATTGCCCTTTTTTAAAGGAGGGGCTTCATAGTAAAAGACACTAAACAGTGCGTTACTGGGAAAAGAGGTGCTGCAACAATGTAATGTAAAATATGCAAAGAATATTGTTTTTTCTGAACATTCAAGCATGAAAACCTATTCTACAATTATATAAGCTGTTATTTAGGTTTTTCTGCGCACAAAAACTATTCTCGTCGATTCATAAAATGATTGTAGAACCACTGTAGTGAGATGGACTTTATAACGACGTCTTAGTACCTTTTAGGTCTTGAGAGTGTAAAGTACATTATTCCAATGGAGGCCTTTCTGAGCCATTGGATTTCAACTAAAATATCTTAATATGTGTTCCGAAGATGAACGGAGGTCTTACGGGTGTCGAACGACATGAGGGTAAGTAATTAATGACAGAATTTTCATTTTTGGGTGAACTAACCCTTTAAGTAAATGTACGAATGAGAAGCAGGGCCGTAGGCAGGGTTTTATAATCCCAAATGTGGGGGGTTCGGGTCATGTACCCCCGAGAAAATGTTTATTTCTCTGATCTACATATGAGCATTTTAAGATGTTTTAAGGCCAAAAAATTGGATAACAATAGCTTTAAAACTATGTCATTTTGCAGTAGATTATTAATATCTGCTCTTTCCTCATCTCCATCACTCTTTTTCTCTTAGTCTCCTTATCTTGCCCTCTCTCTTCCCTTCCTAATGTGAGGAAGTGTTCATTTTTGTCTCTATCAGTGATAGGGTCAACTGATATTCATGTTTTATGAATCATTGTCTTATATAAGTGAATTTACTGAAGGCTACCAGGAAAACTAGGTAACCTAACCCTAACCCTAAGTTTATTAAATTAATTCACAATAAGTACACATTCATTATTAATCTGATGCCTAATATGAAGAAAACAGTTTTGATAATGTTTCTTGCCCCCTCACACAGTTACATGTTTTCAGTTCAAAATGGCAAAATTAGACAAAAGTTCATTCGTTTTTTTGCTGATTATTCTATCCTAAAACAGCTGTCAAATATGAAATGTTAAGTTTAGCTACTCACATCTAATATTTCACTTTATGACCGTTAACTGAAGTGCCGCGCTACAATTCACGCTCAGCTGCTTCTGTGAACATAAGGCCCGCATATTTTAATTTGATTGGTCAGCTCAAATATTTTGACATTGACGAGCAGTGACAGACGACTGAGTTCAGATGAGAAGGTCTTGGTTCTGTACAGTATCCTTGTAGCACTAACGTAGAGTTAATAGTATATTAGTCAATTATTTCACAACATTTATTACATACACCTCGGAAAAATACAGAGGTCTGGACCTCTGTGGGGACATCCTGTCACGCACATGGGATTGCAGCAATAGCAAACCACAACGATTGAATGATCAACTCCCAATGGATAAAATCAAGTCTTGACCCCAAATTTCTTCTTGTTTTACTCGGATATAAGAGAGATGCAAAGACTAATCATGACTTCCATTTCATGCAGATTTGAAGTAAATGTATGAATGAGAAGGATCATGTATGAACCAGCAAGAAAAAAAAAAGACTGGCTTGTAAGGCTAGGGTGTGATTGAAGTGTGAGTCAACAGAAAGCCCACACTCTTTAAAGCTGTTAAGTAAAAGACAGTCTGTGACAAGGACGCCTCCTCACATTCCAATTTCTCTCCCAAATATGAACTCATTAATCATAGCAGCTGTCCAAGATGGATTTTAATTTTGCACTGAACACACACCAGCCCTGACTCCTCTGCCTCGCTCAATGCGGGCAGATTACATTTCACTGTCTTCTTCCTGTCTCTCACCCTCTCTTGTTCGCTCCCTTTATCTCCTCTCTGTCACCCTTCTCCTTGTCTCTCCTTTTCGTCTTCTCATTTCTCTGCATTAATGTTTTTTTTTTTATTCTTTTGTTATAAGTGGTGCTAGGTGCACCTTTTACTTTCGTAATAAATTGGATTTATCATGTTTTGGTCAGTTGAAAGTTAAAACGGGCAAACACATTTTTTCCTGCATACACAGTATGTATTATATTCTTGTCCTTATAAATGGAATGTGGACTTTCTAATGTTTTTGAAATAAGTCTCTCATGCTCAACAAGGCTGCATTTATTTGATCAAAAATTGTACAATATTTTTTTACAATTTAAAATAACTGTTTGTATTTTAATATATTGTAAAATGCTATTTATTCCTGTGATTGAATAGCTGTATTTATTCAGTGTCACATGGTCCTTTAGAAATCATAATATTCTGATTTGGTGCTCAAGAAACATTTATTATTTTAACATTGTTGAAAATGCTGTGTAGCTTAATATTTTTGTGGAAACTATGATACATTATTTTCTCTTCAGGATTCTTTGATGAACAGAATGTTCAAAAGAACATTTATTTTATAACTAGACTTTTGTAACAACTGAACTGAGAAATCAATTTTCTGACATATAAGAGGTCATCATACTATAAGCATCTCCTGTATGTTTCAGAACTGAAAACTTCCTTGTTAGTCCAAAAACAGCTTTTATTGTTACCAAGCCCAGCGAACAAATCTGTGCAGAAGAAAATCAATGCCTACTTCATCATTGCAGCTTTGGCCCCGACCACTGGCGTGTTAGTGAGATGACGAGGAGAGAAGACCAATACAGGATGGAATACAAATAACATTACCATCCAAATGATCCTAATGCTTTGAATGTGGTTATTTTAATTATTTTCAACAGTGTCAATATCTCAGCTGAGCAATATTTATTTGTATTTGGTACATTTCACTGTGGATTCTTTGGTAAATCAGTCAGTAATTTTGTTGTAGGCTTTGCAAACCGATTTTTGCGATATGGACTCGACAGTAATGCGACAACATGTAAGTAACGTGTAAATCCTAATGCCTGATCTGTGACCAGTGATTTAATGATTCATGTACGGTCAGAGGTTCTTTGTGTGTCAGTAAATCAAACCAGTGACTAAACGGTCAAACTTCACACAGGAAACATTATAAAACAATAAAACAATGCAGTTCATAAACCCTTAAAGGAACACGCCACTATTTTTGAAAATAGGCTCATTTTCCAACTCCCCTAGAGTTAAACATTTGAGTTTTACCGTTTTTGAAAACATTCAGCCGATCTCTGGATCTTGCGATAGAACTTTTAGCATAGCTTAGCATAGATCATTGAATCTGATTAGACAGTTAGCATCTTGCTCAAAAAAATGACCAAAGAGTTTCGAAATTTGTCCTATTTAAAACTTTTCTGTAGTTACATCGTATACTAAGAATGACGGAAAATGAAAAGTTGCGATTTTCTAGGCCGATATGGCTAGGAACTATACTCATTCCTGCTCAAGGAACTTTGCTGCCGTACCATGGGTGCAGCAGGCGCATTAATATTACGCAGCGCCTGAAAATAGTCCCCAGCTAGGTAACTTCCAACGTGACCGGCATTAAGTTTGTGTAGTCGCAGAGTTGCAGCCGGCAAATTAGGTAATGGATTTACCTGTGCAATTAGCCATGGTTGTGTGCGTTGTAAAGGGCTGTGATAGTAAGTCGAAGGTGTAGGGGAGAGCGGGGCACAACCTAACGCTTTTTGACTTTCTCAGTTTGTGTAAATCCAATTGGGGTTCAGAGTATTTATTTTTTCCCACATTAATTGCACACATATCTAGTACAATTATGTGGTTTTGCTTCATTAATACAGTGTACACATTTTTCTTGATTTACCCCGAAAGAATGGAAGTGAAATGTGACAACATGCCCCGTAGGTGGGGTACATTGTAACATGTGGTGGGGCACAATGTAACATGACCAAATAACAGCTTAAAATGTTATCTGATATAATCAAAAAAAATATACAAGACAAACTAAAATATTTTGTCAATAAAATACAATTATTAACTTTTTAAAATAAAATAATTGCATTTTTTAATCATTAAAAATATAAGCATTTTTGAGTTTGACTACAAATTAGTGGTGGGCCGTTATCGGCGTTAATGCGAGACTCTTATCGGGTGATAAAAAAAAATATCGCCATTAATCTATTCTCAAAGTTGGGTTGGGAGCAGGGTCTATACCATGCAAGCTATGATGACTTTCACCTTGATATTTTAGCGTGGCTGTACACCTAGCCGAATTGCACTGTAGGGGCCGAGAGAACGAGTCTTCGAACCTGTGTGTGCCTACTAGTGTTGTCAGAAATATCCATATTTCGCTATGTATCGATACTGAAATATCTGAAACGATTCAATACTCATTTTCTACAGTATCGATATTAGCTGCGCTCTCCTCTCCGACCGACAGCGAGTTGACACACACCCGCATCCTCTCATTCAGTCCGTTTAATCCTCTGAACATTGCGAACGCGTGTTCTGCTGGACTTTTGTTAGTATTGGTGTGACCGGTCTGAATTTTGCGCGGGGTTGCACATAAAGTTAATTCTATTAATTCCCGCAGATTTCGCGCTCGCATCTGAAGCGCACACACACATACCGTAATAAAGCCGCCTCTGACATACAAGTGCAAAAATGAGCTCCTTTTTCCAGTTTATTAATGGTCAAATACACTCAAAAATGTCTCAATGCCCTTCTTGGTGAGTTTTAACATAAACACAGTCGTAACCAGCTCACAGGAACAGTGTTTGGATATGCGTGCGTCAGGTCTTAAAGGGACAGAAGTTATTTATTATTCAAACTACAAAAAGACAAACGATCACTTACGAGCACACATATTCTGAATGCCTTCGGCATAATTCAAATGGCGATTTTAATCTAGATTCATTTTGGAATTTATCTAGATTAAAAAAATGTATCTATGCCCACCACTACTACAAATACATTGCTAAATACAGCTATGCAGCATAGTTCAAAACATAATAATAATGAATCACTTCTGAACATTAACTCTCAGTCATTATTCACACTTTTCTCATGGTTTCTCAAAAGAATTAATAAAAGTATAGAATATAATGGCATATTTCTAATAGGGGCTCATTGTAACGCAGTGTTACAACGCACCCCAGCTGCGCAACTGGGATTTAAGCCGCGGCACGTGTCTTCTCACGCATTAAAGATCAGCATTAAAGAACCATCTCAACTGTTACATAACAGATATAAGATTACAATAATATCAGATTTGTCTTATTTGAAATAAACACAAACAACAGAGATGAAAACTAAACTTAAGTAAGAAATTTACTTTTGCTATGGTTCAATACATGTTCCGTAATATCTTCCAGAGATGTTTTAATTTTGGAGCAATTTTATCTCTAAATAATGTTGATATGGCAACTAGTAAATACACTAAGTTTCATCATTCTGGCATGTGTGGAAAGGGTTAAAAACATGCGTGTTACAACTAACCCCGTGTTAGGTTGTGCCCCGCGCTCCCCTGCTCTACCATCACAATCACTTTATTGTCACACAACCATATCACGTACTGTTGCACTTGTGTATATGGTTGTGTGACAATAAAGTGATTTGATTTTATTTGATTTGATCATGTTTCACAGTATACCAACGAAAAACAAGGAACAAAAGAATCAATGGTTGGCTGCTCTGAACATAGATCTCGAAACACCAGCAAACCCCACACTTGCACCACCAGTTTGAATCTGCTCTCCTCCTCCCTTTCACCCCAGTCTGTTCAGCCACACTTTCTTGCCTTTCACATTCCAAAAGCTCATCTTCAGTGTATTCCGGTTCAAATGGATACGGTTCAGGATTTGCACCAAAGTAAATATTTTCTGAATCGTCTCTCACAAATGTCTCCATGGTTACAAGTCACCGTCCCTGTGCATGCAGCCTATTTTCAGGTGCTGCGTAATATCATTGCGCCTGCTACACCCATGGTACGGCAGCAAAGTTCCTTGATTATTACGCAGGCATGAGAGTATAGTTCCTACCCATATCGGCCAAGAAAATTGCAACTTTTCATTTTTCATCAAGGCATCTTGCATGATGTAACTACAGAAGAGTCAAGTTTTAAATAGGAAAAATATCGAAACTTGAACGAGATGCTAACGGTCTAATCAGATTCAATGATCTATGCTAAGCTATGCTAAAAGTGCTACCGCCAAACCCAGAGATCGGCTGAATGGATTCGAAAACTGTAAGAATCAACTGTTTATCTCTAGGGGAGTTGAAAAATTAGCCTATTTTAAAAAATTGTGGCGTGTTCCTTTAATATCACTTTTTATCAATTAAATCTATCCTTGCTAAATAAAAAATGATTGCAAAAAATGTACTGACCCAAAACTTTTGAACGGTATAGAGATGCTTTTGCTTGGACAAGCAAGAAAGCACAAGAAAACACCCCAGCAACTGCACAGCAACACACTAAAAACCATTTGAATCACCTTAGCAATGGCACCGCAATGCCCTGATAACCAATAGCAGCACCAGTGAATTTTGCACACACATTTTCTTCAGATTATTATTTTTTAATTCTATTGTTCTCTGTCTTTTCCCCCTCGAGGCAACGGCAGAAGAAGAAAAAACAGACTTTTTATATCTGTAACATATCTATATGTATCCATCTAAATGCAAATGTTCCACCTACACTGCATTAAGTGCTATGGGCACAGACTAGTCTTTCGCAGTTTTAAAAGACAAAAAAAGAGCACAAGCAGATGGATGTGTAGGGGGTGAAAGTACAAGCATGACCAGGAGGCCCACGGTTCTTTGTTAAAGTACAACATAATTCTGGTGCTCGTCTGTCTGATCGTCTGTCTGTCTCTTTCAATAGAAACTGGCTTCAGAGACACACTCTCAATTTGTTTTGCTCTCTCTGCAGAGAAAGAAATACGTTTCTCTTCATGTTTGCTAATGAAACTGAACTTCTTCTCATGGTAATACATACTTGTTCCCCTTTTTCAACTCTGCACTGTGTATTTTGAATATGACAATAATAATTCAGATGTAAATTCCGCTGAAGCACTTAGAGCCACGCTGTCATGATTTACCTGTTATGTTTCTCTGCACTAGTAAAGACGAACCAATTATGTTGGTGATAACAGGCTAAGCATTCATTTATTCAGATGACTGAGATGATTATTGAGATGACAGGATGGATTTATGTTTGAATGTCAGGCGCCAATTATTTTACCTAATGATATAAACCATTATATTTTATAGTGTATAAAACTTCCTGAGACCTGAATGTAGCTTATAAGATTTTTTTATTTTATTTAATTTGTGTAACTGCTATTTCTTTAACACAGTCAGGAAATACACACTTTATAACATTCCGGACTAATAATTAGCAATTTGTTACAGTATTTATTAATCTTTGTTAATATAATAATTTACATTTACATGTATTAATCTAGCCCACTTAAGGTTGGTGGAGAGTTCCTGCCCCAAGTGGAGGAGTTCAAGTATCTAGGGGTCTTGTTCACGAGTGAGGGGAGGATGGAACGGGAGATTGACAGACGGAGCGGTGCAGCTTCTGCAGTAATGCGGTCGATGTACCGGTCTGTCGTGGTGAAGAAAGAGCTAAGCCGTAAGGCGAAGCTCTCGATTTACCGGTCAATCTACGTTCCTACTCTCACCTATGGTCATGAGCTTTGGGTCATGACCGAAAGGACAAGATCCCGGATACAGGCGGCCGAAATGAGCTTTCTCCGCAGGGTGGCTGGGCGCTCCCTTAGAGATAGGGTGAGAAGCTCAGTCACTCGGGAGGAACTCGGAGTAGAGCCGCTGCTCCTCCACATCAAGAGGGGTGGGGTGGCTCGGCATCTGTTCCGGATGCCTCCTGGACGCCTTCCCGGGAAGGTGTTTCGGGCATGTCCAACCGGGAGGAGGCCCCGGGGAAGACCGAGGACACGCTGGAGGGACTATGTCTCCCGGCTGGCCTTGGAACGCCTCGGTGTCCCCCCGGAAGAGCTAGAGGAAGTGTCTAAGGAGAGGGAAGTCTGGGCATCTCTGCTTAGACTGCTGCCCCCGCGACCCGGCCCCGGATAAGCGGAAGAAGATGGATGGATGGATGGATGGATGTATTAATCTAGGTTAAATGTTAATTTCTACATAATATACTAATGCACTGTTAACATGTTAAGTTGTATAAATTACCATACACTACCGTTCAAAAGTTTGGGGTCTGTAAGAATTGTTAATGTTTTTTCATGTTAAAATTTCTTAGTCTTACCAACGCTATATTTATTTGATCAAAAATACACGAAAACAGTAATATTCTGAAATATTATTACAATTTGAAATACCTGTTTTCTGTTTGATATATTTAAAAATATATTTTATATAATAAATAAAAACAGTAATTTAAACAGTTATTCTAAATCTAAAATGCTGATTTGGTGCTTTTATTATTATCAATGCATTTATCCTATTTTTTCATGATTAGAAAGTTTAAAAGAACAACTTAGTAATCTTTTGTAGTATTATAAACATCTTTACTGTCACTTTTGATCAATTTAATCCTTGATGAGTATAAGTATTCTTTCATATAAATCTTACTGACCCCAAACTTTTGAATGGTACTGAATGTTAACTAATATGAACAATAGTATATTTATTAATTAATACTATCCTAGAATAATAGATGCTGTAAAAAATGTTGTTTATTGTTGGTTCATAATACCTAATGCATTAACAAATCAAAACTCACTGATCAGGCATAACAATGTGAATCTCTTCATCACAGCACATGTCAGTGGGTGGGATATATTAGGCAGCAAGTGAACATTTTGTCCTCAAAGTTGATGTCTTAGAAGTAGGAAAAATGGGCAAGTGTAAGGATTTGAGCGAGTGGGTCAGAGCATCTCCAAAACTGCAGCTCTTGTGGGGTGTTCCCAGTGTGCAGTGGTCAGTATCTATCAAAAGTGTTCCAAGAAAGGAACAGTGGTCAACTGACGACAGGGTCATGGGTGGCCAAGGCTCATTGATGCACGTGGGGAGTGAAGGCTGACCCGTGTGGTCCGATCAAACAGACGAGCTACTGTAGCTCAAATTGCTCAAGAAGTTAATGCTGGTTCTGACAGAAAGGTGTCAGAATACACAGTGAATCGCTTGTTGTTTGTTGCATATGGCGCTGCATAGCCACAGACCAGTCAGGGTGCCCATGCTGACCCCTGTCCACCGCTGAAAGTGCCAACACTGGGCACGTGAGCATCAGAATTGGACCACGCAGCAATGGAAGAAGGTGGCCTGGTCTGATGAATCACGTTTTGTTTTACATCACGTGGAAGGCCGAGTACGTGTGCGTCGCTTACCTGGGGAACACATGGCACCAGGATGCACTATGGGAAGAAGGCAAGCCGGCGGGGGCAGTGTGATGCTTTGGGAAATGTTCTGCTGGGAAACCATGGGTCCTGCCATCCATGTGGATGGTACTTTGACACATACCACTTCTAAGCATGCAGACCATGTACACCCTTTCATGGAAACGGTATTCCCTGGTGGCTGTGGCCTCTTTCAGCAGGATAATGTGCCCTGCCACAAAGCAAAAATGTTTCAGGGATGGTTTGAGGAGCACAACAACGAGTTTGAGGGGTTTGCTTGGTCAACAAATTCCCCAGATCTCAATCAAATCGAGCATCTGTGGGATGTGCTGAACAAACAAGTCCAACCCATGGAGGCCTCGCCTCGCAACTTACAGGACTTAAAGGATCTGCTGCTAACACCTTGGTGCCAGATACCACAGCACACCTTCAGGGGTCTAGTGGAGTCCATGTCCCGACAGGTCAGGGCTCTTTTGGCAGCAAAAGGGGGACCAACACAATATTAGGTCATAATGTTATGCCAGATCAGTGTATATAGTATCAGACTGCAAGGCCGGTATCACAGCAATTAGTGTAAATAGTCATGCAAATTTTATTTTAAATAGACAGCATAAATAGAAAAATTAAATATCTACATCCACAAAAATGCCTTTTGTTAACTTATTTCTGTTCTTTTACAGAGAGCGCATGTGACGTCACAGGCAGAGTGCATGTCTACAGCTAGACCCTTCTTGTCTCGTTCACTCTCTCCTCTTTCTAACTGCTTTTCACTGTAGCTTGCTTTGTTGTGTCTCTCTTCTCTACTTACAATGGAAGTGTGATTTCCATAATTGCTGATGATGTGTATATAGTACAGAAGGAACATTGCGTGCAACAATCATCTTGTGTCAAAGCTGGGTCAACTCAAGATCAGTTATCTGCAGTATTCAGAATACCCTGTCACCAACGTTCCATCAACGTTTTAATATTCTCTAACAGTACGTTGTCTCTAATCCTTTATCAACACACCCCTCCAAAAACCTTGGGAAATACACCTACTGTGACTGAAGATTCCTCACAGAAGCTCAGCAGACAGAAAAAAACATTTAAATCAATAAACGGGTTCTCACCTGTCATTCTCATCCCAGGAAATACAGGTTTGGTTTGTGGTACCCTGTGGAGAGAATAAGAGGGCGAGAGGCAGAGAAGCAGGTCACCTTGTGATTTTGCCTTGCAAATATGTATGGGTGATTCTTCAATAAGAGGCACTTTTGACTACCTGAAATCTTAAAATATGAAACGTCTTCAAACCATTTTTTTATTTCTTCAAACAATTTTTACATGTCCGGGAATAAAGATCTGATCATTGCCATCAGCTTTCAAGTAGACTTTTTCAAGTGGTTTTTGATGCTGTGTGTGATGCTAAAGATATGTGATGGTAATCTTTTTTTTCCCTTTCTCTTTTTTTTGCAAAAAAGTTGAAGCCTTGGATTCGCTAAATCCATTAATTTACAAACTTTTTTGAGACAATAAAAAAGCTTGGCACAATAGTAAAGACAGCAGCAGTATTGAGGACAGTGATTTTAACCATTTTTAATTATTTAAAAACAAATGTACACATAAATACAAACCTAATTAGAAATAATTAAAACATTAATAATAATGGAATATAATTCGGAAATAATTAATTAAATGAAAATAATTAAAACATCTTATTCCCAAAATAGGGAAATTCTGGTGAATGACTAAACACTTAAAGATTAGGAAAATAAATAAATAAAATAAAATAAGCTAAAACAATTATAAAACAAGAAAAAAAAGTTTAAAATCCCTAATGTGAATAATTATACAAGAATAAAATAAAATAAAAATTAATTTGAATGCATCAGAGTGACAGTTTTCTAGCCATAGTTTGAATAATATTGAAAAACTAAACATATCCCATTTGGTGCAACACTATGGGTTTAAAGGGCAGGCTGACTTACATTGTACAGGTGTGAGAACTCAATCTCTAGGGGAGTTGAGAGAGAATTGGGAGTGGGTTTGATTGTCACAGAGATCATCCTGGAGTTCAGCACTGTGCTATTTCTGTGAAAATACAGAGAAGGATGAGAGAAAACATGAGGAGGACTGCAAAAAAACAGTGGACGAAGAAGAGTGGAGGTCATGACCTTCAGAGAAGCTGCCACTTTCGCATGTGACACAAGACTCTTCACTTTGCGCTGTCTCACTTTGTGATAAATGTGCATGTCATTTGCTAATAACAGCATATGCACATTCATCTATCCATGCACTACAGTCAGACATGTTTTCATCTAGACAAAATAGCAAAAAGTGTTTGCGTCACAAAGTATCGG